>JAQPPZ010005213.1:0-39569 GCA_028583015.1 Wollemia nobilis
TTCAATGCATAAAATCCCTCCAAGACAAGAGAAGGAGAAGGAGGCATCTATAAGATATCATACAAGTTCATGTACAATATCGGGAAGCCTGTGGAAGTGCACCACCCCCTTGTGAGGGGATATATTATTTACCATTATTCTGATTGTGTCTAATTGTATCAAACTTGGTATCCCTCAGAGGGATCGATATGTAACTAGGATTTGTAAGAATTAAAAAAAGATATTTCTTTATTTGTCATTTTTGTGTTATCTATAATTTATGGTCTTTCATTTGATACAATATTGCAAGTAGATCAATGGTGCACACTCTTAGGGGTTGCACAGATTGTGATCACGATGGTACCCCCACCTAGTTTGATGTTCCAAGCTATTTTGTTGAATATTTTATGCATTTTATATGTGCAGGTTTAGTCACTCTGGTTGACAACGACTAGCAGAGTTTGAATGCTTTTGAAGTCAACGACCAATGCCAACTACTCTAGTTAACAATGGCTAGTAGAGAAATAGTAGTAGAGGGTAGCTCTTTCATCATCATATGAGAATATTAGGTTGGTAGCACTCTCTAATTTTTTGTCATTCTCTATCTACAATTTACTTTTAGAAAACAACTTAAATTATGTTTTTTATTAAGAAACATAAGAAAATATGGAAGAAAAATGCATTTGAAGCTTCTTAGGTTTTTTTTTTAGCTTTCCTCTAGTCACTATTAGGAACAATGGGCTTATGTTTTCAAGGTCTGACCTAGTCTCCAACGGTCTAGGCTCTTACATATTTAAGATTGCTTGCATGTGGCCCAGCTAGAGGTCATTACATCACAAAGTAGAAATTGCATTGTATGAAAGTCATTTAGGTCAAGTAGAGATGCATTTTATAAAATCAAATGTTCTTTTAAGGCATATAGAGAAATAATCATGAGTGCTCTTTGTTGCATCACTTTCCATTATAAAAATATAAAAATAACCCCACACACCACATATCACTTTAATGCTAGTGAATTGGAGGTCATGACCGACCACTGGTAGAGATCAGTGAGGTGGCTTTCATCTCCACCCACTGCCTCATATATCATGTACCTATTATTATTGGTCAATACCGGCTCCAAGATCCATCATAACTCATGGAAAATTTACATGTATCTCTCTTCGAAGAGGTATATCACTAACTACGAGTGAACCGGATGAGGACCGAGAAGACCTATGTTCCCTGACCATATTTAGACGTCATTAACACACATTATAGGTTGGATTATGTGACCTGGAATTCATCACCAAGTTGTCAAGATGCAAGTATATATATGAAATCCAATTAGAAACAATAATACCATCCAACAAGAGCAAAACACATGACACAAGATCTTCTTTATAAACAACACATCAAAATCCACAATAATTTAGGGAACACACATTAATCC
The DNA here is from genome assembly GCA_028583015.1 of Wollemia nobilis. Classification (NCBI taxonomy): domain Eukaryota; kingdom Viridiplantae; phylum Streptophyta; class Pinopsida; order Araucariales; family Araucariaceae; genus Wollemia; species Wollemia nobilis. Next base: position 1,412 of record JAQPPZ010005213.1, read on the forward strand.
TTAAATAAGATAAACATTTACTTGCTTTGCTTTTGTGGTTTGAAATTTACTTAAGAAGATAATTTACATTCATTATGGTATACACATGGAGAAACTACCCTCGATCCAACACCGAGGTGGAAACTAATGCTTCATATACTCACAATCACAATGGTGTTGAGCCACCCACCCATAGTGTTGTTGGAAAAAGTTTGGAAATTCTTAGGAGCAACAACTCAACCCTTTGGGAGACTCCTCGAGAAACCCCAGCGAGAGATCCATGTCTTGGCTCCTCCCATGGTAGACATGAGGAGGCATCAAGGCCTCCATAATCACATAGACATGAGGAGGCCTAAATACCACCATCATAACATAGACATGAGGAGGATTCAAGGCCTCCATAATCATGCACACATGTGGAGGCCTCAAGGCCTCCATCATCACATAGACATGAGGAGGCATCAAGACCTCCATCATCACATAGAATTACGGAGGCTTCAAGACCTCCATCATCACATAGACATGAGGAGGCCTCAAGGCCTCCATCATCACATAGGCATGCAGGGGTTGCAAGGCTCCAAACTTCATATGACACACTTAGTATAGATTAGTCCACTGAGGGGTAAGACACTAGACCTACGCCCAGTCACAAACCAAGAACATATTATAGCCTCCCCAAAGATAGTAGAATACCCCTATATTATAATCTCATTGGTACTAATGGGACTCCACAAGATAAGCAATGGAAGACCAGACAACTTGGTGAGTTGGATCGGTTTCCTCTGAGACAATCTCAAAGAAGCATTGCTACCACACATTCTATCTTAGGAATTTAACATAGCATAAATACAAGGTACACCAATGAACCAGGGGCCCCACAACACGTACACTACCTCCAATCATGGGGATACAAAACATAGATCACATTACCTAGAACAAGTTTCCCTAATAGACAAGGGCAAGAACATAGTAGGAGCCTCTCTAAGAGGCCTATCCATTAGAACTCCTCACATAGAGTTAGAGAGGTATAAACCTTTAGTAGCAGGTCGGTTCGACCACATACATAGGTTAGAAGAAGTATTGTGCACTGAGCGAGAGCATGTGGAAACTCTCGAGCAAGAAGAATGAAGGAAAATTCACCTATGCCTATATGAGCAATGCTTGAGAGAGGAAAGGATAGAGTGTAAAGAGAAATTAGATAGGTTGGCTCAATCCGACCTGCACATAGGTGTTGAGAATTACCAATATGATTGATGTGATGATTCTCATCATGAGAGACACACTAGACAAAGAGATGAGCACACTCACCATGACTCGCAACATCAAAAATACCTAGATCCAAAATAGACACAATTTAATGAGGAATAGGCATGGATGGAAGATCAGGAGTAGACATATCCTGAACCTCCATCCATGGTCATGGGGAATGAATATAGATGTCCAAATCAGGTAAAAATAGGATTACCTCCCTTACCATCATGAGTAAACCTTCAAAAATAGGAGATTATTTCTTTGAAGGTGTACCAAATTCTCATTAAGAGAGTCAAATATCTTGAGGATTAGGAAATGGTTGGGAAAAATCTATCTTTGAGAAAAATACACAACCAACCTTTGTGCCCCTCAGTCCCAAGTCCTACATACCCTAGGTACTTTGAGATGCCTAGGCTAGACAATTTCAAAAGAGAGGAAGATGTGCAAGAACACATTACAAATTTCATGAATGCATACTTCTATCTTGAGTAGAATGATGCCCTAATGCTAATAACTTTCATCATGATGATATCGGGCATAACAACTCAATGGTTCAATCAACTTCCCAAGCACAATATCATCATCTTTGAGCAACTGGTGAATGCATTCCTTGAATGCTTCTCCTTAGATGTAAAGAAGAAGATGAACCTATTTGATCTAGCCAACTTAAAGCAATATGATGATGAGCTAGTTATGAATTATGGAAATAGGTGGAGGAAAATAATGGTGAAACTACCATTCTATGTTCCCATCGAAGAGCTCACTCGAATGTTCACAAAGAGCTGCACCAAACACATCTCATTGCTATTGCAACTATAGCAGTATGAAACATTCAAAAAATCCTTGGCTCAAGCCAATATTATAGAGGACATAAAGGTTGACAAAGGAGACCTCAAGCTCCATAACAAAAATGAGTGGAATAATAACAACCACAACAAGAATCAATAGAATCAATCCAAGCTTGATTAAGTCAACCAGGTTTTTTTAAGCACACCAAAGGGAGGAAATAGCTATCAATCATAGAACTATCAGGCTCACCCCCCATCGGCCAATTACAACCCCAAGAACAACCAGGGTCGAAATAAGGAATATCGGTCACCTCGTTATTTCATGCATTTATCTGAATTGATACAATCAATATTTAATCAGTTAAGCGAGGCACAAGGGATTAAATTTCTATATGTACAACTCTGGGACCCTAACCATCCCAAGCCCAAAGGATATAAGGAAGATGGATATTTACCCATATCGTAGATAGCAAGGATATGATATCGAGGCATGCATTGGTTTCAAGCACATGGTCCAAAATATGATTGAAAAGGGTGAGCTAAAAGTTGTCAATCCATTAGCACCCAATAATAAATATATGGGTATATTCAAAAACCCATTACCAAATCATGAGACCACCAAGGATCAGGGCACCCAAGTCAACCAAGTCTAAGTCGAGTTGCCCACTCAAGGATGCATAAAAATGGTTGAGATAGTCAATGTGGAAACTAGGAGTCAGTGATATGGCCAACCAGAGCCTCTAGCGGCTCCCATTCATATCTCGACTGCACCTCAATAGAGATAGGTGCAAAAAAATCCTCCAGGTCCACCAATGTAACCTATGGTAACTGTCTAGAGTAGATTGGAGCAAAATATACAAATAACTCTAGTCAAGTTGTCAATTTATGAGCTCATACAACAATCTCCTAGGCATAGGAAGACTTTTATAGAGATCTTGAGATCGATCGAGCTCCAACCCTAGAACCTAGATGTGTTCACACACTTTGTGGGGTAATTTAAATAGTGCCAAGATCTTGTGATCCATTTCTATGATCATGAAATCAAGGTAGTTCCTACTACCTTAGCAAACCCATCTCTGCATATCATCACGTCAATAAATGACATACCCTTCAAGCGGGTTCTAATTGACATGAGCTCATTGATCAAAATTATCACAAAAAAGGTTATAAGGCACCTAAAAATCCCTAGGTCCAACATTATCCCAACCTCCTACATGTTATGGGCTTTAAATGATGCAATGTGCTTCACTGTGGATATAGTCATTCTGCCTATAAAGGTAGGATATAAGACCAACCCCATGATGTATCACATGTTGGAGAGGGTGATGCAATACAACATCCTCTTAGGGCATCCTTGGATAAGGGGCATGTAGTGCATTCCCTTAATCTTGCACCAATGCATCAAGTATGTGCATGAGGGACAAGTTCATATGGTTTCATTTGATGAAGAGTCATTTAAATATGTGCATCAAGTCGACTTGATAGTGGACTTTAACCTTCCGTAAACACATTTGTACATAAATCCTTCACCCTAGACCATGCAATCAAAAAACAAGAGCAAATCAATGTGAGGTGATCTATCCACATCGGCACCACCTCCTACCTCTAAAGATACTAGCACTTCTGAGAAGCCTTCAACATCTAAAGCAAAATATACTCAAAAGTTGAAAGCACCCCTATTTGAGGAAGGACCTAAGGAACTTCCAACTATAGTAGTTGTAGAAATTATAAATCCCATGGAGGAGGAAGATCCCCAAGACACAGCTGATGAGGTACCTCAACTTGCCTTACCTGCTTCACCAACAACATTATCTGCATCGTAGGTGATAGTTCATTTAGCCAACATAGGGCTAGGTGAGTATCTTGTATAGAACATGAATTTCACACCAGTTATTGAGTCTGCATAAGACATGGGATGGCTAAGAGTCCTAAATTTATCAATAGGAATGGTGGTCCCATTAGGGACTCCCCCTAACCAAACCAACTTCATATATATTGGTTTGGATTATACCCATAATATTTTTGATATTGAAGAGGATGAGTATGAACCATTCACCATGAATTTTTATTACTTATCAAATCCTAAGGTTTCTCTAAGGTACTTTGAGTGCTGCCATTGGCATGGCTATGGTTTAGGTCTATACAAGCATGGGCGTCAAATTCCATTTTAGCTACAATATCAACTACCTACTAACAAGTTTAGGCTTGGCTATTATATCAAAAGCAATGATGACTCACTAGTAGCATCCCTAGATAGGCTAAGTTTTGGGTTCAAAGAAGACATCAATTGGAATCCCTATTAGATCTCGAGTAGAGGCTATATGGGTGACAAATTGGTGGTTATGGTCAATATTGAACCACCTGATTAGTATCATCCAAATTCCTCTCTTGAAGCATACCCATCAGGAATAATCCTATGGGAGGATAATCCAATCCATGGTTATGAGCAAGAGGAAAATAAAGATGTCTCAATTAAGGATGAATATGAAACTGGATTGGCTTATCATGGGCCTCGATATCTACAAAACCTCACTTGGTTTGGCAACACAGGAAGTGGATACAATTTGGATGAGAGTGGCTATGAGTCAAAGTACTCAACAAAGATGTCCTACCTTGGGCCTAGACATACATGCCATATCATAGGGCTAGAAATTTATGCCAATGGAATATTCATAAGCAATGATGGTTATGAAGATGAGACTAAAATGTCCTATCTTAGGCATCAATAGGTAAGTCATGACCCAATCCTAGTCGATAGGAATAAGGGTTTCTTCATAAGTGATGACAACTATGAGGACGAGACCGAGGTGGCTTATATTAGGCCTCATCATTTATTTCAAGTCAATATACTTGTTGAAAGAGAGGAAATACTCCACACCATAGATCCTAACCTTCGCTTCCTGGGAAGACCAGTAAATCTAGACATCATGTATTGCATGGTTTTCCTCGATCTGCCTAGATTTATAGAGCTGCTACTACCTAATGATTCCATCATATCATCTATCTATAGACCATATCTTGAGATCCCTATGCACCTAGATCCTCATCATGATTATGGAGGGTAAACCATTGATGCAAAGTATCACCCATGTGGTCCTGGAGATTTCATCCCATCCATCAACATGGTCTCCATTGATTTGACCACTCCACTCCATAACCCAATAGACCCTATGAAACCATTGTGTCTTAACTTAGATACTAATAATTGGGATCACACTGATTCACCCATAGAGCCTTGAATATTTCTTCCCTAATGAAGAGATGCTACAACCATTCCATTTTGCACCAGGTTGTGCACATGATGTCTATCATGCTAGTCTTGACCCTGAGTCAGTAGGACCTATAAACCTAGCAGATGACATCCAATTAATCCCCAATCCTCACTAGCTTGAGGAAAGGTCACATATGGAAATAGATGAGACTTTCAAGGTGGACATCAACAATGATCCTTCTCATCCAAAGAAAGTCAAGTTTGGATAAAGCTTATCTCCAAAATAACAAGGCATCATTATTCCTCTATTGAAAGAGAGACCAAGTCTCTTTGCTTGGATATACAAAGATATACTGGGAATCGATCTAATATTAGTTTTCCACAACCTTTTGCTAGAGCTCGTAAAGAAACCTATCAAGAAAAATCTCAAAAATATGCATCCAATCATTGTTTTGATGGTAAAGAATGAGTTGCAAAAATTTTTGGATGTAGTCTTTATTGTTTCTATCGACTATCCAGAATGGGTATCAAACATGGTGTCCATAGGAAAAATTAATGGAAGAATCCACATTTGCATAGATTTCAAGGCTCTCAATAAGGCAACACCAAAGAATTCATTCTCGTTTCCCAACATAGATGCTCTTATAGATGCAACTATAGGTCATGAGATGCTCTCCCTAATGGATAATTTTTTTTGTTATAATCAGATGTGGATTAAACCCGAAGATCAGCATAAAACCACACTCACCACTCCATAGGGGAGATTTTGCTACAAAGTAATTTCATTTGGCCTTAAAAATATTGGTGCCACATATCAGTGGGATATGACATACATTTTCCATGACTATATGCACAAGATATTAGAAGATTACATCAATGAATTAATGACCAAGTCATTGCTACATGAAGAGCATGCTGAAAACCTAACAAAGGTATTCGATTGCTTGATTGAGCACAATATCAGGTTGAATCTCAAGAAATGCATATTTGACATAACTTCTGGAAAACTCTTGGGATTCATCATTTCTAAATAAGGCATCGAGGTAGACCCAACAAAGGTAAAGGCTATATTGTAAATGGCCCCACCCACTAACATCAAATATTTGAGAAGCTTGTAGGGCAAAGTAGCATCAATAAATCATTTCATCGCATAACTATCGGATAAATATCAACCCATGAATCAAATGCTACACAAAGGGGTCCCATTATAGTGGGATGAATAATGTCAACAAGCCTTTGCTAAAATAAAGAAGTACCTGGAAATACTGCTAGTCTTAGCTCCACCAAGGCAAAACGTGCCATTCCTGCTATATATATCCACTATCAATTTTACTTTGGGCACCATGTTGGCTCAAAAGAACATGTAAGATAAAGAACAAGCGATATATTACATCAGCCGCACCTTGGTGAGCTACAAGATAGGATACACATATGTGAAAAAGCTATGCTTAGCAATGGTCTTTACAACCAATAAATTGCACCACTACATTTTGAGCCATATGATGTATGTAATATCCAAATAAAATCCTTTATAGTATATGATGAGCAAGACATATTATAATACATGTACTACAAAGTGGATCATGCTATTGATAGAATATGACCTAGAATTCATAATCCAAAATTCCATCAAGGGACAAGTCATAGTTGATCAACTGGCAGAGGTGCCTCTTCAGTATAGTAGGCCTCTCATCATATAACTTCTTGATGATGTAGACTTTACATTATCAGAAGCACCTGAACCTAAAGAACTAGAAAAAAAGCTGACATGACTCTATTCTTTGATGGTTCAAAGTGTGAGAAAGGGGGTGGTGCAGAGATTGTGTTTTTCATGCCACAAGGTGCTCTAATACCCTTGTCATTTAAGATAGACTTTCCCTACACAAATAACAACACTAAATATGAGGCCCTAATCTTGGGTCTCCAAACAACCATCGCTATGAATATCAAAAGGTTAAATATCTTCGATGACTCCCTCCTCATAGTAAACCAAGTCAAAGGATTATTTCAATACAGGGATCCAATATTGAAAGCTTACAAAGAGATTGTTGACACATATCTAGCCCAACTAGAGTGGTATGACATCGAGATAATCCCTCACACATCAAATAGATTTGTAGACACCATGGCATATTTGGGATCCTTGATTCCTTAGAATCCATCTGCTGATTTAACTACTATCCATGTGAAAATGCTCTCACACTCAATTATACAACATGAGGATTTTGATAACAAAGAATCAGTCAACATGATTCATATAGAACCAGACCATGATTGGTTTTGTAAAGCCAGATACTTTCTAAAGAAGGTGCCTTGGGGGTCCTTGATATTGCAAGATCCTATGGGAAATGGTATCATAATTCACCATAAGGTTGTTTCTTAATATGCATTTGTGCACATTGAATCATTGGAGAAACAAGTCATATTATCTATTGAGGTTGTAGGTTATCAGGATTGGCTATCCCAATTACAAGATTTTTTGAAACTTGGAATTCTCCTATAGGGATTATCGCATACTAAAATATGAGTATTCAAGAAAAAAGTGACAAGATATATCTTTTTAGGAAGCATATTATATCGTCAAAGCTACAATGGATTCCTCCTTTGTTGCCTAGAGCTCCAAGAATCAACTTGGATGATTTTATAAGCTTACAACGATACATGCGATGGCCACTTCAGTGGCATGGCCATTTTCAAGTGCATCCTTCGAATGGGAATTTATATCCCACCATGGAGAAGTATTACTACGAGTATGGTAGGAAATGCATTAAATGTCAACATCATGCAAATCTGATGCACTTGCCATCATAGGCCTTATAGCCCATTCAAGCAGCTTGGCCATTTTCTTAATGGGGTTTCGATCTAATGAGAAATATTTCTCCCCTGTATTTGGACTGACATACGTTTATCTTAACGACCATTGAGTACTTCACAAAATGGGTGGAAGCGGTCCCCTTAACCTTGAAAATTGAACCACAAATTGTGGAGTTCATACTTCACAATATCATCTATCATTTTGGTGTGTCATTCAAAATAATTTTAGATAATGGTCCATCATTCAAAAATAAAAAAGTGTGGGCTTTAACATCTAAATACAATATTCAACATAGTTTTACAAAATGGGCAAGTAGAAGCCTCAAACAAGACAATAGTAGCCATCTTAAATAAGACAATGAAAGAAAATCATAAGGATTGGTATATACAATTACCCTTGGCATTATGGGCTTACAGGAATATAGTGTGGACACCCACTAGGGCAACACCATTTTTTATTGTATATGGCACTCAGGCCATCATGCCCTTAGAGTTAGAAATTCTAATATTACATGTCGCTGAAAGAGTTCATCACTAATACACTGTATGACAATCTTACCTTGACCAGTTGACCCTTTCGAATGAACATCGCATCAATGCTCTTGAGCATATTTATGTTTACCAAGATCGTCTAACACAAGATTATAATAATAAAGTCCACTTGAGAGAATTTAAGGTTAGGGATCTTGTGCTTAAAGAAAACCAATAGAACTCAAATCTACCATTGCATCTGTGAGATAAATTTACAACCCATTGGATAGGTTCTTATATCATCTCTAAGAATATTGGACATGGGACATATCGCTTAACATCACTAGAATGTGTTTAGGAGCAAGATCATCTCAACATTATTCATCTAAGGGCGTTTCACATATAAGCACAACAAAACACAAAAACATTCAAATAAATTTTTAAATTACAAAAACAATAGAAACCTTCAAAATAAAAGGCTCCAAAGGCATCTTAAAGCCCTTTGGTAAAACTCAAAAAAGGCTCCAAAGGTAGCATAACACCTCTAGTCAACTCACAAAAGGTTTCAAATGCATATTAAAGCCCTTTGGTCAAATCACAAAAGGCTCCAAAGGCAGCATGGCACCTTTGGTGAACTCACAAAAAGCCCCAAAGGCATCTTAAAGCCCTTTGGTCAAATTACAAAAGCCCCAAAGGCATCTTAAAGCCCTTTGGTCAAAATCACAAAAGGATCCAAAGGCATCTTAAAGCCATGTGGTCATATCAAAAAAATACCCAAAGGCATCCCTAACCCCTTTGGTCAAAAACAAAATACAAAAGCACAAAAACAATTTAAAGTCAAAAAGTTCAAAAACATTCATAATAATCAAAACTCAAAAATAAAATTAAGCATAAAAAATACAAAAAACATTTGCATTTGGGAATTTCATCCATTAATTGCACTACATTTAGGTATTTCCATCCATTGCACTTGCATTAGGATAGGTTGTGTTCATAATCTCACAAACAACACCATGTTTGTACCTGAATCATACATCTTCAAGTCCATCATCATCCATAACCCATGTGTGTAACTGTGTTTCTCAACACAACCCTTTCCTATTGTTATAAGGAGTATACTAGGGTTTTTCGATCACTCAGCCATACCTAGTTATTTTATCAAACTTGGTATAAAGCTATCTTCCCTAGCAGAAGATGAGGTCTAATTGTGATAGTACCTAGCATATATCAGAATCCTATCACTAATAAAACCACTAAAATCCTAGTTGGAACGAGGGAAGATGAACACCACCAAGTGGCACTAGGCATCCTAAGTGAAATATTTTCACTTGCTCATCTTGCGATGCACATGGTCTAGGATTTTGATGATTGGCAAAAGGACAAGCTCCACCCTACCCGAAGAAATCACTTGCTTTCATCAAAACAAGCAAAATCTTAAAATAAAGCAAAATTCAAAAGCAAAATAAATAGTGAGTATCATCACTACATAAATCCCTTGCTCAAAAGAAAAAACAATCAAAATAAACAATAATTTTCATCACTAAAGCATGATTAAGTATCCCAAATAAATGAAGAAAATAAGGGGGTGAAGAGCTTGAATCACTGGAATGGTAAATCTCCACAAACCATTGAGTGATACCTAATACAACAATAGGTTGAATGAATCCCACCTAGAATTAGGGTAGTTCTAAGCAATTTGCAGGAAGAGCTAGCTTTAGGTGTGCTCTATCGCCTAAATGGTCTAGTCCAACTGTGTCCAACATAGGACCAGGATGAACATTTGAGGATCCCTAATATAACAATGGGCTAAATGAATCCTGCCTGGAACTGGGGTATGCTTATGTTTTATCTAAAATATTCATTTGCACACACAATAATAATGAGTGTCTAGGTCTTCATAGCAAAATCCTTGTCTTTCAGGAGTCCTGTATGGTTAGTATACAACTTTTTGATGAAGTAACTTGGGTGTTTGAGTCTCATGGAGAACCTCAAAAATCCCCTCATAGCAACAAAACATGTCATCAATTACCTCATAAACTTTCTTTAGGAGGTTTTGTTCATTAAACAGTGTTCATGAAATAGGATAGATACCAGATGAATGTTAGCAATGATATTTAGATGACTGTAGCCCAAAAATTCCTGCATTCCTTTCCTCTAGGTAAATGGATCCATGCATTATAGGGGAATGGGGGAATAGGTGGTCTACACATCAAAATGAAAAGTACTTAATTGTAATTTCTATATATGGTGATTTTTTGACGAATTAGTTTTTGGGTTCAACGGGAAGCATTTATGGCTGCTTCTTAGCCTAGGTTTTAGGATTTATTTAGATGAGTTCTTTTTAATTCAAATTATACATACACCTAGGTTTTTGCCAAAGGCTACTAATATAAATCTATATGTAATTTTCAATTTATATGAAAACAATAGACATGAAAAACATAATGTTAATGCAATATTAAAGTCTAATTCAAAAAGAAATACAAAAATGCACCTGATCCAGATGTTTGATGAATATCCTACAGTTTGTTGTAGTCCAGATCATCTATAATTTGATAAAATTACCTGCAATTAGATAGAATCATTTGCAATTATGCAGAATCATCTGTAATTGCACAGAATCTTCCGTAATTGGACAAAATCATCTGTAATTAGACAAAAATGTCTGATACAATTTTGTCAAAAACCTGCAACAACACGATTTGATACCAAAATGTATAGAAAATGCAAATTTCTAATGTTATATATGAATAAAACATGCAATTCTTACATATAACGCTTCACAAATTGATTTAAGAGAGATTTAATCAAGACAAGTGTGTTATCCTACTTTATAAATGATAATTTTATGCAAGATCTACACAAAATGACGATTGAAATCTATCATCTTGAGAGCATTGCCAGATTCCTACAAGATGTTGATCACTTCTCTCAATGTTTCTGGTAGACAAGTATCATTTGTGGAGCTGGGAAATTTGCTTCAGACTAAGGAGGAAAATCAGGTTCAGAAATATGAAGTGCCAGATAATTCCCTTTCCACACAACAAAGTGGTAAGAAACAAGGTCATTTTCAAAAAGGGGTTTCTTCTTCCAAAGGAAAAAGGAAGCAAAATCAGCAAAAGGATAAAAAATATTGCAAGATTTATGATATGAATAACCATGACACTAATAGGTGTTGGTTCAAAAATAAGCAACAAAATGATCAAGGTCCTAAGAAGAAGGGCAAAGACAAACAAAAATACAAGAAACATAAGCAACCTAAAGGCCATATTGCTTATGTTGACTCCAACTTAGACTCAGATTCTCTTGGGTCCGATTTAAATTCTGACTCTGAAAGAGCACACAAGGTGCTCATGACCCATACTTTGTCTTCCCAGATAGATGTTGTATGGTATATTGATTCAGGAGCTAGAAAACACATGACTGAGGACAAATCATGGTTTGATACTTTTGAGGAGAAAGAAGGTAAGCCAATCAAAATTGTTGACAATCAAGTATATCAAGTAAAGGGAGAAGGGGATGTTTCTATGTCCCTTACTGATGGTAATTTTCAAATTGAGAAGGTTCTCTATGTTCCAATATTAGCCAATAATCTACTCTCAGTCACACAAATGTTGGATATTAACATGGATGTCGTGTTTCAAGTTGTCAAAGGCAAGAAGAGATGTTTTATAACCCATAGTGGTAAACATGTTGCAACCGGATCCTACAAACATGGATTTTTCATTCTAGATGCTCTTTCAAATCCTCATGTTGCTAGGGCTACAACTACAAAGGAGGCCACCTCTCTCTGGCATAGACATTATGGGCACCTAAGTTCAGGATATTTGCTTGAATTACACAGATATGGGATGGTGAAAGGTCTTCCTCCACTCTCATCTATCTTACCAGTGTGCTCGGATTGCTTAGCAGGGAAGCAACATAGAGTACCTTTTGAAACTAGCTCCTCTCAAGCTAAAAACCCTTTAGAGCTAGTACATACCGATCTGTGTGGTCCTATGCCAACCAACTATGGTGGAAAGAATTATTTTCAACTATTTGTTGATGATTACTCATGGAAGATGTGGGTTTTCTTTCTTCAGTTGAAATTAGAAGCATTTCTCTACTTTAAACAATTCAAGAAACTTGTCAAGTCATAAAAACCCTTCGCTCAGATCGAGGTGGGAATACACCTCTGAAGAGTTTTCATATTTTCTTAAGAAACATGGGATCAAAATACAACTGAATACAGCCTATACACCTTAGCAGAATGGAGTTGCATAAAAGAGAAATCGTTCCATTATGGAAATGGTTCAATGTATGCTAAAGGGAGCACATCTTGAGGATCAATATTGGGAAAAAGCAATAAAAACAACATCATACCTCCTAAATAGAGAACCCACTAGATATCTACAAGGGAAAACACCACAAGGAGCTTGGAGTGGTAAGAAACCCTCCATTTCTCATTTAAGGGTGTTTGGATGTAAAGCATTCATGCACATTCCAAAATAGAAAAGGAGGAAGTTGGATGAGAAAACCCTGCAGTGTATCTATCTTGGCTATGATGAGTAATCAAAAGGTTATCTATTTATTGATCCTAAGACCAAGAATACACACATAAGTAGATATTATGTATTTGATGAAGCTTTCACATCAAAAGACACATCTACAACTATATACCTAGATGAATAAGAACCTAAGAAGGAGGTTCAACTTCCACAACAACAGTAGAAAGTCCCAAAATGGTATACTAGCACTTTGAGAGATGCTAAGTTGAATTCCCTTCCAGATCTATCTCTAGATAGGCCATGTAATCATAGTATAACTCAGCAAATGAGAGCAGATAAATCTACTTCAGAGGTTGATGAAATTTATCAACACTTTGATGATTTGTCAGTGGGTACATAAAATGATAGAGAAGAATATGAGGATGAAGAAAAGGTTTATATGTCTACATTGAATGCAAATGAACCTACAACGGTTCAATATGCACTTGATAAACCATAATGGAAAGAGGCCATGGATGTAGAACATAAGTCTCTCATGAAAAATAATACTTGGAAGTTAGTCAATCTGCCAACAAGAAAGAAACCTATAGGCTACAAATGGGTGTTCAAAGTGAAGTAGCAGATGGATCTATTGATAAGCATAAATCTCGACTTGTTGTGAAGGGTTATGCTCAAAAATAAGGCATAAACTATGAAGAGAATTTTGCCCCTACTATAAAAATAACTACCATTCGAGTACTTTGTGCCATGGGAGCTCAGTTTGGATGGAAGTTGCATCAGATGGATGTTAAAAGTGCTTTCTTGAATGGTGACTTATAGGAAGAAGTATACATGACTCAACTAGAAGGATTCGTGGTCGAGGGGCAAGAACAAAAAGTATGCAAGTTGATAAAATCCTTGTATGGGCTCAAACAAGCTCCGCAAGCTTGGTATATCAAGATAGACAGTCACCTTATGCAGCATGGATTCAAAAGAAGTCCTTCGGATGCAAATATCTATATTAAGAAAAATGGTTCTGATATATTGATTCTTGTACTTTATGTAGATGATCTGATCATAACAGGAAGCTTGGAAAAAATGATTGACTTAGTGAAAAAATATTTGAAGCAATCATTTAAAATGATAGATCTAGGACTTCTGCACTATTGTCTTGGTTTAGAAGTTACTCAAAAAATATTTTATATTAGAGTAACACAAAAGAAATATGCCAAGACTTTAGTAGAAAAATATTGGATGACTAACTATAAGTCAAAAGCAACTCCAATGGAGCAAGGACTTAAGTTATCACGATATGATGAATCACCTCAGGTAGATGGTACTCTCTATCGCCAGTTAATTGGGAGTCTCCTATATCTGAAAAATACCAGGCCAAATCTTAGTTTTGTTGTGGGCTATCTTTCAAGGTTCATGCAAGAGCCTAAGGTGAGTCACTGGAAAGCAGCAAAAAGAGTTCTTCATTATGCCCATGGTAGTACAAATTATGGTCTGGAATACAAAAAGAATAATACGCTTTTTCTTACTAGGATACACGGACTCGAATTATGTTGGATCCATTGATGATCGTAAATCCACTTCTGGATATGTTTTTCATATGGAATATGGGCATGTCTCATGGCACAGTAAGAAGTAGCATGTGGTTGCTTTATCTTCTACAGAGGAAAAATATCATGCATCCAGTGAAGCATTCTACGAGATAATGTGGTTAAGTCGCATTCTTACAAACATGGGTCTTCCAAAGAATCTTCCTCTTCATTTGTTTTGCGATAATCAAGGTGTTTTGAATCTTGTCAAAAATCCAAATTTTCATGAACATACCAAACATGTTGATACCAGATGTCATTTCATTCAAGATGAAGTTCCAAAGCACCATATACAGCTTCAATACATTCCTACTGATGCGCAAGTTGTAGATATCTTTACCAAAGCACTTGGGCGTATCAAATATGAAAAGTTTTGAGATACTATTGGAATTTGCCAATAATGTAATAAGGGGGGATGTTAGCATATATGTCTTACATTATTATTATAAGCATATTGAAGCAAAATATAGTACATGTAGGCACTCTCTAGGTTGGTTTAACAACCACCAAGTTGGATTCATAAACCAACTTATTGTAACCACATTGTAATCTTTATAATTGATATCAATCGAAATGAATCATTGCTTCATGAAATTCTTCAAATCGTAAATACGACATCGATGCAAAAATTGGCTTTGCTTCCTCTTCAAAGTGATCAGTGTTAAGAGGCACTTCTTCTATAACATACTTTGACTCCACAGGCAATATATGTAGCAGATATACAAGCCTCTAATCGGTTATCTCATCCTCATTGCTATGATTGCTACTATGAGCAGACCACTCTATCATGTCCAAAAATATTGGGAGATTAGCTGGATGAGGCCTTAAGTAGGCCTAATCTATCTCATATTCATAATAACTATTGAATATGAAATGCTCTTGTATCTCATCTAATTGCTCTCTAGGTAGTAAATGGCATAGAAATATCAAAACCACGAAGGCTCGATCAATTTCCTCCTCAAATTGATCATCATTTTAGGACTCGCCATATGCATCATAGCTTGGTCCACTTATTTCAGAGGTGGACTCCTCTCCATATTCACTACAAATATCTCCTTAGTCAATATTGCCTAGGATTGTAGGGTTGTGCCCCTGAATATCTGTATCATCGGTTGTGGTATGGTTTTGATGACCCAGGTTGCGTCTAGGGTTTCTACTCCAAGAACTCTTCATGTTCAAGATCTGGTCTCTCAATGGTGATGACTGACACCATTGGGTTGTGCTCTGAAGACTAGACATGTTAGGATGATATAGATTAAAATCTACGTTGTCCCCTAGACTCAAGTATAAACAATCCAATCATGCAACAAGTAAATCATCATGTACCTAAATCTATAATACCAATCCGAACCTATCAGTTACCAACTGATAACGTAGTTCAAGAGGGGTTTTTTGTCCTTGTTTGAAAATACCAAGGTCTTATCCATGCCAATGATAGAGCTCAAAAATGTGCATGGCATACTCTTGGTTGGACAAGTATCGAACGTTCATCGTGAATTGTTCCTCATCATCCATCTCCATGGGTGCTCGCATTGGAATTTGATCCAACCTAGCATAGATGAAGTTTGTTTGGTTGGGTGGCTTGCCCAATGGTCCTATGGATCCCACTAGATATCGATGGGCTATCGGTTGGTCCATGTATTGTGCAGTCTCTAAAATAGGATAAAAGGTCACATTTTGCACAAGATACTCACCCAAACCTATACTGGCTAGGTGAACAGTCACCCACGATGCAGATGACACTGATAACGATGTAGGAGAAGTAGGTTGAGGTGCCTCCTTGACTTGATCTTGGGATTCCTCTATATCAATAGGAGTGGCAGCCTCAAAGGTGACTGGTTTGGGCATGCTCTTTGCTTATTTCCTACCTAATTTCACCTTTAATTTCTCATCATCCCGATGCATTGTTGATGCACTCAGTCTTAGAGAAGTTGCAGTGGTATGTTTAGATTTGTTTGATACAGATACTGATGGTTGAACATGCATCGCCTGTTTGCCTCTTGAACCCTTATTGATGACGTGGGTTGTATGTCCAAGTGCGTTGATGGGAGTATGAATCCCCATGGCAAATCTACTAAGTTCATGAACTTGAATGGTTCTTCATCTGATGAAACCATGTGAACTTGTCCCTCATGTATATACTTGATACACTGATGCAATATTGAGGGAAAACAATGCATTTCACAAATTCAAGGCCTCCCCAGTAGGATGTTATACTGCAAAGTGCCCTCTATCATGTGACACATTATGAGAATGGTCTTTAGTCCCACATGAATAGGTAGGACAATCGTACCAACCATAGAGTATAGTGCATCATTAAATGCTCTCAATGTAAATGTGGTTGGTACAATGAGTGATTTAGGCAATTTCAAATGGTGCAGTGCCTTAGTCATGATTGTATTTATTGATGAACTAGTGTCAATCAAGACCCTTTTGAACAACACGTGGTTAACACATACAATGATATGTAGTGGTGGGTCAGCCATGCTTGCATAAATCATTTTCACTTCATGATCGTAGAATTAGATCATTGGTTCCTAGCACTATTGTACGTGCCCCACGAAGTTTGTGAATGTCTGTGCATCTTGGGACTATACCTCAATGGACCTCATAATGTCTATAAGAGTCTCCATGTGCCTAGGGGACTATTGTATAAGCTCATATATTGACAACTTTGTAGGAGTCATTTGTAGGTTTTGAACCAGCCTACTCCTAATGGTCACCACCGGTCTTGTTGGTGGGCCTGGAATATTTTGTGCTTGTTGCTGCTAGGGCATGGCCTGTATTTGAATGGGAGCATGAGGTTGATTCAGTTGTTCATACCTCCCATGTCTGGTAACAACATTGACCATGTCGACAAACCCCTAGGTAGGTGGTTCGACTCGCACTTGATTGACGTGGCTAGCATGGTTACGGGGTGCCTCGTGGTCTGGTAAAAAATTTTTAAAAATCCCCATGTTTTGGTTTTTTGGAACCTGGGGATTTCCTGGTACCATAATCTCTCCCTTATCTATCATATTTTGCATAATATGTTTGAAAGACCAACATACCTCTATGTCATGCACTTTTGCTCTATGAAATATGCAAAACAGATCTTCCTGATAGTCTTTGGGCTTGGGCTGATTAGGATCAACCATCTTGACTTCAGACAATCTTATTGCCTTGGCCTCATAGAGCTGACAAAAAATTGATGTCAATGATTCCGTCAATGGCATAAATATATAATGTTGATGTTGCTCTTTGTTATTTCCCTTGTAGTTATTCTTGCATTGGTCGTATTGCACAGGAGGAGGATGGGCTTGATAATTCTATTTCTTTTGCCCCTTATCCTCATTTTGGAGATTTAGTACCACCTGATTCACATGGACCTGCTTGTCCTCTTGCTTTGAGGTACCCTTCTTATATCCCTCTTTCCTAGTTTTGAGCTTCAAGTTGCCCTCCTACAACTTGATGTCCTCAATTACCCTGGATTGCACCAAAGCTTCTTCAAATGTAGCATACTATTGCAGCTACAACAGTAGTGATATGTGCTTGGCACAACTCTTTGTAAACATTTGGGTTAATTCTATGGAAGGAATCAAGAATGAAAACTTTGCCATTAATCTCCTTTTGGCAATTTTGGGTACTTTGGGTACATTGCCTTTGCTCAAGTGTATAAGTTGTCATTGATGTCAAGAAGCTCTTGAAGGAATTTGGTTTGATGTCAAATAATTTGTTTTGATGAAGGTTCGGCATGACAGTTTCAAAGGTCTTTTGTTAACCCCAAGTTGGCAGGTTTAAAGATTTCAGGTGGATGCATTAATTTAATGCAATTGGGTCCAGGAGGAAATATTTATTTAAATAATTAAAAACCTTGTTAAGGTTCCCTTTAATTATTTTTAAATAAATATTAATTTATGGTTTGCAATGGGTTCTCCTAATCCATGGCGCAAATGTCTAGGTGGGCACTATGTTTTAAACTCGGTGGGCGCTAGCCCAAGACCTCCGTCGACGTGGTAAACTCCTCGTCGACGTCAAAGAGCTCATGGCAAGGATTCATATTAATACCCCTCGATGAAAACAAAGATTGATCCCATCCGATTTTTGAAGAGTTGCTCGCTGATCATTTCTGTGTCTTCGCCGGTTTTCGTAATCCGCTGTTCATTCGTTTGTCTCGTCGTTTATCGAATCCGCCGTATAGCTTGTCGTCTGCGAGTTCGCATCAGAAGGAAGGGAGGACTGTGTTTTATTTTTCCTGATGCAGAAGGGACAAGTGTAACAGCGTGAGGTTTTAACCTCATCGGGTGCCTTTGGCGCACCGGTAGCGGCTAGGCTGTTGGCGTGCTACCCGAACGGGAGGTTCCGCGTTCGAATCACGTAGAAGGGTTTTTCGTCGTGGACGTAGCGGGTGGTGTTAGATTTTGGGCACAAATTTCTCCAAAGCGATTTTTGATGTTGGCTAAGGTATTTTCGAAATTAATCTTTTGCTAAGTGTATGTTGCGGATGGAGGAAGTTTGTTAAAAGAAAAATAGCTTAGGAGTTATAAGGAGTTTTAAAGCTTGTTGTTATTTTGATAAAATATTAGTTTGAAGGTGTTGTTGAAATATCCTATTGCATTCTTATAAGAGATAAACTTTATTTTTGATGAGACAATAAGGGAGAAATAAGGTGTATAATGGATAAATATTTCTTGTAATGTTGAGAGTGCTTTTGGTTGATTATGGAAATGAAAGCATGATGTTTTAAGGTTAAAATTGCTTCTTGTGTGAAGTGGTGAAACCTTAAGTGGGCAGCTTTGAGATTGACATTTGCTTTCATTAAATTGGTTATAATCAAGCTATTCTTTACTTGGTTAAAGTGTTGGGCTTACTCCTTTGTTGATGAATTGAAAAGTTGTTTTATGCTATTGTGAGTTGAGTTGGTGGATGCTTTTGTTCAAACAATATTGGAGAGAAAAGGAGTTCTACTTGTTTCCTTTTTCTGATGTTGATTGTGAAATGCTTCAAGGTTGTGTTTTGAGCTGAATGGTGTTGATTGAACCTTGTTTGATGAGCATTGTTGTTGAAGCCCTAATTGATGGTGAAAAGAACATGAGTATCATTGTTATGTGATTCTTTGCATAGTTGGCAATTGTTGGGGTTTCATGTTCTTGAAAGAAAGCATTCTATCCTATCCATTTCAGATATTGAGTTGAGTTGATTTGAGTTGAGTTTTGAGATTGGGAGTTGAGTATAGAACATATTGAGTCTCTAACAATTCTCTTTATGCTTCTATGAGTTTGACAAATCACATTGGGTCTCTAACAATTCACCTTGTGATTTCCTACTAAGAAAGTTTTTCTTGGTGAGCTTGCTGAGGTTTTGGATAGGTTTCGATGGGGACTTGTGAGCAGTTTTGGACAGGTTTCGATGGGGACTTGTGAGCAGATTTGGACAGGTCCTAGCAGAGGACTTGTGAGCTGAGTTTGTTAGTTCTATCAGAGAACTTGAGGATAGAGGAGCATTGGTTCTTTGAGAAGAACCTGAGGATAGATTTGGCAAGTCTTTGAGAAGGCTTGTGTGCAGAGGATTGATTTGTTCAAGTGTTGGATAGATCTGACAGATAGAGGAAGACTTGTACTAGATCGACTGACTGTGTTTGGTACAGGTTGTTGAGCTACTGTGGACGTGATCATAGAAGGCAGAGGTCTCTTAGGCTAAGCATTGAGGATAGGAGGTCTTCGGTGGAAAGGAGTTCCACATGCTGGCAAGAGGTAGAGGCAGTTGATCTTTTGAGGGATCATTTCCAGAGTAGAGGGGAAGGTATCTCCTTTGAGCAGAGGCTCATAAATTTAGATTGAGGGGAAGGTATCTCCTTTGAGCAGAGGCTCATAAATTCAGATTGAGGGGAAGGTATCTCCTTTGAGCAGAGGCTCATAAATTCTGATTGGGGGAAGGTATCTCCTTTGGGCTGAGGCTCATAAACATTGTAATTGGGAAGGATTCCCAAAGAACTTTGAGATAACTTTTAGAGAAAAGTTTTGTGGACGTAGCCCAACCATTCTGGGTGAACCACGTTAAAATTGGTGTCACTTTGTGGATGATATTGTGCATTGCTTTGATATTGCTTTGGGTATATTGCTTTACTATTTTGAAGTATAAAGGAAAAAGTAAAAAGAGGTCTTATACTTTTCACCCCCCTCTCAAGTATAAGCTTGTGTTCTTCAATTGGTATCAGAGCGGGTGCCTTCGAAAAGTTTAACAACTTGAAGGAAAAGCTAGTAAAGAACACAATGGATCATTCAAGTGGCAATGCAACACCTATTCTTGATGGGTCAGATTTTGGTCTTTGGAGTGCAAGGATGAAGGTTCATCTAATGGCACTTGGTAATGAGGTATGGGAAGTGATTGAAGATGAGTACACTATTCCTGTACATGGTCCTAATACTAAAGAAGAAAGGCTCCTACATCACAAGCAATTCAAAAGCAATGAATGCAATCCTGAAAGGCTTACAGAAAGCAGATCTCACCAAAGTGATTCACTGCAAGAAAGCTAGTGAAATGTGGAAACAGATTGAAGGTGGTTCATACAAGGTGATACAAATGTCGGAAAGGCCAAGTTGAGACACTTCAAAGGTATGTTTGAACAACTCAAGATGAATGATGATGAAAATATTAGTGACTACATGCTTCGTATGGATGAGGTTGTTAACTCCATGAAAGACTTAGGTCTTGAGCTTGCTGAAAATGATGTTTGTGATAAGATTTTAAGATCTCTTCCTAATAGATTTAGTGAAAATATTTTTGCTATTGAGGAAGCTAAAGATTTGGATAAGTTGAAAAAGGATGAGCTCCATAGTATACTTGCAGCATTTGAGTTGAGAACTCAAGTGAAGGTTGATGTCAAGAAAGAGGCAACTTTCAAGGCTACCAAGGAATCCAAGGGTAAACAACTTCAAGATAGTGATGAGTCTTCTAGTGATGAAGAGGCATATTACAACAAGAAAGGCAAGTTCTCTAGAAAACACAAAAGTATGAAAAATATAAGATGTTTCAATTGTGGAAAGTTTGGTCATTATGCTACTAACTGTACTATTCCCAAGAATGAAAGTGATGAAGATAAACAGGATTCTAAGAGCAAGGATTCTGAAAAGCATAAGCATCACAGGAAGAACAAAGATGAGCACAACAATCAAGGAAAGAGGTATTCTCACAAGCACAAGAAGAGTTTCTACCTAGACAAAGCAAGTAAGTGTTCTAGTAGTGATAGTGAAAGTTCTTCAAGTGATAATGAAAATGAGATGTTGTTCATATCAAAAAAAGAGGAAGAACCGAAACATAGATTCATTATCATGAAATGTCTTAGATGTGGAAATTTTGGTCACCTTGAGGATGATTGCACAAATAATGATTTGGTTTCTAGTATGTATGAGGATGCTTCAGAAAACTATAAGGAAGATGCATGTATGGTTTTTGAAAAAGGTAGCACCTCTAGTGATAAGAAATCTGAAAAAGGCTTTGATGATTCAGAAAGCAAACAAATAAAGGATCTTGAAAGTGAACTTATTAGTGCTCTTAGTGCTTTGAAAAAGGAAAGAAAGAAGAATGCTAGACTCAAGGATAAGTTAGATGAATGTTGTATGGAGAGAGATGATCTTATAGAAAATCTTGATTTCTCTATAGCTAAGACACAAGAACTCAAGGATGAGTTAGAGTCTAAGGTTCTTGAGTATAGTGAGTTAGAACAGAAAATGGCTTCTTTGAAAGAGGAAACTAAAGAGTACAAGGATAAGCTTTACAGGTTTCAAGATAGCTCCAAAAAGGTTAAGTCACTCATCAAAGGTCAAAGAAAGACAACAGATAAAACAAGGCCTTGGTTTTGTTAAGCCACACAAGGAACAAGTTGGAGAGTCTAGTAAGAGACTCCAAAAGGAAGAGAGTTCTTATGAGGAAAGTATTTCAGATCATGAGTCCTTGAATGATAGATGCACAGAAATAGAAAACAGAATTCAGAATGAGAAGAAGAAGTTTTCAGAACCCAAGAGGTCAAATAAAGGAAAGTTTCAAGGCAGATGTTTTGCTTGTCATAGGTTTGGTCACATGGCTTCACATTGCATGGCTCAAGTGAAGAAGGTAAATGACAATTTCAGAAGTGCTAGTTTCTTTCAAGGGTATTGCTACTCTTGTCAACAGTTTGGGCACAAGGCAGTCTATTGCAAGGTAAATAATAGGAACAAGTTTGATCAGAATAGGTTTGGTCAGAATAGGTTTGGTTAGAACAAGTTTGGTCAAAACAGGTTTGGCCAGAACAGGTTTGGTCAGAACAGGTGGATTCAAAGATCAGGTTTACCTCAGAGAAACAACATCATCAAGTGTTTCAAGTGCAACAATGAAGGTCACATAATCAGATAGTGTAGAGCTGAAATTCTAGAATACAAGAACAGGAACAGTGGCATGATCAGGTCCAAGGATCAAGGCATGGACAAGAACAGGGATGAGAACAAGAACAAGAACAATGACAAGAATAGGAATATGGACAAAGAGTTCAAGAGAAGGCCCAGAAAGGAAGTTATAGATGCTGATGATGATCAGTGCCTAATGGGAGTTTTACTCCCACCCCAGAATTAATCACCTCATCGGGGAGGTGGGGGAGGGACTAAGCTAAGAGGCTCATTCTTAGTCCCGAGCCCCAAAGGTGGCCCTTTGCCATTGATGACAAAGGGGGAGAGATATGAGTAAGGGGGAGAGCTTCAAAGTGAAGAGGAAAGCTTCAAGTCGGGGGGAGCAAAACTTCAAAGGAATATTCTCGGTTGTGGGCATAGTTGGTCGAGTTGTTAGCACGAGTTGGTTTTAGTTTTGGCTCTTGAGAAGTGTTTTCAATAAAGGTTTGCCATCAATGACAAAGGGGGAGATTGTTGGCAATTTTGGGTACTTTGGGTACATTGCCTTTGCTCAAGTGTATAAGTTGTCATTGATGTCAAGAAGCTCTTGAAGGAATTTGATTTGATGTCAAATAATTTGTTTTGATGAAGGTTCGGCATGACAGTTTCAAAGGTCTTTTGTAAACCCCAAGTTGGCAGGTTTAAAGATTTAGGTGGATGCATTAGTTTAATGCAATTGGGTCCAGGAGGAAATATTTATTTAAATAATTAAAAACCTTGTTAAGGTTCCCTTTAATTATTTTTAAATAAATATTAATTTATTATTTGCAATGGGTTCTCCTAATCCATGGCGCAAATGTCTAGGTGGGCACTATGTTTTAAACTCGGTGGGCGCTAGCCAAGACCTCCGTCGACGTGTTAAACTCCCCATCGACGTCAAAGAGCTCATGGCAAGGATTCATATTAATACCCCTCGATGAAAACAAAGATTGATCCCATCCGATTTTCGAAGAGTTGCTCGCTGATCATTTCTGTGTCTTCGCCGATTTTCGTAATCCGTTGTTCGTTCGTTTGTCTCGTCGTTTATCGAATCCGTCGTATAGCTTGTCGTCTGCGAGTTCGCGTCAGAAGGAAGGGAGGACTATGTTTTATTTTTCCTGATGTAGAAGGGACAAGTGTAACAACATGAGGTTTTAACCTCATCGGGTGCCTTTGGCGCACCGGTAGCGGCTAGGCTGTTGGCGCGCTACCCGAATGGGAGGTTCCGCGTTCGAATCACGCAGAAGGGTTTTTCGTCGTGGACGCAGCGGGTGGTGTTAGATTTCGGGCGCAAATTTCTCCAAAGCGATTTTTTGATGTTGGCTAAGGTATTTTCGAAATTAATCTTTTGCTAAGTGTATGTTGCGGATGGAGGAAGTTTGTTAAAAGAAAAACAGCTTAGGAGTTATAAGGAGTTTTAAAGCTTGTTGTTATTTTGATAAAATATTATTTTGAAGGTGTTGTTGAAATATCTTATTGCATTCTTATAAGAGATAAACTTTATTTTTGATGAGACAATAAGGGAGAAATAAGGTGTATAATGGATAAATCTTTCTTGTAATGTTGAGAGTGCTTTTGGTTGATTATGGAAATGAAAGCATGATGTTTTAAGGTTAATTGCTTCTTGTGTGAAATTGTGAAACCTTAAGTGGGCAGCTTTGAGATTGACATTTGCTTTCATTAAATTGGTTATAATCAAGCTATTCTTTACTTGGTTAAAGTGTTGGGCTTACTCCTTTGTTGATGAATTGAAAAGTTGTTTTATGCTATTGTGAGTTGAGTTGGTGGATGCTTTTTGTTCAAACAATATTGGAGAGAAAAGGAGTTCTACTTGTTTCCTTTTCTTGATGTTGATTGTGAAATGCTTCAAGGTTGTGTTTTGAGCTGAATGGTGTTGATTGAACCTTGTTTGATGAGCATTGTTGTTGAAGCCCTAATTGATGGTGAAAAGAACATGAGTATCATTGTTATGTGATTCTTTGCATAGTTGGCAATTGTTGGGGTTTCATGTTCTTGAAAGAAAGCATTCTATCCTATCCATTTCAGATATTGAGTTGAGTTTTCAGATTTGAGATTGAGTTTGAGCTGAGTTGATTTGAGTTGAGTTTTGAGATTGGGAGTTGAGTATAGAACATATTGAGTCTCTAACAATTCTCTTTATGCTTCTATGAGTTTGAAAAATCACATTGGGTCTCTAACAATTCACCTTGTGATTTCCTACTAAGAAAGTTTTTCTTGGTGAGCTTGCTGAGGTTTTGGACAGGTTTCGATGGGGACTTGTGAGCAGGTTTTGGACAGGTTTCGATGGGGACTTGTGAGCAGATTTGGACAGGTCCTAGCAGAGGACTTATGAGCTGAGTTTGTTAGTTCTATCAGAGAACTTGAGGATAGAGGAGCATTGGTTCTTTGAGAAGAACATGAGGATAGATTTGGCAAGTCTTTGAGAAGGCTTGTGTGTAGAGGATTGATTTGTTCAAGTGTTGGACAGATTTTACAGACAGAGGAAGACTTGTACTAGACCGACTGATTATGTTTGGTACAGGTTGTTGAGCTATTGTGGACGTGATCATAGAAGGCAGAGGTCTCTTAGGCTAAGCATTGAGGACAGGAGGTCTTCGATGGAAAGGAGTTCCACGTGCTGGCAAGAGGTAGAGGCAGTTGATCTTCTGAGGGATCATTTCCAGAGCAGAGGGGAAGGTATCTCCTTTGAGTAGAGGCTCATAAATTTAGATTGAGGGGAAGGTATCTCCTTTGAGTAGAGGCTCATAAATTTAGATTGGGGAAGGTATCTCCTTTGAGCAGAGGCTCATAAATTTTGATTGGGGAAGGTATCTCCTTTGGGCCGAGGCTCATAAACATTGTAATTGGGAAGGATTCCCAAAGAACTTTGAGATAACTTTTAGAGAAAAGTTTTGTGGACGTAGCCCAACCATTCTAGGTGAACCACGTTAAAATTGGTGTCACTTTGTGGATGATATTGTGCATTGTTTTGATATTGCTTTGGGTATATTGCTTTACTATTTTGAAGTATAAAGGAAAAAGTAAAAAGAGGTCTTATACTGTTCACCCCCCCCTCTCAGTATAAGCTTGTGTTCTTCAATTGGTATTAGAGCAGGTGCCTTCGAAAAGTTTAACAACTTGAAGGAAAAGCTAGTAAAGAACACAATGGATCATTCAAGTGGCAATGCAACACCTATTCTTGATGGGTCAGATTTTGGTCTTTGGAGTGCAAGGATGAAGGTTCATCTAATGGCACTTGGTAATGAGGTATGGGAAGTGATTGAAGATGAGTACACTATTCCTGTACATGGTCCTAATACTAAAGAAGAAAGGCTCCTACATCACAACAATTCAAAAGCAATGAATGCAATCCTGAAAGGCTTACAGAAAGCGAATCTCACCAAAGTGATTCACTGCAAGACAACTAGTGAAATGTGGAAACAGTTGAAGGTGGTTCATACAGGTGATACAAATGTCGGAAAGGCCAAGTTGAGACACTTCAAAGGTATGTTTGAACAACTCAAGATGAATGATGATGAAAATATTAGTGACTACATGCTTCGTATGGATGAGGTTGTTAACTCCATGAAAGACTTAGGTCTTGAGCTTGCTGAAAATGATGTTTGTGATAAGATTTTAAGATCTCTTCCTAATAGATTTAGTGAAAATATTTTTGCTATTGAGGAAGCTAAAGATTTGGATAAGTTGAAAAAGGATGAGCTCCATAGTATACTTGCAGCATTTGAGTTGAGAACTCAAGTGAAGGTTGATGTCAAGAAAGAGGCAGCTTTCAAGGCTACCAAGGAATCCAAGGGTAAACAACTTCAAGATAGTGATGAGTCTTCTAGTGATGAAGAGGCATATTACAGAAAGAAAGGCAAGTTCTCTAGAAAACACAAAAGTATGAAAAATATAAGATGTTTCAATTGTGGAAAGTTTGGTCATTATGCTACTAACTGTATTGTTCCCAAGAATGAAAGTGATGAAGATAAACAAGATTCTAAGAGCAAGGATTCTGAAAAGCACAAGCATCACAGGAAGAACAAAGATGAGCACAACAATCAAGGAAAGAGGTATTCTCACAAGCACAAGAAGAGTTTCTACCTAGACAAAGCAAGTAAGTGTTCTAGTAGTGATAGTGAAAGTTCTTCAAGTGATAATGAAAATGAGATGTTGTTCATATCGAAAAAAGAGGAAGAACCGAAACATAGATTCATTATCATGAAATGTCTTAGATGTGGAAATTTTGGTCACCTTGAGGATGATTGCACAAATAATGATTTGGTTTCTAGTATGTATGAGGATGCTTCAGAAAACTATAAGGAAGATGCATGTATGGTTTTTGAAAAAGGTAGCACCTCTAGTGATAAGAAATCTGAAAAAGGCTTTGATGATTCAGAAAGCAAACAAATAAAGGATCTTGAAAGTGAACTTATTAGTGCTCTTAGTGCTTTGAAAAAGGAAAGAAAGAAGAATGCTAGACTCAAGGATAAGTTAGATGAATGTTGTATGGAGAGAGATGATCTTATAGAAAATCTTGATTTCTCTATAGCTAAGACACAAGAACTCAAGGATGAGTTAGAGTCTAAGGTTCTTGAGTATAGTGAGTTAGAACAGAAAATGGCTTCTTTGAAAGAGGAAACTAAAGAGTACAAGGATAAGCTTTACAGGTTTCAAGATAGCTCCAAAAAGGTTAAGTCACTCATCAAAGGTCAAAGAAAGACAACAGATAAAACAGGCCTTGGTTTTGTTAAGCCACACAAGGAACAAGTTGGAGAGTCTAGTAAGAGACTCCAAAAGGAAGAGAGTTCTGATGAGGAAAGTATTTCAGATCATGAGTCCTTGAATGATAGATGCACAGAAATAGAAAATAGAATTCAGAATGAGAAGAAGTTTTCAGGACCCAAGAGGTCAAATAAAGGAAAGTTTCAAGGCAGATGTTTTGCTTGTCATAAGTTTGGTCACATGGCTTCACATTGCATGGCTCAAGTGAAGAAGGTAAATGACAATTTTAGAAGTGCTAGTTTCTTTCAAGGGTATTGCTACTCTTGTCAACAGTTTGGGCACAAGGCAGTCTATTGCAAGGTAAATAATAGGAACAGTTTGATCAAATTTTCTAATAGTTTGGTCAATTAAAAGTTTGGTCAGAAAAGGTGGATTCAAAGATCAGGTTTACCTCAGAGAAACAACATCGTCAAGTGTTTCAAGTGCAACAATGAAGGTCACATAATCAGATAGTGTAGAGCTGAAATTCTAGAATACAGGAACAGGAACAGTGGCATGATCGAGTCCAAGGATCAAGGCATGGACAAGAATAGGGATGAGAACAAGAACAAGAACAAGTGACAAGAACAGGAATATGGACAAAGAGTTCAAGAGAAGGCCCGACAAGGAAGTTATAGACGCTGATGATGATCAGTGCCTAATGGGAGTTTTACTCCCACCCCAGAATTAATCACCTCATCAGGAGGTGGGGGAGGGACTAAGCTAAGAGGCTCATTCTTAGTCCCGAGCCCCAAAGGTGGCCCTTTGCCATTGATGACAAAGGGGGAGAGATATGAGTAAGGGGGAGAGCTTCAAAGTGAAGAGGAAAGCTTCAAGTCAGGGGGAGCAAAACTTCAAAGGAAGATTCTCAGTTGTGGGCACAGTTGGTCAGTTGTTAGCACAGTTGGTTTCAGTTTTGGCTCTTGAGAAGTGTTTTCAGTAAAGGTTTGCCATCAATGACAAAGGGGGAGATTGTTGGCAATTTTGGGTACTTTGGGTACATTGCCTTTGCTCAAGTGTATAAGTTGTCATTGATGTCAAGAAGCTCTTGAAGGAATTTGATTTGATGTCAAATAATTTGTTTTGATGAAGGTTCGGCATGACAGTTTCAAAGGTCTTTTGTTAACCCCAAGTTGGCGAGGTTTAAAGATTTCAGGTGGATGCATTAATTTAATGCAATTGGGTCCAGGAGGAAATATTTATTTAAATAATTAAAAACCTTGTTAAGGTTCCCTTTAATTATTTTTAAATAAATATTAATTTATGGTTTGCAATGGGTTCTCCTAATCCATGGCGCAAATGTCTAGGTGGGCACTATGTTTTAAACTCGGTGGGCGCTAGCCCAAGACCTCCGTCGACGTGGTAAACTCCCCGTCGACGTCAAAGAGCTCATGGCAAGGATTCATATTAATACCCCTCGATGAAAACAAAGATTTATCCCATCCGATTTTTGAAAGGAGTTGCTCGTTGATCATTTTTGTGTCTTCATCGATTTTCGTAATCCGCTGATCGTTTTGTGTCTTCGCCGATTTTTGTAATCCGTTGTTCGTTCGTTTGTCTCGTCGTTTATCGAATCCGTCGTATAGCTTGTCGTCTACGAGTTCGCGTCAGAAGGAAGGGAGGACTGTGTTTTATTTTTCCTGACGTAGAAGGGACAAGTGTAACAGCGTGAGGTTTTAACCTCATCGGGTGCCTTTGGCGCACCGGTAGCGGCTAGGTTGTTGGCGCGCTACCCGAATGGGAGGTTCCGCGTTCGAATCACGCAGAAGGGTTTTTCGTCATGGACGCAGTGGGTGGTGTTAGATTTCGGGCGCAAATTTCTCCAAAGCGATTTTTGATGTTGGCTAAGGTATTTTCGAAATTAATCTTTTGCTAAGTGTATGTTGCGGATGGAGGAAGTTTGTTAAAAGAAAAACAGCTTAGGAGTTATAAGGAGTTTCAAAGCTTGTTGTTATTTTGATAAAATATTATTTTGAAAGTGTTGTTGAAATATCTTATTGCATTCTTATGAGAGATAAACTTTATTTTTTGATAAGACTATAAGGGAGAAATAAGGTGTATAATGGATAAATTTTTCTTGTAATGTTGAGAGTGCTTTTGGTTGATTATGGAAATGAAAGCATGATGTGTTAAGGTTAATTGCTTCTTGTGTGAAAGTATGAAACCTTAAGTGGGCAGCTTTGAGATTGACATTTGCTTTCATTAAGTTGGTTATAATCAAGCTATTCTTTACTTGGTTAAAGTGTTGGGCTTACTCCTTTGTTGATGAATTGAAAAGTTGTTTTATGCTATTGTGAGTTGAGTTGGTGGATGCTTTTTGTTCAAACAATATTGGAGAGAAAAGGAGTTCTACTTGTTTCCTTTTTGATGTTGATTGTGAAATGCTTCAAGGTTGTGTTTTGAGCTGAATGGTGTTGATTGAACCTTGTTTGATGAGCATTGTTGTTGAAGCCCTAATTGATGGTGAAAAGAACATGAGTATCATTGTTATGTGATTCTTTGCATAGTTGGCAATTGTTGGGGTTTCATGTTCTTGAAAGAAAGCATTCTATCCTATCCATTTCAGATATTGAGTTGAGTTTTCAGATTTGAGATTGAGTTTGAGCTGAGTTGATTTGAGTTGAGTTTTGAGATTGGGAGTTGAGTATAGAACATATTGAGTCTCTAACAATTCTCTTTATGCTTCTATGAGTTTGAAAAATCACATTGGGTCTCTAACAATTCACCTTGTGATTTCCTACTAAGAAAGTTTTTCTTGGTGAGCTTGCTGAGGTTTTGGACAGGTTTCGAGTGGGGACTTGTGAGCAGATTTTGGACAGGTTTCGGTGGGGACTTGTGAGCAGTTTTGGACAGGTTTCGATGGGGACTTGTGAGCAGATTTGGACAGGTCCTAGCAGAGGACTTGTGAGCTGAGTTTGTTAGTTCTATCAGAGAACTTGAGGACAGAGGAGCAATGGTTCTTTGAGAAGAACCTGAGGATAGATTTGGCAAGTCTTTGAGAAGGCTTGTGTGTAGAGGATTGATTTGTTCAAGTGTTGAACAGATCTGACAGACAGAGGAAGACTTGTACTAGACCGATTGACTATGTTTGGTACAGGTTGCAGAGCTACTATGGACGTGATCATAGAAGGCAGAGGTCTCTTAGGCTAAGCATTGAGGACAGGAGGTCTTCGATGGAAAGGAGTTCCATGTGCTGGCAAGAGGTAGAGGCCATTGATCTTCTGAGGGATCATTTCCAGAGCAGAGGGGAAGGTATCTCCTTTGAGCAGAGGCTCATAAATTCAGATTGGGGAAGGTATCTCCTTTGAGCAGAGGCTCATAAATTTAGATTGGGGAAGGTATCTCCTTTGAGCAGAGGCTCATAAATTCTGATTGGGGGAAGGTATCTCCTTTGGGCCGAGGCTCATAAACATTGTAATTGGGAAGGATTCCCAAAGAACTTTGAGATAACTTTTAGAGAAAAGTTTTGTGGACGTAGCCCAACCATTCCGGGTGAACCACGTTAAAATTGGTGTCACTTTGTGGATGATATTGTGCATTGTTTTGATATTGCTTTGGGTATATTGCTTTACTATTTTGAAGTATAAAGGAAAAAGTAAAAAGAGGTCTTATACTTTTCACCCCCCTCTCAGTATAAGCTTGTGTTCTTCAATTGGTATCAGAGCGGGTGCCTTCGAAAAGTTTAACAACTTGAAGGAAAAGCTAGTAAAGAACACAATGGATCATTCAAGTGGCAATGCAACACCTATTCTTGATGGGTCAGATTTTGGTCTTTGGAGTGCAAGGATGAAGGTTCATCTAATGGCACTTGGTAATGAGGTATGGGAAGTGATTGAAGATGAGTACACTATTCCTGTACATGGTCCTAATACTAAAGAAGAAAGGCTCCTACATCACAGCAATTCAAAAGCAATGAATGCAATCTCGAAAGGCTTACGAAGCGAGATCTCACCAAAGTGATTCACTGCAAGACAACTAGTGAAATGTGGAAACAGTTGAAGGTGGTTCATACGGGTGATACAAATGTCGGAAAGGCCAAGTTGAGACACTTCAAAGGTATGTTTGAACAACTCAAGATGAATGATGATGAAAATATTAGTGACTACATGCTTCGTATGGATGAGGTTGTTAACTCCATGAAAGACTTAGGTCTTGAGCTTGCTGAAAATGATGTTTGTGATAAGATTTTAAGATCTCTTCCTAATAGATTTAGTGAAAATATTTCTGCTATTGAGGAAGCTAAAGATTTGGATAAGTTGAAAAAGGATGAGCTCCATAGTATACTTGCAGCATTTGAGTTGAGAACTCAAGTGAAGGTTGATGTCAAGAAAGAGGCAGACTTTCAAGGCTACCAAGGAATCCAAGGGTAAACAACTTCAAGATAGTGATGAGTCTTCTAGTGATGAAGAGGCATATTACAACAAGAAAGGCAAGTTCTCTAGAAAACACAAAAGTATGAAAAATATAAGATGTTTCAATTGTGGAAAGTTTGGTCATTATGCTACTAATTGTATTGTTCCCAAGAATGAAAGTGATGAAGATAAACAGGATTCTAAGAGCAAGGATTCTGAAAAGCACAAGCATCACAGGAAGAACAAAGATGAGCACAACAATCAAGGAAAGAGGTATTCTCACAAGCACAAGAAGAGTTTCTACCTAGACAAAGCAAGTAAGTGTTCTAGTAGTGATAGTGAAAGTTCTTCAAGTGATAATGAAAATGAGATGTTGTTCATATCAGAAAAAGAGGAAGAACCGAAACATAGATTCATTATCATGAAATGTCTTAGATGTGGAAATTTTGGTCACCTTGAGGATGATTGCACAAATAATGATTTGGTTTCTAGTATGTATGAGGATGCTTCAGAAAACTATAAGGAAGATGCATGTATGGTTTTTGAAAAAGGTAGCACCTCTAGTGATAAGAAATCTGAAAAAGGCTTTGATGATTCAGAAAGCAAACAAATAAAGGATCTTGAAAGTGAACTTATTAGTGCTCTTAGTGCTTTGAAAAAGGAAAGAAAGAAGAATGCTAGACTCAAGGATAAGTTAGATGAATGTTGTATGGAGAGAGATGATCTTATAGAAAATCTTGATTTCTCTATAGCTAAGACACAAGAACTCAAGGATGAGTTAGAGTCTAAGGTTCTTGAGTATAGTGAGTTAGAACAGAAAATGGCTTCTTTGAAAGAGGAAACTAAAGAGTACAAGGATAAGCTTTACGAGGTTTCAAGATAGCTCCAAAAAGGTTAAGTCACTCATCAAAGGTCAAAGAAAGACAACGAGATAAAACAGGCCTTGGTTTTGTTAAGCCACACAAGGAACAAGTTGGAGAGTCTAGTAAGAGACTCCAAAAGGAAGAGAGTTCTTATGAGGAAAGTATTTCAGATCATGAGTCCTTGAATGATAGATGCACAGAAATAGAAAACAGAATTCAGAATGAGAAGAAGAAGTTTTCAGGACCCAAGAGGTCAAATAAAGGAAAGTTTCAAGGCAGATGTTTTGCTTGTCATAGGTTTGGTCACATGGCTTCACATTGCATGGCTCAAGTGAAGAAGGTAAATGACAATTTTAGAAGTGCTAGTTTCTTTCAAGGGTATTGCTACTCTTGTCAATAGTTTGGGCACAAGGCAGTCTATTGCAAGGTAAATAACAGGAACAGGTTTGGTCAGAACAGGTTTGGTCGAATAGGTTTGGTCAGAACAGGTGGATTCAAAGATCAGGTTTACCTCAGAGAAACAACATCGTCAAGTGTTTCAAGTGCAACAATGAAGGTCACATAATCAGACAGTGTAGAGCTGAAATTCTAGAATACAGGAACAGGAACAGTGGCATGATCAGGTCCAAGGATCAAGGCATGGACAAGAACAGGGATGAGAACAAGAACAAGAACAGTGACAAGAACAGGAATATGGACAAAGAGTTCAAGAGAAGGCCCGACAAGGAAGTTATAGACGCTGATGATGATCGGTGCCTAATGGGAGTTTTACTCCCACCCCAGAATTAATCACCTCATCAGGAGGTGGGGGAGGGACTAAGCTAAGAGGCTCATTCTTAGTCCCGAGCCCCAAAGGTGGCCCTTTGCCATTGATGACAAAGGGGGAGAGATATGAGTAAGGGGGAGAGCTTCAAAGTGAAGAGGAAAGCTTCAAGTCAGGGGGAGCAAAACTTCAAAGGAAGATTCTCAGTTGTGGGCACAGTTGGTCAGTTGTTAGCACAGTTGGTTTCAGTTTTGGCTCTTGAGAAGTGTTTTCAGTAAAGGTTTGCCATCAATGACAAAGGGGGAGATTGTTGGCAATTTTGGGTACTTTGGGTACATTGCCTTTGCTCAAGTGTATAAGTTGTCATTGATGTCAAGAAGCTCTTGAAGGAATTTGGTTTGATGTCAAATAACTTGTTTTGATGAAGGTTCGGCATGACAGTTTCAAAGGTCTTTTGTTAACCCCAAGTTGGCTGGTTTAAATATTTCAGGTGGATGCATTAATTTAATGCAATTGGGTCCAGGAGGAAATATTTATTTAAATAATTAAAAACCTTGTTAAGGTTCCCTTTAATTATTTTTAAATAAATATTAATTTATGGTTTGCAATGGGTTCTCCTAATCCATGGCGCAAATGTCTAGGTGGGCACTATGTTTTAAACTCGGTGGGCGCTAGCCCAAGACCTCCGTCGACGTGGTAAACTCCCCATCGACGTCGAAGAGCTCATGGCAAGGATTCATATTAATACCCCTCGATGAAAACAAAGATTAATCCCATCCGATTTTTGAAGAGTTGCTCGCTGATCGCTTTTGTGTCTTCATCGGTTTTCGTAATCCGCTGATCGTTTGTGTCTTCATCGATTTTCGTAATCGTTGTTCGTTCGTTTGTCTCGTCGTTTATCGAATCCGCCGTATAGCTTGTCGTCTACGAGTTCGTGTCAGAAGGAAGGGAGGACTGTGTTTTATTTTTCCTGACGTAGAAGGGACAAGTGTAACAGCATGAGGTTTTAACCTCATCGGGTGCCTTTGGCGCACCGGTAGCGGCTAGGTTGTTGGCGCGCTACCCGAATGGGAGGTTCCACGTTCGAATCATGCAGAAGGGTTTTTCATCATGGACGCAGTGGGTGGTGTTAGATTTCGGGCGCAAATTTCTCCAAAGCGATTTTTGATGTTGGCTAAGGTATTTTCGAAATTAATCTTTTGCTAAGTGTATGTTGCGGATGGAGGAAGTTTGTTAAAAGAAAAATAGCTTAGGAGTTATAAGGAGTTTCAAAGCTTGTTGTTATTTTGATAAAATATTATTTTGAAAGTGTTGTTGAAATATCTTATTGCATTCTTATGAGAGATAAACTTTATTTTTGATAAGACTATAAGGGAGAAATAAGGTGTATAATGGATAAATTTTTCTTGTAATGTTGAGAGTGCTTTTGGTTGATTATGGAAATGAAAGCATGATGTGTTAAGGTTAATTGCTTCTTGTGTGAAAGTATGAAACCTTAAGTGGGCAGCTTTGAGATTGACATTTGCTTTCATTAAGTTGGTTATAATCAAGCTATTCTTTACTTGGTTAAAGTGTTGGGCTTACTCCTTTGTTGATGAATTGAAAAGTTGTTTTATGCTATTGTGAGTTGAGTTGGTGGATGCTTTTTGTTCAAACAATATTGGAGAGAAAAGGAGTTCTACTTGTTTCCTTTTTCGATGTTGATTGTGAAATGCTTCAAGGTTGTGTTTTGAGTTGAATGGTGTTGATTGAACCTTGTTTGATGAGCATTGTTGTTGAAGCCCTAATTGATGGTGAAAAGAACATGAGTATCATTGTTATGTGATTCTTTGCATAGTTGGCAATTGTTGGGGTTTCATGTTCTTGAAAGAAAGCATTCTATCCTATCCATTTCAGATATTGAGTTGAGTTTTCAGATTTGAGATTGAGTTTGAGCTGAGTTGATTTGAGTTGAGTTTTGAGATTGGGAGTTGAGTATAGAACATATTGAGTCTCTAACAATTCTCTTTATGCTTCTATGAGTTTGAAAAATCACATTGGGTCTCTAACAATTCACCTTGTGATTTCCTACTAAGAAAGTTTTTCTTGGTGAGCTTGCTGAGTTTTGGATAGGTTTCGGTGGGGACTTGTGAGCAGTTTTGGACAGGTTCGGTGGGGACTTGTGAGCAGTTTTGGATAGGTTTCGATGGGGACTTGTGAGCAGATTTGGACAGGTCCTAGCAGAGGACTTGTGAGCTGAGTTTGTTAGTTCTATCAGAGAACTTGAGGACAGAGGAGCAATGGTTCTTTGAGAAGAACCTGAGGACAGATTTGGCAAGTCTTTGAGAAGGCTTGTGTGTAGAGGATTGATTTGTTCAAGTGTTGGACAGATCTGACAGACAGAGGAAGACTTGTACTAGACCGACTGACTATGTTTGGTACAGGTTGCTGAGCTACTGTGGACATGATCATAGAAGGCAGAGGTCTCTTAGGCTAAGCATTGAGGACAGGAGGTCTTCGATGGAAAGGAGTTCCACGTGTTGGCAAGAGGTAGAGGCAGTTGATCTTCTGAGGGATCATTTCCTAAGCAGAGGGGAAGGTATCTCCTTTGAGCAGAGGCTCATAAATTTAGATTGGGGAAGGTATCTCCTTTGAGCAGAGGCTCATAAATTCAGATTGGGGGAAGGTATCTCCTTTGAGCAGAGGCTCATAAATTCTGATTGGGGGAAGGTATCTCCTTTGGGCCGAGGCTCATAAACATTGTAATTGGGAAGGATTCCCAAAGAACTTTGAGATAACTTTTAGAGAAAAGTTTTGTGGACGTAGCCTGACCATTCTGGGTGAACCACGTTAAAATTGGTGTCACTTTGTGGATGATATTGTGCATTGTTTTGATATTGCTTTGGGTATATTGCTTTACTGTTTTGAAGTATAAAGGAAAAAGTAAAAAGAGGTCTTATACTGTTCACCCCCCCTCTCAGTATAAGCTTGTGTTCTTCATCTCCTCCACATCTTCTCATACTGTTCTATTGGCTCATCGTCACATTGAGCTAGCATAACCAAATCAAAAATGTTGGCCTATTTCTTGATGCCAAAGAAATAGTGTTCAAGAAAGGAATCAGCTAATTGCTCAAAATTTGTTATGCTATGTTTCTTTATTTGATTGAACCACTCTCGAGCTAGACCAAAGAGAGTCATGACAAACATATGCAATAACAGTGCATCATTGTTCTCTATCTAGAAGCAAGCATCCAAAAAGCTTGTGACATGTTCTTGCACCTCTTCATAACCCTTGAATTTGTCCAACATGGTCATCTCAAAATGCTTAGGGTATGGAGGCGTAGGCACTGAGGGATCTAAAGGTTCATTGTGAATTTTCCTCAGTGTCAACTTTTCTAAAATCGTGCCTTGTTTCTAAATTGCTTTGACCTTCTTGGCCAAAGCTTTGTAAGCCTTAGAAGATATAAAGTCCTCCTCCCTAAGTCTGTGCAGAGGCGGTTTGGGAGGTACAATCCTCTTCTGTCAAGGTGGAGGGTGTTGCTCTTCATCCTCCTCAACTAAGAAACTCTCAAGATATTCTTGGTTGCATCTATTCCCCTCATGTTCCTCATAATGTTGCTGCCTCTAATTGTCAATCGAAGGCGGTCACTCTCTCTTATGGGAAGTGATATGAGTGTGAATGCTTATGTGCTCATGGTGCATTTCAGCTTGTGAAAGAGCCTTCCTGTGCACCTACTCTCTATGCTTGTCCTGATAATATAGGCCAACCCTAGCCAACCTATCTTCCTACTCCACACGCTCCTTCTAGATGATAATGCACTCCTCGCACAAGCGCTGCTCATACAACCTCTATCTAGTAAGCCTCTACACCTGAAGATCTTCATCTTCAATGAATTGCCTCTCTAGGCGAGAAAACTCCAATTGATATTGGAGGAGTTAGCATTTCTATTCAGAGGTAAGTCAATAAGATCTTTCAACTTGGTCAACTTTAGGAGGCCTTTGGTACGCTTGCTCTGTACGAGCAACCTTATGTGTTTTGTACCCATGGAACTAATGTATTGTGCCTTTGCCTCTCTTTGTGAAGACGACATCGACATCATGCTATGTCTTGTGCTGCGTGCCATCATGCATGTATAGTGGATGTGAGGAATGAGGGTGCTTAAAAGCCTCTCCATGCTCTCTAGTAGATCTAATGGTGCTCCTGCTATGCTCACTCAGAGCACGAGTGGGCAGAGCCGAAGGCTTGTAGCCTAGCTGCTCTAACACACTACCTAGACCGTCTAGCTGTCTAGACCTCCACCTCTCATGGGGTGGTGTTCCATTAGCTCCCACCTTCGATATATCGATGGTGATCTTGCATGCTATAGTATACATGGGAGCATGGGTAGACTTACACTCTGTAGGGAGCCTGTTTACTTACTCATGAATGGGCATATATTTATTCATTCTATACTTAGAAGGTGGGGGTATAGTACACC
>JAQPPZ010005214.1:0-32009 GCA_028583015.1 Wollemia nobilis
TATATTTGGAGATCTAATTCATTCCATAAATATGATCTCCATTGATTTGACCACTCTACTTTACAATCCAGCCGATCCTTCTAGACCATTGTATCTTAACGTAGATGATATTTATTGAAATCATGTTGATTCACCACTAGAGCCTGAAGATTTCTTCCCCAACAAAGAAATGTTGCAACCTTTCCATTTAACACCAGGCTGTGCACATGATGTTTATCATGCTGAGAGAAATTCTGATGTAAGACCTTTAAACCCATCTGATGACATCCACTTGATCCCTATGCCTCACAAGCTTGAGGAGGGTTCACACATGTCAGTAGAGGAAATCTTCAACGTGGATATCAATGATGATCCCACTAATCCTAAGAAGGTTAAATTCAGATAAATTTTATCTCCTAATGAGCGTGCCATAGTCATCCCTCTACTGAAAGAAAGACCTAATATTTTTGCTTGGACATACAAGGATATGCAAAGATTAGATCCAAAAGTTGTTACTCATAACCTTTCATTGGATCCCTCCAAGAAGCCTCTTAAGCAAAAGATTAGGAAGATGCATCCAATAGTCACTTTAATGGTTAAATATGAACTCCAAAATCTTTTGAATGTAGAGTTCATTATCTCCATCGACTATCTAGAATGTGTATCAAACATGGTACCTATAGGAAAACCTGATGGAAGGATCTGTATCTGTACGAATTTTAGAGACCTCAACAAGGTAACACCAAAGGATTTATTTTTGTTGCTCAACATAAATGCTCTCATAGATGTAAATGTGGATCATGAGATGCTCTCCCTGATGGATGATTTTCTTGTTACAACCAAATTTGGATTAAATCTAAAGACTAGTACAAAACCGCATTCACAATGCCATGGGGTACATTTTGTTATAAAGTTATGCCATTCGGCCTAAAAAAATGCTAGTTCCACATATCAATGGGCCATGACATACATTTTTCATGACTACATGCACAAAATCCTTTAGGATTACATCGATGAATTTTTGGCAAAGTCATTATTACGAGAAGAGCATGTTGAGATCTTGAGAAAGGTCTTCAATCACCTGATAGAGCATAATGTCAGTTTGAATTCCAAGAAGTGCATATTTGGTGCAACTTCAAGAAATATCTTGGGATTCATCATTTCAAAGTGAGGCATTGAAGTTGACCCAAATAAGGTCAAGGCCATTTTTGAAATGCATCCTTCAAAAAATATCAAAGAGCTAAGGAGCCTATAAGTCAAAGTAGCATCCATAAAATGAATTATCACATAATTATCAAATAAATATCGACCAATGCTACACAAGGGGTCCCATTTGAATGGGATGAGGACTCAAGCGACCTTCACTAAGATCAAGTAATACCTAGAAACACCCCCAGTGCTAGCTCCACCAAGACCATATGTGCCTTTATTGCTATATATATCGGCAACTAACTTTGCATTGGAAACCATGTTAGCCCAAAAGAATGTGCAAGGCAAAGAGCAAACCATATATTACTTCAGTTGTACCTTGGTGAGTTACAAGCTTGGATATGCATACACGGAGAAGTTGTATTTAGTAGTAGTGTTCACGATAAAAATTTGCATCATTATATGTTAAGTCATACGATGTATGTAATATCCAAATAAAATCCTTTGCAATATAAGATGAGCAAGACATATCATAACACACATACTGCGAAGTGGATCATGCTATTGATAAAATTCGATTTGGAATTCATAAATCAAAATTCCATCAAGGGATAGGTCATAGTTGATCAACTAGCAGAGGCACCTCTCAAGACTAGTAGACTTCTTACCATTGATCTTCTTGATGATGTAGTATTTACATTATCAAAAGCACCCGAAACCAAAGAACCAGATAACAAAACTGACATGAATTTGTTCTTCAATGGTTTGAAGTGTGATCAAGGGGGTGGTGCAAAAATTCTCCTTTTCACGTCGTAAGGCACTCCAATGCCCTTGTCGTTTAAGCTATACTTTACTTGTACTAACAATAATGCTAAATACGAGGCCCTAATCTTGGGTCTCCAAACAACAATCACAATGAAGATTAAATGGTTAAACATATTTGGTGATTCCCTTCTCATTGTAAATCAAGTGAAGGAACTTTTTCAATGTAGATGTCCCATATTGAAAGCTTAAAAGGATCTTGCTAACATATATCTAGCCTAGCTAGAATGGTATGACATCGAGGCAATTCCTCATTCATAGAATATATTCACAGACACTATGGCATCTTTGGGATCCTTAATCCCTCAGAATCTATATACTAATTTTACTACCATTCATGTAAAGACACTCTTGCATGCTATGATGCAGTGTGGAACTTTTGATAACAAGGAATAAGGCAACATGATTCATATAGAACCAAACCATGAGTGGCTTGGCCATTTTATCAGTGGGGCCTAGATCTAATCGATAAGATATCTCCCCCATCATTGGGCTAACATACATTTATTATAATGGATACTAAGTATTTTAATAAGTGGGTGGAAGCAATCCCCTTAACAATGACAACTGGAGCACATATTACGGAGTTTATACTTTACAATATCATTAGTCATTTTGGGATACCATCCAAGATAATCTCGGATAATGGAATATCATTTAAGAATATAATTGTAAAGGCTTTAATGTCCAAGTACAATATACAACAATTTTTTTGACTCCATATTATCCGTAGGCAAACGAGCAATTTGAAGCTTAAAAAAAGACAATGGTAGCCATCTTTAAAAAGCCGAAACAAGAGAACCACAATGATTGACACATCTAGCTTCCCCTTGCGCTATGATCTTTTAGGAATAGCATACAAACACCCACTAGGGTAACCCTATTTTTGCTAGTATATGGCACTGAGGCCATTATGCCCCTAGAGTTGGAAATTCCAACGTTGCGCATCGCATTGAAAGAGTTCATCAATGATGACACTACGTGACAATATCGTCTTGATCAATTGATGCTTCGTAATGAATGTCACGTGAATGCCCTTGAGCATCTTTGCGTTTACCAAAAGTGCTTAAAAAGAGCTTATAATTCTAAATTCCACTTGAGAGACTTTAAGGTTGGTGATCTTGTGCTGAAAGAGAACCAATAGAAATCAAACTTGCCACTACATCTGCGAGATAAATTTATGGCTAACTGGTTAGGTCCTTATATCATCTCTAAGAAGATCGGACCTAGAATGTATCACTTGACATAGCTTGAAGGTGTTGAAGAGTCGGAACCTCTCAACATCCTTCATCTTAAGGCGTTCCATACTTAATAATTCAAAAACTAAAAAAAAAAACATATGGAAAATTCAAAATCCATAAAATCCAAAAAGCAATAAAATTAAAAAAAAAATGCATTTCATTTGTACTGTATTTCATTTTGCACATGCATTCATTTAATTACATTGCATGTATGCATTTCCATCCATCGCACCATGCATTAGGATAGATTGTATTTGCAATCTTACAAACAACACCATGTTTATCTTTCAATCATGCATCTATGCATTATCATCATCATCCATCCCCCTTGTGAGTAATTGTGTTTTTCAACACAACCCCTCATGTTGCTATGAAGAATATACTAGGGTTTTTCGGTCATTCAACCATTCCTAGTGGTCTTCTCAAATTTAGTAGAAAGCTTGATTTTATTTTGAGGATGAGGTCTAGTTTTGATAGCACTTAGCATAATAGGATCCCATAACTAATCAATACATTAAACAATCCTAATTAGGGTAAGGGAGGATGAACACTACGAAGTGGTCTTGATCACCTAGAATAAAAGGTTTAGGCTTGCTCATCTTGTGAGGTGCATGGTCTATGGTGTTGATCATTGGCAAAACCCTTTCCTTGAATGCCATTCTAGTAATATCGAAACCCTAATGCATGATAGTCTAAGGATTTATCAAAGGGCACAAAGTTTCCTTTATGGTCGTGATCATGCTTAGGTTAAAATTGCTAATGGGGATATCATGACTTGTACTATAAGGTGTCAAAATGTCTCTCTCCATCAATGAATATAATTTTCAAAATGATATCTATACAGTTCCATTAGGTGGAGTAGACATGGTATTGGTCCCCTTGACTATGAATATTGACAATAGTGTCCTAGAAGTTTTTAGAACTTTGGATGTAGTTCATTATCAATAACCAAACTTACACCATTCAGGGGGTGAAAATTGGCAATCCTAATATTATAACATCCCCGTTGGAGAATATTATATTATTTTGTACATGCTAATGTACCCCTATGGTACCTATAGAAAAATGTAAATATTAGAATAGGATTTAAGTCTATAGTTTAGGAGTGTGATTTATATTTCCCCTTTATGTAAGTGTTTATATGTAGGATGTGCACAAGCATCATGTAATTATGTATGCAAGTGTGTAATGTGAGAAAGTGCATGTGTCATGTAATTAGGTGTGAAAGTGTGTAAAGTTGTAAGCTTACTATAATATGGTAAGGAATTTGTCCTCTCTTTGGGAGGTCCAAGGTTCAAATACCACTAAGTATATACAAACCTATATAAAAATTATTGAAAAAGAGTGTGCAAGTGTATGATGTGAGAAAGTGTATGTGTCATGTATTAGGTGTGTATGTAGAAGTGTGTAAGTGTCATATAGAAGTGTTCAAGTGGCATAGAGTTAAGTGTGCAAGTAAATAGAGAGTCAATAGTCATGTATACAAGTGGAAATATGAGAAGCCAAAAGACATGAGAGGATTTATATTATACATGGTGTATAGGGGGAAAAGCAACACATTTATTGTGATTCTCGGTTGGATTCATCGGGAGCCAAGGTGATGGTGATGGCTATTATGATCTCTATACTTGTTGGACAAAGGAAAAAAAGGTTAAGTAGGAATAGTTTTAGGAATCACTCCAATTTCAGGGTGGAAATGTTTGATGTGTCAATTAATCAATCACATATGTCTGGACTTTCTAAACTAAGCTAAGAAAAAAGGAAAAACAATACAAGACACACAAATGCAAAAATACAATAACTAACCCTAGGATGATTCTTTAATTCAATGATGCCAAACCCTAGGTTTGTAAAAGCAAAGTCTATTATCAAGGGCCCAAATAAATGCACAAATAATACTAAACCCTAGATAAACACTATATACTTTTATTCTTTCAAATACCTAGAAATTTGACCAAGTGTTTTTCCTTTACATATGATCTAGGTTTTGAATAGAAATGAACAAAAATAAAATACCAAATAGCCTAAATATATATTAGGGAAGTTATTTAATTTGGTAATGGATCCAAGGTTTATCTTGCATCCAAAAAATTGAAAACCTATAAAATAGCTTCACAAAACCCTAGAAAATTTGATCAACATTTGGGGGCCTACTTAGGCTGCTATATGACTAATATTTGAGGTGCAACATTCAAGCCCCCTTGGTCCTTTTAGCTGACCATTCAAAATAAAAATGATATTTGACATTTGGAACATGAAAAAATAGAGCAAAAAAAATATGAAATAGTGAAATAAAATGCAGACAAGATGGACACAATAGAATGCTAAAATACACAATGCAAATCAAGATTTTGGGGTTCAAAAAATTACTTCCAAGCCCTTATTTACCAAATTCATACCTTTTAAAGAGGGAGTATGAATATGGCTTACCAAATTCATGCCATGCATGGGTGGGGCATGAATTTGTTTTAGATACCCTTTTTGGGTCCTAAAACAATAGAAAAAGCAATGCAAAACAACAAAAATAGATATATGACCTAACCATGCAAACAAAAGAACCTAATGAGTTGATGGGGAAATCAAGGAGAAATGAAGAGGCGTATGAAACACTCTAAGAAGGTTGATATATCTAATCATGAATACTCCTCTACTTGATCCCCAAGGGTAGCAAACACCAAAGCACAAAATAGCAAAACAAAGATTTGGAGCAGAAGAACACTTTTTAGTAGTATAAAATGAGCAAGTTAATAACTTAGGATCAAGATTTTGTAGATGGTTAAAAATGGGGAGTACAAACCCTTATTTATAAGAGATTTTGAGGGTAAAATATGTGAGAAAGTGAAATTTCACTGTAGGCAAAGATCGACCCCAAAATGGGCCGAAAATGGCATGCATTTTATGGAGAAAAACCCCTAGAATGCTAAATTCACACCCTTCCATTACAAATCATGAATTTGGAAAGCCAAATTTGAACCCTTTATGGA
This sequence comes from Wollemia nobilis, assembly GCA_028583015.1. Classification (NCBI taxonomy): domain Eukaryota; kingdom Viridiplantae; phylum Streptophyta; class Pinopsida; order Araucariales; family Araucariaceae; genus Wollemia; species Wollemia nobilis. Next base: position 6,176 of record JAQPPZ010005214.1, read on the forward strand.
CCAAGAACTGATTTGGTAAACCTAAGGAAATAAGGCAAAGGGAGAAGGCAAAAGGGCCCCAAATTTTCACTTGGCAAGTTTGGGTTGCTTGCTAAGGATCTAAGGAAAAAATAATTCAATTTGATGGGTGCCATGTCTACATTTTTCCCCTTATTTTATGCATTTATGGCAAAATAAATGCATCAAAAAAATATGTAGACAGCTATGGATAAAAATAAAAAAAACAAAGAAAAAGGGATGGTTGGGTTTGGATGGAGGGGTAGCGCAAAAATAGGTGTTATCCTAAACATCAAAATTTTACATGCAAATCAAGGCATTACTTACATTAGTGCCTCTAAGGTTAGGGTACCCCCTTGATTTTTTAAAAGGAATGTGAAATTCTAGATAAAAACTCGAAAAAGGTGAACAAAGGGCTCAAAAGCGAGAAAAAACAAAAAAGGGAAAAAGACAAGATAAGGAAAAAGGAAGAAAGGGGAGGAGAGAGAGAATAAAAGAAGGGAAAATAAAAAGGAAGAGAGAGAGTAACGGGAGGGAAAATAAAAGTGAGAGAAGAAAATAGGGAAGGGGAGGTAAAAGAAGCTCTTTTTCACTATGTGAGGAGGAAAAAAGAGCTCAAGAGAAGAAAGAGGAGAATGACACTACCAACTCACCATGCTACCATGGTGAGGGGTAAGGCATGCACTAATACTAATTGGGTGAAGGTATGGATTGCGACCAACTTGCTCATTTTAGATTTTGCACCTACACAAAAACGTTTTAGTAGTTTTTGCATTTTTTTGAATCTTTTAGTCAACTTTTAGTAAAATTCACTATGGGACACAAATCTAGTTGTAGAGCATAAATTTGATCACCATGCCATGAAAAATTCATGTCCAATATAGAACATACATGAATTTGGTTTGGAATATTTGCCAAATTCATGTCTAATCATTTTAGGGCATGAATTTGGTAAATTTTGCACAAAAAATAACTTGATTTTGAATTTTTTATGTTTTCATGAGTTTTATATGCTATAAATGATGATCTAATGATGAAATTATGTTGTTATGTATCTAGGTGTACTCAAGAGCAAAGAGTGGTGGTTAGTAAAATTGAATAATACCTTAGAGTAGCTCACAACAAAGGAGAAGGAGACACTAGAGTATGTGGGACTATTACACTTAGTAGAGATACCCTGCATTGAGACAAATAGGGCACTAATGACAACCTTGGTAGATAGGTGGTATCCAAAATTTTCCATATTCTAGTTAATAATAGGGAAGATGATGATCACACTAGAGGACATGTGGTGCATCTTGAGGATCCTCATCATGGAGAGGACTGTTTACACGGTACAAGTGCCAATGGTGGTGGTAGAGATGATATTGGGATATCCAATACATGTGCTCCATTAGAGTGTGTTAGGAAAAACATTGGTTAGTTTTTATATGGTTCAATTAATTGCATCCATTTAATTGTCAACCTGGGGTAGCTCGTAGTCTTGTGAGAAGCCATGCAAAATATATGCTTGTAATTTCTCCTTCGGAGATGACTCCCTTGGATTATGGTTTGGGGAGTATTTTATATTAGTTGGAGTTTATGTTTAAACCTATAATCTCATGCTAAGTCTAAGAAAACAGGACTGAAAACATTTAAAATCTAAATTATTACCTTGCTAGAAATTATAAAAAATATGTGAAATAACTGAAAAGCAAATTATTCTATTAAAGTAAATATAGAAAATAGAGGGAAAAGGGAAGAAATTTGTTGTGAGTGGGCCCACACTCCAGTAGGTTCTGCCTACGGTAAAAATGTCACTAGATGCTTTAGAAGATGTTTTTATAGGAAAATATGCAGATATTTTATTAATAGTTGTAGCAAAAGGAAATTATAATAAGATTCCAGAGGGTCTTCTTCAGGGTTGGCCTACATATTTATAAGGTATGCGGTATGCCTTGTTACAATTTTTAGGATGAATCAAAAAATGATTCACTGTCACAACTAATTTCTTGATTAGAGGAATCGAACAAAATATCATGATATTTCAAAGTATTCTGTTTCCAGAATACGTTGATATTCATTTTTTTGATTTATAGAAATGATTTACGTATCAGCTGGAAGGTGGGTGACGAGTCACCTTTGAAATTGTCCCATGTACGCTTGCAATGCTAGAATTCCTTTCAAACTAGTTGCTAAAGTTTCAATTTTTTCTCTTGACCATAGAGTCATGCTGAAGTTTGATGTTAATAAAAATCAGGCACCTCGATTGAAGAAATTGGGAAGCAGGTGCCTTATATGCAGAAGTCGAGAAGCAAGCACCTTCCATTGTATAACAAAAATAAAATACCTTTCACCATACAATGGGAAGCAGACACATTTTTCCGTATAATAGGAAGTAAGCACATTTCACCATACAATGGGAAGAAGGTGCCTTTCCACCATACAATGGGAAGGAGGTGCCCTCCATCGTACAATGAGAAGAAGGCACCTAACGGGAAGCTGGAACCTAATCGTTAAGTGCCAAATGAAAGGCAGACGCTTCAAAGGATTTTAGGTGCCTAACTTCGTACCTCTTCATCGATATTTCGCAAATTTTTTTCTTTCATTTAATTGTAAGTGCTCAGTCAAAGTGGGACCTCGATGAAAACATGCCAAAAATGCAACAATTTCCACTAAATCTACACAAATTACACTTAAAGACAAATATTAGAAAATATATAAAATAAACTGTTAATTATATATATAATTTACATAAAATATTTATATGTACAAGAATATACACCGCACATTATGGGGAGAAGAGTACAAAAAATGAGTAATTCTATGACTCATCATCCCCCAATGCTTAAGGGATGGCACGTCCTTGTGCCACTTTGAATTGGTATTTTTCAGTTCTATTCACTTCATTCAAATAAGCCCTGTTGATATATATCCTCTTCTTCTTAGCGACCTTGGCTTTTTATTTGTCCTGGGGCTTTCACCCTTTTGGTGCCTTGGGAGTAGCTGTCTCCTAACCCTGTTACTTCTAGCGTGTGTTACACTGAATTGGTTCACTTGGCCCTTATCTCTTCTTGGGCGATTCTCTGGTCTAGGACACCTTGCCTTTATTAGTGTTTAGATAATAACCAGAGAAATTGGTGGTTCCTTCTGGAATGCAGGCTCAACCATTTTCTAGTACTCATGGTGAAGTCACAACATTTCATCCACAGGCACTGATTCTTTTTTTCCAAATGGAATGCTAGATTCCTTAGCAACCCTAGTTGTGGGTAAATCTGCCCATGTTGGATCAAGCTCTGCTCAATTTGGACCTCTATTTTTGCCACCAGGGGAGTTCTACTACTTGATGCTAGATCTTTCGATGGCACAGGTTCTATACGTAAAATATTCCTACATCGTTGAAGGTTTTCCATCCTTCAACCCATACAAGTACAAAAACTACTCAGGTTGAGCAACTAGAATTTTCTTGTGAGGCCTACCAGATTGCTTCATGGCATTCTTTTTTTATTCCTTGAGGGATTTCTTGGAGGCCTTCTTCCAATTCTTCTTGTTTGCCTTTATTTCCTCAAGCTCCTCAAATTTTTGTTTTTGGGTAGCAAATATATTATTTTTTGCCTCCCATTCATCAAAATCTAGCTTTAATTCTTTATTAGAGTTGCTGCTTAGTACCTTCAATTCAACAACTCTCACTCTAGTTATAGGTCATCACTAAGATGGCCTTATGGATTTTAATTTTTATCTCAACTTGATTTATTATACCCCAAGGTGTGTTTGTGCAACTGATGTTCCTTGGGGTATAGGAGATCCAAGCTACTGAGCCTCTTTTTCCTCTAAAACATCATGCTACACATCAGTGACTACTTATTCCTTTTGAGGTTGTCTAGCCCCTGCATCAATTGGAGAGTGCTCTACCTCTCCCTCCTTGCCTAGAATTTGAAGCTCTTCGACCTTCAATATTCTATAATTGGTCCACACAGAAGTAATCATAACCAAATAATCTTGAAGAATATTTGGATAATTGCCATATCTCCCTCATACCCTTCCTTTGTAGGGTGTTCTGTAGCTTGAGGTTCCTCTACCTCAAACTCATCCTCCTAGGTTATTTGATCTGCAGAGGGAGACGTAGAATAGGTTTGCTCTACTTCCATTGTAGCAACATCTTATTTTTCTATTTTTGTATCAGCAGGGGACACTTCTTTTGCCCCATTGGTCTCCACTACTGCATCAACTCTAGTCGATTGCTTGGTTCCTCCTGATTCACCCTGCAACTATAATTATCTATGCAGTTTCCAAATTGTTTGATATAATTCATGCATTTTTATTGTAGCCTCCTTTCGGGACTCCTCGAATAGGGCACGATATTCTTTAAATTTGACTTCCCAAGTGGAAGTCTGCTCTCTTAAGACCTACAACTATTACTGCAAATCCTCTGCCTAGTCTTCTAGTGGTACATTTCCCATGGCCACATATTTTTGAGGAGTTGGTCCATAAGAAATGTATTGTAAAATGTGGGCCAAGTACTCCTTGTTGAGCTCATTGATTGGTGTCTCTTCATCGGTTGAGCTCAAAACCACCCTTGACGCTTCTATTCTTTTGATTTTTGTCCTGGTGGAAATGCACATGAAACCTTGCTCTACCTCCTCTTCAAATTGAGGTTCAAAAGGAGATGGAGCTTTTCCTACCTCCTCCCCAAATTGGGGAAACCAGGGGATGAGGCTTGTCCTAATTTCCTTATATTTCCTACAGGCTAGGACACAAGCATCATTTTTGCACATTCTATTGCCACTTGGGTTGACTGTTCATTTTGAATTTGCTCCTCCCTCTCTACTTATGTCCCTATTGCTACACTAGTGCCCACATCTTCCTCAATTGTCACATTTCTATGTGATTTTGCATTGGAGTCTTTCCATTGGAGTATTTCCATTAGAGAGGTGGGTGATGGAGGAGCTACAAGAGCACCAAATCATATGGTGATCATGGTGTCTACACCTAGGCTAGAGGAAGGACACAAAGGAGCCAGATCAAGTGAGGAGGATTCGATGGCTCATCATTGAGAAGGGTTATTAGGAGCTATTTGGGTTTGATCGAGTACAATATCATTTTGATATTTTACAAGATATTTTATATCTAGGAGACTATTAATTTTTATGGGTGAGGAGGAACCCACTAGGATGCATAGGCATACATGATATGGCTAGGTGGGTAGAGGAGGACCTAGATTTTCATAGTATGTAGAACTCGGGTTGGAAAATGTTAGTGTGGCCCTTGGGTACAAGGGTATTATGCCCCTGAGGATCTCCCCACTAGTGGCAGTGTAGTGACACTAGGCGATGATCTAACAAGTGCAACTAGCACTTCTAGAGGTCACTCAATGTACTACAAAGTGATAAAAGAGAGGTATGGGCCCATTGAGACTAGTCCAGGTATAGGTTTGGGTGGATATAATAACAACCACTAGGGTGACCATAATTATATTTGACTCAGGAGGGGGAGCCATAAGGGTTACCCCCATAGCTACACATGTAGGACCTAGCAAGGTGGTAGATCCAAGAAAGATAGAGGTGCTACAAGCTATAGTAGTAGTGATGAAGGTAAAGATAGTCTCCATTCATAATGCATTGGACCATGCCTGAGTAGAGTGTGATATGGCATAGGTGGAGGTAGAGTGCCACCAAAAGGATATGGGCTTGTAGACCCAAAAAAAGGGATGCTATTGTGATAGGAAACCAATAGAGTGAGGGAGACCACCTACTATTGATAGAGCTACAAAGGATGAGGGAGTATGATGGTATGAATGGTAGTCCACTACCATATGGCCTATTACTATGCTATCCTAATCAATTAGAGGGTCCTGGATCCATCATCTTGATGATCATAAAATTATTCATAGTTGTGGGCATGATCTACGTCATGGTTTTTAAATATGACTCCTCCACCACCTCCAATAAGCAGAGCAGAGGGGTAAGGCTCACATGACTAGGGCTAGGATCGATATGACATGCAAATTTTTATTATGGCATACATCCTTGGGGACGGTTGAGTGTACCAAGATTTCTATTGTGGCACACCAAATGAATAACACACACTTAGTGCTATTGAGCAATACTAGAAATTATTTATGTTATGTAAAATTAAAATATGTGTGCTCATGTGATTTTACTTTTATTTTTGTGTCTTTGATTAAATTAATGTTGGATGGTGATCACAAACCTAATGGATGCAATTCATGAAGACTTAACTAAATAGTATGAAAGAATGAATCTAACTAATACATCAAAGTGAATGCAAATAGGAATGCATGGATGAATAGACAAGAGGAAGGAAATAAAATAGAAATAAAGAAGAAGAGGAAGAGAAGGAGAAGAAGAAAACAAAGCACCAAAAGGTCAAAGCAAATAAAAAGAGCAAAATCCTATCAGGATATATGTTAAGAAATGACCACGATGGAGGCTGCCACTTGTGTGTGGCCATGAAGCTATCCATAAAGTGTGTTATGCTAAAAATAATATGTACAAGTGTGGAATGATACCCACTATGGGTATAGTGCTCGCTAATATGGTCAAAAATAAAAAGAGATACTCGTTAGGATGTATACTCATAAATGATTTAGATGGAGGCTACCCCTCGTGTATGGTCATGAAATTGATCCCATATGGGGTGTGTTAAATATGAGTGATGTATTAGCGAGTACTAATCGATAGGGAAGTGGTGTGTGTAAAATGTGAATGGTAAAAAAATAATAGTGGAAGTGTGATCATGTGATAAAAGTGACAAAAGAAATAAAGAAGGATTAAAAGTGTGTATATCCATGAAATTTCAAAAACTAAGAGGTGTGCATAAGATAGTATATGGCTGTATGAACACCAAAAATAATTATCATATGATATCTATCCTAACTTATGAGGATCCCTTAATACTTGAAAGACCAAGAAGGAAACATGTAAGCGATAACAAGAAGAAGAACATATATCCTTTGTTTTGGAGAAGAGAAGATTAAAACTTGCAAAGGAAAAAGGATATACACAAGAAAAATAACTACATCCTTTGAATTGGAGAGATGGAACAATGAACACTTTGAAGGTCAAGGGATATAAAGAAAATAAAAATAAGAAGAGAAGAAGTGGGCAAATGCAATGATGAATATGCACATGGATGGGCCTTAGGTTAGGGATTCACTAGGCATTAGAACACAAGTGAGAGTGCAATGCATGTGATATATGACCTAAATAGGTGTCATAACTTGCCATTATCATGGATTTCCAAAAATCTATATGATCAAGCAATCATGAAAATATGAGCAAGCATAAATACAATTATGACAAGCAAAAGTACAAGTGGAATAGAATATCAAGCAAGCCATATAGAGTATGATAGCCAATCATCCAGTATGATAAATTAAACCAAATGAAATATGAAACTAAACTAAGTGCAACATGAGATGAGTGATGATGGATCATGCATAATATCTTTTAAAATGCATTATGTTCATTGGTTCTTTAAGTTCTTTACCATATAAATAAGCTAAACGATAGGCCCCTAAGCCAAACTTGGTTGTTATGACAAAGAAACCTAACCAATTGGGCTATAAATTACCTTTAATATCTAAACGAGTATTGGTGTTCTTTTGGTTTTCTTTGAGGACAAGATTCCCAAACTCAAAAGAATGATTATGAACCATATTAGAGTAAGATCATGTGAGCCTATTTTGATAGGTTCACAAATGCTCTAAGACATGAATTCTCTTTTCATCTAGTAGCTCCAATTGGTGCAAATGATATAAGGGATACTCATCATCGATCAAGGTATCTTGCAACAATATGTGCAATGAAGGAACCTCCATCTCAAAGGGTAAAAATACCTTAGTCCTATAGACCAAGACATAAGGAGAGGCACCTATAGGAGTTTGCACACTAGTGTAATAGTCCCACAAGGTAGGATAAATCTAGATATTCCAATTTAACTAGGTCTTACAAACCAACTTCTCTAAGATATTTATCAAATATTTGTTGGATGCTTCAGCTTACCTTTATACTTAGCACAAAGCTTATGGACATCCTTGTTCCTGAAAGGAGTGTCATTGTCATAAATAATCACTGAAAGAATCCTAAACTTACAAAGGATCTAGATCCATTTAGTGAAGTATTCACTGTAATTATAAACTTATGACCATTATATAACGTTGGATTAATATTTTCTATGATGTCCAATCCCCACATGGAAAGTGGCCAAGGAGAATAAATAATCTAAAGGTTTTGAGAAGGAGCATGGATAAGGTTGTCATGGAATTGACACTTATTGCAACATCAAACATGGTCATATACATCTTTCTCCATGGAAGGACAATAATACCCCATTCGAAGGAATTTTTTGGTGATACCATTGCCATTGAAATGACCTCCACATGATCCTTCATGAGCCTCACTAAAAGCAAGGTGAACTTTATCAAATTTAAGATATTGCAAGAGGGTGCCTTCAAAATAACATCGATACAAAATATTGTCAATTATAATGAATCAATTTGCTCTTTTGCACAAAATGTTATTATTATTATGACCTAAACCATTAGGCATTGAACCATCCTTAAGGAAATTAAATATGTTGTTATACCATGACTTACAGGAGAAAGCTTCGATGGTCAAAACATATAAGAGAACAAGACTAGAACTAAGCAACGTGGGCTCCTGAAGTTGTATAATGATGTTGTTCTTCGGGTAGAAAATGTTTTTGAGAGAGTGCCATAAAATCTAAAGCAAATACAACATTTTTTGTAAGACCCAAAGGATTCAATATTGTTTTATATTTTGGTAAAATATTTTTTACTACTATTTGTGACTTTGAATTCTATTATTCTTCCTCTATACAACAATTGTGATACTAAAATGAGGCTTTTTGTTAATTTTGGAACATAATAAACTTTATTTAGTGTGTATTTTGAGAAAGGTAGACTATGTGTAACATTTCCTATTTCTTAGACTTCGTAGATTTTATCATCTGTAGTCTTAGTTGGTATACTTCATTTCACTTGAATAGAATCAAACCAATATAGTTTTGTAGTCATGTGATTGCTATCTCTTGAATTAATATATCAAAAGTTATTTTTATACCCATATTTTGGTTATGTTTGATTTGATGAGGATGATTCACTATATCTCAAAACATGTTTGTGATAATATTTTCTCTACTTTTGAAGTTCTTTCTTAATGAATTTGCCTCTAATCATATGCGACTTTATGATATTAATTTTTGAAGAAGTCATTCAGTTCTTTTGTAATTTGCTTTGATTCAAAGTGGAAAGCCTTTTAACACCCTAATTCTTGATTTACTATAGTTTAAAAAAAAAATGAAAAAATATATAGGAACTTTAACATAAAATGTTCTTTAATATTCTCCTTTTCCCTTATTTTTTCTCAATCAACTTTAGTTTATTATATATATATATATATATATATATATATATATATATATATATATATATATCATACCTTGAAATAATCTTGAATTATTTGGCCTTGTCTTTCACCAATATTTAATGTCTTTATTTCATGTTTTTTCTTCAAATAAATCAAGTAAAACCTTGAAATTTTAATTCTTCTCAAATTAATAACCTTGCTTTTTCTTCAAATTAGTTCTACAATATTTGAATAATTCTTCCCTTTTTAATAATTTTTCTTTCTTTTTCTTCTCAATTTAATTTTCTTCAATTATTTCTTCTATTTTATTCAAATAATATTCTTTTCTTTTTTTCCCTTAAATATTCAACTTAATATTAATTTATTTTATTTATTTCTTCTCGTAACCTTCAACAATTTTTCTTTCTCAATAAATTAACATTTCCTTCACTTTAATTTATTTCAAATTAATATAATCTCCTTCACTTCACTTCTCCTTTAATAATTCACATTTCAATTAATTTATTTCTTCATATAAACTTAATATAATTCATTTCTTCAAATAAAATTAACATAATTTCTTTCTTCAAATAATTTCTCTTTTGCAATAATTATTTTAATTTCCTTTCAATTTGAAAATATTGCTTTCCCAATAATATTAAATCTTCTTCAAATAATATTAACTCTTCTTCTCATAAATTAACATTTTTTCCTTCACATAATTCTCGTTTTCAATTAATTCTACTTTCCTTTATTAACTTTTAATTCTCTATAAGCTTTTAAACTTATACAAATAAATCAAAGGTAAATACCTGATTTCATGCTCTTATTTAAAATATTTTTCCTGCATGAATATGTATCATGATTTTTCTATGCCTCTTTACGTCTACACCTTTCGTTCAAATGCCTTCTGATATTTGGATATTTTCTTCTTTAACTCTTCCTAACATTTGCACCTTTCCTTCTTCAATGCTTTTCAATCCTCTGCATAGATTCTATTATCAATGCATTATGTGTAACATTATTTACTCTTCCTAGAAGTTCTTTTGTGTACACCAAGCATTCTCCTTTCAAATTAGATGCTTTCTCATTCTTTGGTCTTTCTAGAAATTCTCTTGCATATTCTAGGCTTGTTCTCATTTCAACTCAACTACTTTCTCCATAATCCTTAAGCTGGTACCATTGGTTCTCAACATCTCAAGTTGTAATCTTTTCTTCGTACACTCATCCACCTTCCAACATATTAACCTATGCTCATTCTTTCTTGGGTGCTTTGTATTGTAGATAGCTCTTTGTCTTGTTCCACTAATCCACTCTAGTCTACTTGCTTACTTCAATTTACCTTTAAATATGTGTTTTATTCTCTAGCACTCGTCACTCCAGTCTCACATTCTCTAAATAAATTCACACAATGGAGATAAATATTTCTCATATTTATGGTAATAAAGAACTCTCACAAACCTATCTATGGAGTCTTTGATACCATTGTTAACATATAAGACAATATCACATAATAATTTTAAGATTAATTTCATCACATAATGATATAAAATAACATACACAAGTATTCACACAATTAACTATATTTTTATGGAAGATAAACACAATATTCTAATACTATTGAAGTACTAAAATTTCCTTACATTGATCTCATATGCTTGCTCTACATCCTCTACAAAGACTCTTGGCATTTCAACTTCATCTAACTGTTCATGTCCTCAAACATTTGGGGGTATGACTTCATATTTTTTTAGGAGAAATATATTTTATTGAATCCTATTAATGACAAACATCTAATGGTTACTACATGAAAAACTCTCTAAATGACTCAAATTTATAAGAATATTTTCAAACCACATATTCATAAAATATTTACAAAGTATTTACAAGTTCCAAATAATGTAATAAACTTGGAAAATTGTTGGTATCATTGAAGCATATTAGATAAAAAATTGAAATATGTTATTATGAGCCTTTGATTTTGGGGAATGTCATGAAGAGAAAAAAGAGTCAACTGAATATAACAAACTGGTGAGATCCTCTCCATCAATTTTCAGAGAATCTAGCTTGGGCATTTTATAAATGTTATTATTGAGCAAGATATTGCATGCATATGCCTCTGAACTAATTACCTTACTTTATTATTTCTTATTTCCTAGTTGGTCATATTTGTGATCCAAGACTGATAGAAAACTCTCAAAGTCATATAGTTTGACAAAGAGTATTTTTTTTCAATTTTGTTACTATTGTATTAACTCGCCTATTTACCTACTAACTGGGTGCATTTAGTAGCTCCAACCATTTTTAGATACCCTAGGATTTCCAAAAATACTTATGGATCATATGTATCAAAATGGCCAGCTCGAATAGACATTCACAATGGGTTATACCACAAAATGATGAATTTTGGGTCTTTTACACACTTTTTTTTGACCAACTACTACCAAGTCTTCTAATGGCCATACAAGGTGCTTTCTACACTATTAGACCAATAATTGAATACTACTATCAATAGATTTGATATAACTATTTTCATATTATTTGTACTAACTTACCTAATATGTTGAGCACCATCAATCTATGATGGTGGTAGTCTCCTCTATAGTATGCTCAAATATAATTTTTTGGTTTGGCCAGGGAATGATTGAAAATAAGTTTATTAGGTGCAATCTAAATCAATTTGTGTCTAGTTTTATGGGATCTCTAATGTACTCTCTCAATCATGATTAGTAAATATTCCAATGTCTCATACCTCTAACTATGGAGGGTTGCACCTTACCCATAGCCATACTTTCCATTTTTAATATACTATGAGAGTAACATCCTAGGGCTAACTACTTATTAATGCACTACAAAACTCAACAACCTATTTTATTAAATGGGTGTTGGTTATTTAATACCAACCTATTTTATTAAATGAGTATTGGTTATTTAATACCAATCCATTTTATTAAATAGGTGTTGGTTATTTAATACCAATAAATTTTATTAAATGGGTGTTGGTTATTTAAAACCAACTAATTTTATTAAATGGGTGTTGATTATTTAAAATCAAACCATTTTATTAAAAGAGTATTGGTTATTTAAAACCAACCCATTTTATTAAATGGGTGTTGGTTATTTAAAACCAACCCATTTTATTATATGAGCATTAACCACTCACTGAATGAAGGAATTTATTGTCATTTTTTCTCCATGCAACAATTTTGGCAAGTGTTGATTGCTTCAAATAAATTATTTTATTTGAAGCTCCTTCCGCACTTCCTGCAAATGAATTTTAATTGATATCCTAATAAAGACCTCCCAAATTGGAGGATATTGGTCCCTCAAAATTATATTTATTCATATGGGAATATTGTTTCTCTACTTGCTTCTTGGAGATCCATTTTACCTTGCTTAGCATTTTACCTTTGTGGTTGTTGGGTTTGCTTGAGCTGCAATTTTAACATCCATAGATAATATTGGACACATCATTCTACATATTGTACCAGTAGACACATCATTTCAGGTTGGCTACTATTTTGTACACACTAAAATGACCAGCAATTAGTGATGTATGAGCTTCCCTTATTAGTTGTAAGTGTTTATCTCCGTTGGGCACATAGAGTTTTCCATCTTTGAAAAATAAGTCATTTTCCAAATAAAAACTTTATTGGATTTGCCTTGCACTCCATTTTCAGCTCCTTGTACTTCTTCCCAAGTTCAACATCTTCTTCATACTGCCCCTTATACTATTCGAAAGAAGAAGGTTCAAATTATTTCTTTTTTTGGGAGTACAATTGGTTGCTTCCACCTGCTTACTGAACTACACATTACTTTCCATACCCCTTATCATCAGCAACATGAATCTCTTGCTTACATTCACCAAATGCTTGGCCTATTGCGCTATCACAAGCTGAAATTTATTTTCCAACTTATTGGGATTAATAACATATGTGATTCCACCTTTATTCAACTCCAAAATATTTCACCTTTGCTTAAACAAAGCATATATTCCCATATAAATGGGCTACCAAAAATTACTTGGTAAATATCAAGAGGTACTATATCACAAGTAATTACATCATGGAATTTATTTTTGATAGAAAAGTGTAAAGTACATTGCTTGGTTACCTATAGCTCCATGTACTTCTACATCCATCCCAATGGATATGGTTGTGGATGATCCATAGTATTCAATCCCAATTGCTTCATTATATCCTTAGAAATTAAATTCCATTTGGATCCATTATCAAACAATGTTGTAAATTTTGCCCTCTGCACTTGTATGTCGACCCAAAATAATTCTTCTTTCTTGGCATCTAAAGCTTGTTCATCCTCTTCCTCAAAACACCCTTCTTCCTCTTGCTCAATATTTTTAGCAGAATTAGAAGATTTCTTCTTTTATTTGTTCCACCATTTTGGCCTCTTTTTAGGGTGTAGCTTCCAATAGTCCTCACTCAAATGAGTTTTAACATTACACTCACAATATTTTTCACCCTTTTGTAATTTATTAGTTGTAGCCCCTAATTTATTCTTGCTTTTACTACTGGAACCCTTGGTTTTCTTAGGCTTGGAGGGTTTAGATGAAGTTGCCTTATTATCTTTCATTGGATTTTTAATCCTCATTTCTAGGTATGTGGCTTTAATACATACCTCATAAATATCCTTGGCATCAAATAATGTCAGTTCTGTCATGATCTGATAAGACAAACCACACTTATATTTCTTACTTTATTTGAGGATCACAAAGATCAACACCTATTAACACAACTTGTTTTCTAAATTATGTTGTGTATTCTTGGAATATTTGGCCTTGCCTATGTCTCAAAAACAACCATATCTCCTCCATATTCCCTTGATAGCTAATAGGATAAAATTGATCTCTTATAGCCTTCACAAATTTTGCCAATGTTTCCACACCTAGCTATTGATTTCTTACTGATCTAGTTGAAAATATGTCCCACCATGTGAGAGCATGGCCACCTAATTTTAATATAACAAAGATAATCTGTTGTACCTCTGTATAAGACTTGGTACTGAAGTAAAAATCCAATTTCATTAGCCACCCATATAATTTTGAGGATCTAACACCCTTCATAAGCTGGAATATCAATTTTGACCTCCATTTTGAACGGATCTACAATCAAGGGTTGTGATGAGATATTCTCAGGTTGTTTGGAGTGGGATCCTTCAACCTCCATTTTTTCACCATTGGAAGCACTAGACTCAATCTCAGATTCTGAATCTAATTTCTTCTTTTCCTTCCTTGATTTTATTTCTTCTTGAGAAAGCACTAACTCCATCGATCTTTGGAGAGTGTTTCCATTTCAATAAATCTTCTTTGAAATTACTTTTTGGACATTGTTGGAGAGTTAGGTTCTGATTTATCTACCATTTTCATAGATCTGATCATTATTCTCTCAATATCTATGTTGTATGAGATCAAGTCCTTTATTTGATATATTTTGCCTTACATAGTTCTTTAGGAAAATATGCTCTGATACCAAACTTGATTGGTAAAGAGCTAAAACTTGACTCTTTCCTCAAATAGATCATGAATTATGCTTAATATTGTAGCTTATATTTATTAAATATGTCCATGCTTGGAATATATGCTTAGATATATGATCTACTTATAAAATATTTAAATGCAAATATTACAAAAAATAAATCACATACACACCATTATAAACTTCAAGAGAACACAAAGTTTTTATATGTGGAACCCAAAATTGGAAACCCACGGCCAAATAAATTGGATAGATAATTATTAGGATTTAATGTTGTTATAGACCCTTACTAATAATCAATTGGTTGTTTTCTTCAACTTGTTCTCCCCAATCTCTACCATTACCACTTCCTTATTTACCTCCAAGTTCTCCCACTATAGTTTTGGCAATCAGGCCCTCATAATGTGTTGTCTAATTTTCTAGCACATTGTGTTGTATAAAAATCTACCACCAAGTGTTGTGCAATAATTTACCACCAAGTGTTGTGCTAAACTGCCACCAAGTGTTGTGCAACAATTTACCACCAAGTGTTGTGTGAAACTGCCACCAAGTGTTGTGCTAAACTACCACCAAGTTTTGTGCAACAATTTGCCATCATGTTTTGTGAGAAAATGCCACCAAGTATTGTGCTAAACTACCACAAAGTTTTGTGCAATAATTTACCACCAAGTATTGTGCAAAAGAAAACCCTTTTTATTAAATGCGTGTAGCCTCTTTTTCTTAAATGGGTGTTGGTAATTAAATCCACCCATTTTATTAAATGGGTGTTGGTTATTTAATACCAATCCATTTTATTAAATGGGTGTTGGTTATTTAATACCAACCCATTTTATTAAATGGGTGTTGGTTATTTAATATCAACCCATTTTATTAAATGGGTTTGGTTATTTAAAACCAACCACTTTTATGAAATAGGTCTTGGTTATTTAAAACCAGCACATTTTATTAAATAGGTGTTGGTATTTAAAACCAACCCATTTTAATAAATGAGCATTAACTACTCATTGAATGATGGAAGTTACAACTAGTTTTTCTCCATGCAACAATTTTGGTAGGTGTTGATTGCTTCAAACCGAGGATTTTATCTAGAGATCCTTCCACACTTCTTGTAGATGACTTTTAATTGATCTCCTGATCACATAGATATTTCCTCCATGACATTTTAAAACCCCTAGCATAGGGTTTCTAACCTAACCTACTAAAATAGAAAGAATTTTTTTAAGTTATTTTCTTGTAGCCTATTTAATAAAAATAAGTAGAATAGAAGAAAAAAATTAACTAACAGGGAATAGATAATATGATAATAACAATTGCTACTGCAACATAACACAACCCTAAAAAGTGCTTTGATACCATTTTTTAGGAATCTTAAGATTAAAATAATCACACCCCTAATAGAAATGCAAGAAATATAATAATAGTAGTTCTTAAACAATATAATGAAAATACAATTACTTTATTGATCAAGAGAAACTAATATTGTTGTTGGTTTTATTTTTTATTTTCCTTCTTCTGTTGAATGCTACTGCCTTAGTTATCTAGTGCTTTCTAAATTTTGGTGACCTTCCTGGTGTCTTTTGTATGTTGGAATCCTATATTTTTTGTCTCCTTTTGTTCCCTTGTATCTTTTCTCTCTAATTTAATTTAACTTTCTCTTTTAAAAAACATAAACTAATATTGTAGACCTCTTCAAGGGGGAAACCTCCTTAGAATTAGAGATTCATTACAATTTGAGAAAAATACCTGATACATTTTATTTTAACTCTTGACCTTATATGTACTCATATTTACCCTAACCCTAATACTTAAGGATCGATCCACATGTAAGGGGAAAACTCGAGCTAGTAACTTCTACTTACATTAAAGATAATGGTTACATCATTACTAACTCCTACTTATAATAAGGAATAGTTATATCACAACTGGCTTGGATACCCCTGCCTCCTTGGGTCTTACCCGAAAGTGGCATCCCTTTTGGGATGTTTTCCACAAAAAAAAAAAAAAAAAGTTATATCATAACTGGCCCATATGTACAAGGTGCCACATACACCCTCACTAGAAAATTACATAATAATGTTGGGATAGGGTCCTAACAAAAGTTTATCAATATCCTTTGAAGGTAGAAGAGAAGATGTCTCAAGGGAAACAAAATAATTCTAAAGGAAGATGATGGTTCTCTAGAGAAAGAGGATAATAAAATAGTAGTAGAAGATGACATATACAAGAAGTAAAAGCTAACACTTCTCAAAATAGTAATTTCAATCAAATACAAGAGGGAGAGAAAAATCCTCAAAAGGAAGAGGCCACTATAATAGAATAAGAGAAAGATGATTTACCAAAGGTAGTTATAGGTGTAGAAAAGCTTATATTTAAGAATTTAAGTGTCCATAAGCACAACAAGACATAGGTAGAGGAAATAAAGAAATAAATTACATTGCTTAGATGAAGGAAGAGCATCTTGCTTCACCAAAACACATGAAGGAGTCTAAGTAAGAATAATCTCTAATGATGAAGAGAGTGTTGCTAAAAACAACCAAGGTGGAGCATGAGCTAATACAAAGATTTTGTTTAGAAATATATGTAAATCAAGAGGTCAATATTACGAGGTCATTATTGGTATTAGAAGTATGGATAATTTGATATCTAATGAGTTGGCATAGAAGCTTTGACTGAAGAGGATTGAACACCCAAATTCATACAAAGTTTCATGGTTACAAAAGAGACATCAAATCTTGGTAAGTGAGCAACATTTGGTAAATATTAAAATTAGGTCATACAAAGATGAAATTTTATGTGACATTATGCCCATGGATGCCTATCATATTTTATTATGAAGACCTTGGTAATTCCATAGAAAGGTAGTGCATGATGGTAGAATGAACACTTACACTATTATAAAGGATGAAAAGAAATATACACTAAGTGAAGTGGATAATAGTCCTAAAGTGTGTTTAATACTAGAAAAATAGTTTATAAGAGGAATGAATGAAAAGAAAGATTTATTTGATTTCAAATCTAGACCTGCAAAATATGTGGTAGTAGATAAGTGGATAAATTTCAATATGAAGTGAAAAGTATGTTGAATGAGTATGTTTATATATTATTACAAGAATTATTGGAAGTGTTTCCACCTATGTGAAGCATCAAGCACAATAGGGGTTTCATTCCTAGATCAAGTTCATCAAACAAGGAAGTGTATAGGATGGCACATATGGAGAAGGAGATGAATAGGCAAGTCCAAGGAGCTATTGGACAAGGGTTTGATTATAGAGAGTTTGAGCCCATGTATAGTACTAGTCATACTAACACCCAAGTATGGAGAATATAATATTGTATGTATCCATGAGCCATTAATAATATAACCATAAAATACATATATACATTACAACAAATGAATGACTTTTTGAATTGCTTGAGTGGAATTGAGTATTTCATGAAGATAGATTTGAAGAGTGGATATCACCAAATCCAAATAAAATACTGGGATGAGTGGAAGATTATATTTAATATAAATGATGAGTTGTACACGTGGCTTATTATGCTATTTGGATTGATAAATTCAACATGCACATTCATGCGATTAATGAATCTGGAGCTAAATCCACTTCTTGGTAAGTTTTTAATTGTTTACTTGGATGATATTTTGATATTTAGCAAAATTAAAGAGGAACATTTTATGCATTTGAAGTTTTTTTTGAAAATTTCAAGGAAGAAAAAGTTAGTTAAAAAATGCAGTTTAATGAAGATTGATTTAGGTTACTTGGGTTTTTTAATTTCCCAAAAAGGTTTATGGATATATTTCAAAAATGTGAAAGTCATTTTGGAGTGGCATAGAAAGTTTTTATAGGAAATTCATCAAATAATATAGTGTTATTTATGTACCTATCATGGAAACAATGAAGGGTGGTAGAAATGAATTCAATTGGATAGTTGCAAGAGAATTTTTTTTAGCTTTTGAAGGAAAAAGTGATAAAGCAACTAGTTCTAGCATTGTTGGATTTCAAAAAGTTCTTTTAATTGGATTGTGATGCAAGTGAGATAGAGATAGGTGGAGTTTTGAATCAAGAAGGTAAGCTCATTCCATACTTCAACGAAAAGTTAAGTGATGCTAAGAAATATTCAATCTATGACCAAGATTTTTATATGATTTTTTAATAACTCAAAAAGTAAATATATTATTTTCTATCAAAATAATTTATCCTATTCATGGATCATCAATCACTTTAGTTTATTAACAACTAAGGTAAGTTAAACCAAAGGCATATAAAGTGGGTTGATTTTTTTCAGAGTTATTCATTTATTTTAAGGCATTAGAGTGGTAGATCAAATAGGGTAGCTAATTCTTAGAGTAAAATATGTCTCTTATTGAATAAAATATGAATGGAGGTTGTTGTATTTGACTCCAAGAGATATTTATATGAGGATGATATCAATTTTAAGGATGCTTAGACAATATATAATAACACAACTAATAGGGATAGAACTCCATGGTTATATTATCTCATGGAAGATAGTTTGTTATTGAAGGGGAAACATTTGTACATACCTCATGGTTTAATAAGGTAGAAATCAATGTGAGAAGCATAGTGGAGGCTTAGAAAAATATTTTGGGGTGGATAAAATATTCATATAGTTGTGTGAGTTATTTTGTCCTAGGATGAGTGCAAATGTAAAGAAATTTATACAAGGTTGTAGAGTTTGCCAACATTCCAAGGGAAGGAGACAAAATATAGGTTTATATTAGTCATTTCCTATACTGGAGATATCTTGGAAATGTGAGTATGGATTTCATATTTGGGCTACTAAAAATTCAATGAGACAATGGCTCTATTTTTGTTGTTGTAGATGAATTTTAAAAAATGAGACATTTGATACCCTACAAGAAGTGAAGTGATGTCACTCATATTGCTACACTATTTTTTAGTGAAATGGTAAGATTGCATGGCTTTCCAAAAATATTATATTGGATAGAGATATCTTTGTGGGTCATTTTTAGCATACCTTGTAGAAAAATTTAGATAGTAAGTAGAGTTTGAGTTCATCATATCATTTATAAACTAATGAGGAAGCTAAGGTTGTCAATAGGAGCCTCAAAAACTTGCTAATATGTTTTGTTAGAAAGAACCCTAGACTATGGCATACTACCTTGGTATACATTGAGTTTGCTTACAACAACTTAGTTAATAAGAGTACAACAAAGAGTCATTTGTAGATTATGTGTGGATATAGTCCTATAGGGGTTGATGAGTTGAGTACAATTTATTTAGGAAGACCATGTTATATAGTAGAGGATCTTGTTGAGTACATGCATGAGTTACATTAAAGGAAACATGGAAAGGAGTACAATGATATACCAACAACAAGTTAATCTCAAGAGGAGAAAATAAGAATTCAAAGTTGGAGAACTAGTTTTAGCTCATTTGAGGAAGGAAAGGTTTTTGCAAGGAACTTATACCAAACTAAAATGAAAAAATATTGGGCCTTATAATATCTCAAAAAAAATACAGCGAATGCATAAGAGATAGAAATTTTGAAAGGAGTAGATATTATAGAGATAAAAATGAAATACCAAATATATAATAGGAAATGAACAAACAATGATACAAGAGATTGCACAATGAAATAGATCTTATATTATTATCGTTGATGGATCTTAATACAATTAAATATACCCCAAATATAGGTTTACACTGTTTATTCTTTTGATACAATTAATACAATATACTAGGGTTCTTTGAAACCCTAGTAAAAAATACTAGTGGTGTCTTCAACACTCGTATTTGCTCTCAACAGAAGTGAGTGGGATTCCAATATCCACTGAACAGACTATTCTAGCTTAAGAAGTTGCCAAATGCTTGTATATCTCCATATCTGCACATATATAATAACAACAAGGAGTTAGTAGCAACTATGAGGGCTCCATTGTGTGAGATGCTCAGACATGAAATAATAAAACTCTAGTTGCAGAAATAGAAATACTATAAGCAGATAAGAGAATATTTAAATAAAAATACCAATGTGATATTTACCTTGTTGACTTGTCACTCTCTGATATGTTGTCGTTGCAGGAAAATGGTTTGTGGATGCCCTAGCAACACTTGAGGAATCTCTGGTCTACATAACTAAGGTTTGGAATGCCCGTGAGTGCTCAACGACAACAAAATATACCCATAGATGCTTGAGGATGGTGTAAAGCGCCCAATGATGCTTGGGAGTACCAGAGGGGCACTCGAGGGTAGCAAAAGGGTGTTCGGGGGTTGAAATAGAGTCTATAGAAGTAAATATATTTTGTGTGAAGGATGTGGTGGCAGATGCGAAGGCAAGGCCAAGGATGTGAAGTGGACTTCAAGAAACTCAGGGAAAACTTCAGGAATTCAGGGGTTGAATCATCAAAATGAATCCTATTTATAATCTTCCCTAGGGCATGTTAGGGTTTCAATGACACAATTTTTACGGTCAAGATTAAAACGTGATGGAGGGTGGAGATTAGATCTGGTCAGGTGGCATGGATTAAGGCGGATGAATGACAATGATTAGACCAAGATGAATGTTTGAGATTAATTCACACACACACACATATATATATATATGTTATGACCATTTCACAACGTACTCCAAAATTGAAGACCCACTTAAAATTAATTTGTTTTTGTATTTTTGTTATTCGTTGGTGAAATAGTTTTGTTACTTCATGATATATAAAACTTAATTTTTGTTTTGTTAGATTTATTATTTTTGTTATGGTATTAGATATTTTGTTTGAAATTGATTCACTTATTTTGGGTTTAGGTTTTTCAAATTATAATATTATAAGTTCTAAAATTTATAATTGAAATTGTTATGAAATTTTAATATATCAATACCCAAAGAAGTCATTATGAAAACATCTTTATTATGGTATTTTAATATTTAATTTCAAAAGCATTTTAGCTTAAAATCTTTTCAACTTTATAAAAAATTAAAAATAAACGTTTTATTTCACAGCATTTCATTTTTAGACAGTTCTTAATAAAATATTTGTTTGTGTTTTCGCAGGTTTGGACAATTTTTGATAAAATGTTTGTTTATGTTTTCACAGGTTTGGACAGATTTTAATAAAATGTTTGTTTATGTTTTCGCACGTTTGGACAGTTTTTAATAAAAAGCATTTCATTTTTGAACAGTTTTTGATAAAATGTTTGTTTATGTTCTAGCAGGTTTGGACAGTTTTTAATAAAATGTTTGTTTATGCTCTAGCAGGTTTGGACGGTTTTTAATAAAATGTTTGTTTATGCTCTAGCAGGTTTGGACGGTTTTTAATAAAATGTTTGTTTATGTTCTAGCAGGTTTTGACAGTTTTTAATAAAATGTTTGAAGTTGATTAAGTGAACAGCTCGTCATATTTTTCGTTGTGACATCTCATTCATAAAGCGCTGACCCAAGGTTGTGGGACATACGTGGGACAAAGAAAATAAGCACATTCACGTGTGGAGGTATTAGAAGCACCTCAAAGATTTGGAAACATTCCTACACGGCATTAGCGGGAACCTGAAAAGAAAGTGAAAGTTCATGTGAATTGGTTCTAAAAAGTGTAAAGAATTTTAGGATAGAAGAGGTATTAAAATGGTATTAAATAAGGGTCGATCAATTGGTTCATTCAAATCTTATAAGTGGGGCGGAGGTCCAAGGTTCAAATCTCAAGCCTAAAGGTTTAAAATGATTGTGGCATGGTGGTTATAGGGGTGGACTGCGTGAAGATCTGTGTAACGGTGGGACGGACAGATACTGTGGCGGCCATAAAAAACTGGACAGCCTACCAAAATTTAAAAAATAAATAAATAGTATTAAATTTTAATATAAGAATATGTTATTGAAAATAAATAGTTTGTGTGAAATTATAACATCACATTAACCTTTTAAAAAGACACAACATCACATGAACTGGATGGACCTTAGAAAAGACCGAGTGTTTTTGAATGAAGGTGATTAAAACCTGCGTGAAAGAGGTTCTGAATGTTTTGAAAGTGTTTGTGAAAGCCAAATTTGTGAAGCATGGGGTGTTCACGTCGTCCGCTGGAGCCGTGGATTTGCAGAAACATTATGATCTTGACCAAGTTGTTGACAAGATGTGCTGGAGCAACATTGAATTCTGCCTGAGTGAAAATTACGGGTTGGCATACGTATTTGATTCAGCATCATGTGGACATACTGGTTACTTCGGATGTCTTTTGTTTTTGAAACTTGAATTTTGTTTAAATTAATTCCGAAGGTCGGATGGGTGAAAATAGTATATATCCTGAAACCTGGAAAATTATGCCTAAAGTCTTCATTAAAAAATAATAAAAATCATTATGCCTAAAGCTTGCAGACAAGACCCGGATAGCCAGACGCGGCACCGCATCATGGGAAGAATAAAATAGATGCTACAGCGGCCGACGGCGTTCGGAGATATTAACATGAAAACGTTCAGTGTTGTTACATTAACGGAAAAGAACCGGCAATGGAAGGGACTTGAACTTATTCCGTCAGAGAACTCTACATCATTGTCAGTTATGCAGGCTGTAGGGTCAGTCATGACCAATAAGTACAGTGAAGGCTATCCTAGTGCAAGATATTATGGAGGAAATGAGTTCATTGATATGGCAGAGTCTTTATGACAGAAAAGAGCCTTGGAAGCATTTCGTCTGGATCCACAGAAATGGGGAGTCATTGTACAACCATTATCAAGCTCGCCTGCAAAATTTCATGCCTACACAGCTTTGTTAAAGCCACATGATCGGATCATGGCTCTTGATCTTCCACATGGCGGTCATTTATGTCATGGTTACCAGACAGATACAAAAAAAGATCTCAGCCGTCTCAATATACTTTGAGATAGTGCCTTACAGATTGAATGAATCAACTGGTTGACTATTGGACTCTGGTTATGGGCGTAAACCAATACTTCTGACATTAGTGAAACAGCCTTGTTCCTTACTCTTCATAAAATCGTTATATTGGGAGTCATACGTGGTTTTATAGAGTACACTGTGTTTGCTGAGTTAGAAGAAGGATTTGTTGCAAGTATTTAAATTTAAAGAAGAGTAAAACAATTCCTTGTGCAAAGTCTTGCCAAATACATGCGAAGGGGAATACTTGAGCTTCTGTGTTAAATTTTGCAGATAGAAATCGTGCCCTTTGCAAAGATGATATAATTGATGAGGAGCCGGATTAGCAAGACACGACACAACAATGGAGCGACATTGTGAATATTGCAAAACATGTAAAGCTAGTTCCCCAAGATGTTA
This sequence comes from Wollemia nobilis, assembly GCA_028583015.1. Lineage (NCBI taxonomy): Eukaryota > Viridiplantae > Streptophyta > Pinopsida > Araucariales > Araucariaceae > Wollemia > Wollemia nobilis. The sequence continues at coordinate 30,299 of JAQPPZ010005214.1, forward strand.
TCAGTGGATCGTCTTCATTTTTGATGTTGTATAAACTAGTGGTTGTGTACGACAAGCTTTAAATGGGTAAAGATAGTAAATACACTGTTTTTTCTGGAAATAATCATTCGAAGCAGCAAAAATGGTAATGATTTTGTAAACATGGATCGCACCAAGATAGTAGCAGGCATGAAAGTGCAGGGATAGTGGTTATTTCAACAGCATATGATGTATTTATTATTATATGCAGGTCCAAGGTAAGTCCAAAATAATTAATTGAACATTAGCATTAGCATTAGATTTCCAGAATTATATATAACAAAAATATTTAAATAATCTAGTCTATCTCGCTAACCAACAAGGTAGGAGAGACGTGCAACTAACTACTAACCTAGGTAGAGAGTTCTAACCATAACACTAACCTAAATATCTAACATAGGATATTTAGGTACTTACCTAGTTTAACCATGAGGAAAATATCTCATGGTAATTACATAATTACATAGAAAAGTAAATTTAATAACCCCACGTAGTGTAATGCAATACACTACCTTATTTTACCCTAACATCCCCCCTTTATTACATTACTTTGATATACAAAGTTTGCTCCGAAACAGTTGAAATTTGACACGTTCAAGTGCCTTTGTAAAAATGTCTACAACCTGTTCGTCGGTGGGAATGTGTTGGAGTTGGATTCTATGTTTAGGAACTTCATCACGAATGAAATGACAATCTGTATCAATATGCTTAGTTCGTTCATGATGTACTGGATTCTTGACCAAGTTCAAAACACCTGAGTTGGCGCAAAACATGTGAATGGGAAGTTTCTTTGGTAGGCCCATGGTAGCCAAGATGCGACTTAGCCATATCGCTTCACACACAGCTCCACGTGTAGCGCGATATTCTGCCTCAGTTGAAGATAAAGCTACCACCTGTTGCTTTTTACTAGGCCATGAGACAGGACTAGATCCAAGATGAAAAACATAGCCTGAGGTTGATTTTATGTCATCTATGGATCCAACATAATCAGAGTCAGTGTAACTCTGTAAGAAGAATGAGTTATTCTTCTTATACTCTAGACCATAATCGGCACTACCCCGAATGTAGTGTAAGACTCTCTTAGTTGCTTTCCAATGGGAGACCTTTGGTTCTTGCATGAATCGTGAGAGATAGTTTACAACATAAGTAATATCTGGTCTAGTATTAGTTAGATAGATGAGGCTTCCAATCATCTATCTATAAAGTGTTCCATCTACTTGTGGTGAGTCTTCATATCGTGATAACTATAGCCCTGATTCCATCGGTGTTGCTTTGGGTTTACAACCAGTCATACAATATTTTTCTACTAAATTTTTAGCATACTTTGTCTAAGTCACCCTTAGATGATTCTTTTTCTGTTCTATCTCAAGGCCAAGACAGTAGTGGAGAAGTCCTAGGTCTGTCATATCAAATGACTCTTTCAAGTCATCTTTCATGGCTTTAATCAAATTCTCTAAATTGCCAGTGATTATCAGATCATCTACATATAACACAAGAATCACTATCTCAGAACCTGTGTTCTCGATATAGAGATTTGCGTTAGATGGACTGCTCTTAAATCCATGTTGCAATAAGTGACTATCCATTTTTATGTACCATGCTCTTGGGGCTTGTTTTAGCCCGTATAATGATTTGACCAATTTGCAAACATGTTGCTCATGGCCTACCTCTGCAAATCCAGGAGGTTGAGTCA
>JAQPPZ010005215.1:0-394696 GCA_028583015.1 Wollemia nobilis
TGGATGAATTTGGTGATGTGGTAGGGCTATCTGTATCTCAGTCACCTGCCTAGGTTTATCTATTGGTTTTACTAGCATAGGTAATATAACATTAACTATACCTATTTTTTTATCCTTGGTAGTGAGAGGATTGTTCATTTGAAGTTGATTTTTCTTGAGCATGTCTTGTACTATGTTTATGAATGCATAGCAGGCCAGAATATCATGACTGTTCTATCGATGATATAAAAAAATATAAATCCTCTCTATGCCCCTTAGATTTTTGGTGATTAGGATCGACAAGGTGAAATTTAGGTAGGGTAGCAACCTTTTAATTTGCATAATCGATTGAAGAGTGATGCCAAAGGATTAGGCAATGGTGTATAAGTGAAAGGTGGATAAAAATATTGATTTCGTGTCTGATTTTATTGGGGTTCATTTTGTGTTTATAGAGGATACAGTTTGGCCTTGGATGCAACTTGCTGCTATAGCTTAATGTTTATGAATTGATGCACGATTTTCTATAGAGCATCATTTTTGTGATCCATTTATGTCTCAAATTTGGCTGGCTAATCTAGGATATGTTGTAAGACTAATGGGGGTGATGATTGGATGGTTGTTGATGAAGTTGGATGGTAACTACTAGGTGGTGGAGGTGAATTGGATGTAGGTTCCAAAATATAATTAAGTAGATATGGGTCAGAAGTCCTTAACATCTAAGGAGATGTGGATATTTCATGATGATATTATCTAGTGATTGTGTCCATAGGCTCTTGTTTTTGACTTAGCTCATGCTCATGTTCCACCTTGGAGTGATCAGATGGGATAGCTTGATCATCTTCATTTTGGTGTAGTAGATACACATGTTCTTGATTTTGTGAAGATATTATGTAATATGGAGTAGGTGTGACTAGATTCGATGGTGATAGCAATTTTGGTGTAAAAAGAATGTTAAAGATAACCACAAGTTGTGTAGATTGATTTGGTGAGCCCTCATTCTCTATCATAACATTGATCATTTCCACAAACGCATAGGAAGGTGGATAGAATTTAGACAAGTTATGGATGCCTCATTGACTTGCCTATGGTGCTCTACTTGTCTCCCATGTTTAGATAATGAATTAGGAATGGTATTGATAGCTAATGACTTGACTGGAGAGTGACCTAGATCTTTTATTGACTCGATGATAGGTGTGAATAAAATATTTTGTGCTATGTACTCACTGAGCCTAGGATTGGTCAAATGAGTTGTGACGTGTCGTGGGATGGAAAAAGATGGTATGGTATGATCTGAATCAACCATAATAATAATGGATTATTCCTCATCTAGAGGAGTAGAAATATCCCTTGCTTAAATATAAAATATGGATGTGGGAATCTCCTTGAAACGTTTCATCGAATTTTTCTTGCCAGGAGGATCTGATGATGTAGAAGGGATATCAAGAGGGATCATTGGCGATAGGGGAAATGGGAGAGGTGGTGATGATTTAATGGATAGTTGTAATAGTGATGCTAAACCTTTGATGGTGATATTTGGGTGGATGTACAAGTGAGGGGATGGTAAGGTAGATTCTTGTGGATGATCACTCCTATTGTAATATTTGAAGGGCTCTAGGTCAACGTGGACCACATGGAACTGACCTTCATGTTTGTACTTGAGGTATTTATGCACTATGAATGGGATGTACTTCATGTCTCTCATACAAGGTCTTCCAAGTAGTATATTGTACTATCTTACACCCTCCAAGTTGTGGCACAATATAGGTAGAGTATCTAGCCCCACCTAAATAGGGAGGACTATTGTGCCAATAGTGGAGGACAAGGTATTGTTGAACGCTTGGAGGGTAAATTTGGATACTGTAATGTGTGAAGGTGGAAGGTTGAGATGTTTTAGTGTGTCTATGGTGATTATATTTATGGAGGACCCTATGTCAATAAATACCTGCTTATAAGAGATCTTATTTATGCATGCAATGATGTGCAATGGAGGATTAGCTATGTTAGTAGGCACTAGTTTGATCTCATGATCCTGGAAGGTTATAACAGGGTCTCTACATGTTTGGATATATCCCGTAAAATTGGTAAAATTATTAGGATCATGGGGTTGTAATTCAATCAATATCAAAATATCCATGAGATATTTTCGATGTTTGAGGGATTGTTGTATTAATTGGTAGATGGAAATTTTGGTCGATGCTATCCATGGACTTTGAATAAGCCCACTTTTGATTATTGCCACCGATTATAGTGTTGGAATTTGGACATGAGTTTGAGGTGGAAAATATTGTAATGTAGTAGGAATGTGGACTCTCATAATAGGTCCCTCTATGGGAAGGTTATGTCTAGTGGTAGTATGATATCAACTTTGACTAAGAGGTTCATCTTCTTGATCAGCTCGGGGGTCGAAAGGTACCTCATGGATAGGGATATCCTGAAGGTTTGACTCCCTATAGGTAGTGTTAGTAGTTCAAAAAACATTAGGATGCAATTTGGGAATGATTAAGTCCTCAGGACTAAATCTAAGGTGTTCAAGGCCTCCTTGTATATTTTTTGCATCATCAACTCATGATTGATCCTTACTATGTGTAGTTACCATGGTCTTTATTACATAAAAAAAAGGAAACAAAAAAATTATAAAATATGATTATCTATTTTAATTTTTTTTTGTAAATTCTTATATTGTTTTAATTTTGAATCCTCTAATCCTATGAAACTAAAGGGGTAAATAAACTAGAAAATACTAGAACGTGATTTCAGCACACCCCTTGATGGAGAATGTACCCAAACGATAAAGAATGGTTTCCCATTGGATATCAAATCAAGGTAAATATAAGGAATCAAAATTAACCCCCCGAAGGAGGTCCTACTATCTGAGTCCTACTACTAGCCCAAAAAGGATTTTGGTTCAACACTCGGGTGTGTCTTGGATAAAAATGACAACTACATTCCACTAATTATTTCACCTCATGGTAGAAGGGTACTACTAATCCTTCCTACTTTGGCTACACCCAAGAGTAGGGGACCCTTTGGTGATGAAATCTAGGAAAGCCATTTGCTTTGGCCAACTAGGTTTCTAGGTGTGAGGCAAAGGATGGAGATGAAGCCCACCATCGTTGGTCATGATTAACGATTGGGGATGAAGTACAACTCGTTAATGTTTAAGTAGTGCATGGTATGTGGGGTTCATTTTATTTTATACAAAAGTAAGTAAAAACATAGAGCATTCTATGTTGCTTCACTAATGCATGAAAAAAAATGTTTTATATTTAGATTTATAAATAAATGAACGTTTCAATTTTAGAAACCTATGAAATACAAAACCCTACATGAACAACCTTTTAAGTAGGCAATAAGTAAGCAATCATAGTAGCAATTAAATAGTGGCCATATCTATGAATAATTATCTATAGTAGAGGCCATCTAACATAGGGATGATAAAAAATAGGGGTCGTATGGGATAGGGATATACAAAAATAGAGGTCATCTAACCTAGGGATAGTAACAAATAGATTTGTAATAAAAGAAATGACACCAAGCAAATATGCAAAACTGAACAATTTGCAAATAAAAAAATGATATTTCTTGTATTGAACAGGTGAGCTTGAACCTTCCAATATTACATATTTTGTCCTTTTGAATTGCCCCAATTGTGTTGGGTGTAATATTACAATTTGGATACAAGTGTTCAAATTCTCAGAATAAGGCTTCTCCAAATAGATGAACTGGTATCTTCTCCTCTTTTGTCACAAATCTAAGGGGTGAGTGGAATTTTGTATCCAATGTGGCACCACTCTAGCTATAGCAACTTCTCCAGAATACCTGTTATCTACACACATGAAACCATATGGGAATTAGTAGCACCTGCAAATCAAGATATAAAGTGATGCTATAAAACCCTAGCTAGATAATCATGAAATACAAAAAATAGAATAAAATAAATTGAATGCCTTACGAAATAACAACTTACTGATCAAATGCGTATCATGTTTTTGGATCTATAAAATCATGGATGTGCGGTGATAACCTGAAAATTGTCCATAGGCAGTGGATAAACTACATAGGTGTAGTTCTAACTATAAAACCATGAACGTGCAGTTTGTACTGAATGGTAGATTACCTCAAAAATGGATCTCTAGTTTCAAATATCAGTTCTTTTTGGGATGCATGTAGAGCTCTAATCCTATTTTGATAGACTCATAGTACTAATGTTCAACCTCATTTGGTAAATGGGATGAAGATGCCTTTATAGGATCCTTAAGGTTTTGGAGGGAAATGAGAGGTGGTAAGCTAGGATTACCAAGTGGTAATTCTGGGCTACCAAATGGAGGGGGCAGTTAGAGTGAGTCACTTAGGGTGTCTCACTTAACTAGGGTGATATGGATGCAAGTGGAGTATTATGTGGAGGTTTGCCCCATGTGAAGGAACAAAGGGGACAAGGATGTATGATATTTGGCAAGGTGGGGTAGTGAGATGGCTAGGATACATGTCTAGTGGGTAGGCAGGGTTTCCTAGGCTAATTTTCTAGATTTTATAAATCTGGAAAATAGGATAATGTGCAGTATTTTATATACCTAAGTCTAAACTTAGGCATATAAATTATTATGTAGGATTTGATGTGGGGTGCCAAATGTAATGTTGTGGATGACCAATTTTTGGTGTCTACAAGATTATTTTGAAATTGATAGATTTTCTACAATTTTCCTACTTAAGCATGGCAAATTTTATATTTCTTTACTAGAAGCAAAAAAACAGGGATAAAATGACTCACAGGTGTAGCCTAAGTCTGTTGTAGATGCTATTTCTAATTTTTTTGGTCTAGCCTAAGTCTCTAGGAGGGACGATGGCACCTATTGGCCATCTTGGGATGAGACGATTACACCTGCTAACCATATCATTAAGGGATGATGGTACATGGAATCCAAAAATTCCAAGAAATTAAAAAAATAGTAATGAATTAGCAAAATATGGACAAATTCCCACCATGATCATCACTGAAGATATGAAAAATACCATACATCCAAACACATAAACATGGATGGATAGCAATAACAATGAAACCACAAAGATCAAGAACAAGATATATATAATATGAATGATGGTGTCCTTTTATTAACAATGATATCCATTATTTCTCATGAGATTACAATAAAATCCCTCTTAGGGATGTGCTACCCTTCTTGATACAATTATTTATAGTAATAATCCTTTGGATGTAATACACAGGATCTTCTTCAATCCCACAAACTATCTTGGAGAGGGTTTCTTGTGACCTTCATAAGAGGTGATGATATGTTATCTCCTTGTATATATTTGTAATCTACACACAAAGAAAATTAAGAGATATTAATAGCATATGAAGAGCCTTCCAATATGAGGCCCATGTCCATGATAAAAACTTGATAAAGAAGCTAAAATACGATAAATAAATGCATAAAAATGAAATCTAATTATGCTAGCTAATAATTGAAATGCTGCTAAATATATTGAAAGCAAGAAAATAGGGAAAATAGATTTTTCTAGGAGGCTATGTCTGTGTAAAATGGTATGGCATACTAATCATCCCTAAGAAGGATGATGGCACTTGTGGGCCATCTCGGGCTGAGATGACTGCTAAACTATAAGCAAATTCCTTGTGATGGATGTGAGGCGATGCTTGGTTTGATCCGTAGAATTGATGTTCAAGGGTGCACTCATGAAGAATGACTTAATGGTAGGATTTGACATGAAGCAAGATATTTGGATGATGTAAGGAGTGCAAATTAATATTCAAACTTTGAATTGTTCCTTTGAATTTCTTGGGAGCTCCATGATTTGATTTTGGTAGCACTTTGTTTCTTACGAGAGTGAGATCTCTCTATTTATATAATTCAATAGCACTTCATTATCTAAAATTTCTAGGTAGGTTTAATGATGCCTAGGTGTCATTATATAGAATTCCCCATTGGAGTACAAGGCTTGTAGGAGAATCCAGGAAATGGTTAGGATCAAGAAAGGCAATCGCCCATTCTAAAATCTTCCTACAACGAACTACAAATACCGTTAGGATCGGTTGGCTAATGAAATTATTTTTCTTGTGACATTGGATTTGAACTTGTTTCAGGCATGATCATCTCAAGCTGAGATGACCATGACTTCTAACCATATTGGGGTAGGACAACTTCTAGAGGCCATCCCTTGGTGGGATAGTCTAGGCTGTAAAGGGAAAAATCTCCTTGTTAGAGTGATAAAAATCATTGTTAAGTCCAAGGGCTACCCAAGGTGAGTCATATGGCCTAAAATGGTGTCCATATAGGTAGTCTCCTCAATATGATATGTTTTAGGTGTCTACACAAACTTGAATAATACCTAAAAATACTTCACAACTAACTTGACTTGATAACAACTCATAAGACTCCTACATGAGCAATTTTAAGCACTCAATTTATCTTTACCTTATTATGACTTATCACATCATATGATGTAAAAAATTCCAATATGATTCACTCCCCTTGGTGAGAAATTAAATTGCTACAGTGAGCAATTCACTCATCATTGCTTGTCATCATAAAATAAAGCATTCAAATGGTCAAATCAACTTGAATTTCAGTTGACCTACTTGCCTAGATCCATTAATACAAGCACAAGAAGGTCAAGAGGTGTAAAAACCCCTCTCACCCATGATAAGAAACCTTTTACACCACATGTTTAGAGAATTTATGAAGATACTTCATCATGCTTACTTTTCTCACATCATATATTACCTTATCTTGTGATAAAATAGCTCTAGCTAAAATACTAGTATGTTGATTAGCTCCCAACAAAAAATGAATAGATCATACCAAAACAATCTTGATCTATCCTACCAAACCATTCACCTTCTTAACCCAATGGTTGGTAGAGTAGAACCTAAACAAGCTTCCTTATTTCACCTCTCAAACCTTTGAAGACAAGGGTACAATACTTTGAATGGTCATGCTACTCATTGCCTATCCACTTTTAGAGTTGATCAAGTCACACCCCATGAGGCCTCCCAAAAATAAATTGATCAATGGAATAAATCAAAGATAAAAGAAACTACACACATTCCATGTCAAGCGATTCACTTGCCCACTTGAATGAACCATTATTTCTCATAAAAATTATCTTATCTTTAAATAAGTCTACCCAAGTCATCTTGGATACGTGAAATGTTATCTCTATTAAGCAATTTTCTCACCTAGTGCCAAGTGATTCACTTCAAGCAATTTTTTTGTAAACTTTTGACAAGATAGTAATTCACTTTTCCTCCCTAGTGAATTACTCTATGAGTCAAGACTTGGAAAATTCTTCCCTCTCCTCTAAAATTCACTCATATTCCCTTTCTTCAACCATGGATACTACTTTTGCATCCATAAATCCATCCAAGATAAAGGTCAAATTCATGTCTCCACCCACCACCATTGCCACCTCTTTGATATCAACCCCAATAACATGAGTACAAATTGAATTACTAGAGGAAGGGCCTTCAAAGGATAAGAGGAAAAATAAGCAAAAGAGAAAGAAGTCTAACCCTTCACCCTGAAGACCAAAATAACTATTTGATAAAACCTACAGGAGGCTATAGGAGGGGAAGTTCAAACACTATCCAATGGAAGTAAGATGTAAATAATTAAGGAGGTACAATTTGGGTACCAAATATGGCTTTGGAGCATCATCCAAGTTTGGACATCAGGGTTAGTAATGCACATAGTGTCTTAAGTCTAGAACTACCTAGAGCTAGTAGAGGGGTGTGTCAAAAGGAATAACATCGATGCAAAAATCATCAAACCAACATAGTGGATAGAGAAATATTTTTATATAAGATAAGATGAGTTTAAAATATCCCTAATGCAATAGGAAATTCACCAACATGGGTCAAATGAAACCCCAAATTTTAAAAGAATTATTATTATAGATTTCACTAGAATTATTGGTAGGATTCATTAATCCCTTATTTAAAGGACCTATTCAAATCTATTGAATTTAGCATTACACGAGAGTTAGAGTGGTTCAAATATGATGTCTAGTTGGTATTATAAGGTAATGTAACATCTTGAATAAGAAAATGAATTCTATGGTTTATGAGGGGCTTGTGGCACTTAATGCTATGGATAACTACCTAGGATATACATACATGATTATATGAGATATATAGTTGATTAGATAAACTACCAACTCAAATAATTAAAAGAAAAGAATAAAATTACTTACACTTATTACATAGTGTGGTTCATATTACATTAGGAGAGATATTGGTTTCCCTTTTTATAGTTGAACTAGATTAAAAAATGACAAGCCACTTCTAATAGTGGATTATACATAGTTGTCTTATACACTTTTATGATGTAATTTTTAAAACCATGGAAACAATAAAAGGAAGGATGCCAAGGCTTTTACAATATGCCTAGAACCTACTTAAGTCCAAGGACTATCCATATAAATATTATGACTTGGGAAAGTCTTGATCATTCATCCATTTGTTTGATTCCAGGCCCTTCAAGTTGCCTACATACATACTTGACTATTTATTCAACCTAGAGTATGCTAGAAAGATAGACTATATGGACCTGAAGTACTTTTGGGGGTAGAGGAAGACTACCTTATACCAAGTAAAATAACATATTATATAAATAATATCCATGTTATGAGAGCTCAACCGTGTCATTTAAGAAAACTTAGAAAAATGGGACTCAAAATTTGAGGGACATTTGGTTCTATGACCCTAATGGATACTTCCAATGATAATTGGAAGCTAAGGGTTTGAAAAATTTCTATGTGCATGAACAAAAATATAGGATGGATAAGGAAGCAAACCTATTTGAAAAACTAGCACGAGCCACTTTTGTAAGAGAAAAAGGACATGAAGATGAGATCCAACAATGGTATGTCAACACCCTAGAGTGGTTTGGCTTCTATGTCAATGGAGATTCAAGGATGAGTTCATTCCTGAATGTAAACTCAACCAAAATATTTTTAAGTCCATGGAGGATCTATGATACTCTATAAGGAAGATATTTGTTTGATAAAATATGAGATATAAAACCAAAACCACCAAGAGGCCAGTGGATAGTGGTCCCTTCAATGAGAAATTCTTGGTGATCTTGAATAGAAAAAATAAAAGAGGATCCAAAATATAGAGAATAGTAAAGGGGTACATAAAATATATTGTACCAAATCCACCTCCCATAACTATAATTAAAATCATAATATCTATAGCTCTAACATTTTTGGCAATTGTATGCATTGTAGTGCAAAAACCAATGATGGAGAGGTATGAAAGACATGAAGGAGACCCACATGGATCTATTTTAAAGAAAATAGTAGCCTATGAAGCAATACCATAAACTATGGTAGAACAAGGAGCACCTATCTTGAGGGGGAAATGCCTCAAGGAGGAACTCTTCATGAGTAAGAAGTAGACAAGGCCTAAACTATATCCATGCCCCCTCAACCACTATTTCCCTTTATTTTGATCTCACTTATTTATACGTTCCTATGCAAGGGTAAACTTACCCTTGTCTATTGTTTATCCGAGAATATCACGTATATGAAGGAATACACACGAGTTACCAGCAACGAAATAACACAGATGTATAACCGAACAAAATTATATTAAATGGAAAACACGAATGAGAATCCAATGCCACTAGGAGGGCAGTTCCCGTCGTGAAGGCAAATGCGAAACGCAGAGAATGAAAGTAAAAACAGATGATTTAATTTAAATAACTATCTAATCTATATATATGAAGTGTTTACACTTGGAATACCTAGCCGACGGCTAGGTTTGGTATGTAACATGACTCCCCTCCTCGGAAAGCTTTGTCCTCAAAGCTGGAAATGTCTGGAAAATACTTTCGAGGTTCCCATGTGGCATCCTCCTCCGGTAAATCTTGCCATTTGATGAGAAATTCTTGAATCCGGCGTGACCGTAGTCTTCGTACTCTTTGTTGTAAGATTTCTTCAGGTTGGAGATATATGCGTCCTTCCTCATCGAGCACTGGTAATTCCGATTGACCTTGCACCTTCTGACCAATTACTTTTTTGAGACACGAAACATGAAATACTGGGTGTATTCTTGATGATAAGGGTAGCTCTAACTGATAGGCTACTTCTCCAATGCGGCGCACAATTTTGTAAGGACCATAGAATCGTGGAGCCAACTTTTGGCTGGACTTTATCCTTAACGATGATTGTTTGTAAGGTTGCAACCTTAGGAAAACCCAGTCACCAATATTAAAAGTTCTCTCTGATCGGTGCGAGTCTTGTTGTTGTTTCATACGATTTTGTGCTTGGACTAAATTCTCTTTGAGGATGGTGAGTGTAGACTGCCTTTGTTGGAACCAATCATCCACTTTGGCTACTTTGGATGACCCTTGTACGTAATCTGCGACGATTGGAGGCTTGGTGCCATACAATGCTTCAAAGGGAGACATCTTAATTGAGTAATGGTAAGAAGTGTTGTACCACCATTCTGCCATTGCTAGCCACTGGCTCCATTGGTATTGTTTATCTTGAGCGAAACATCTTAAGTATGTACCCAAACATTTGTTAACTACTTTTGTTTGACCATCTGTCTGTGGGTGGTAGGCCGAAGACATATTCAATTTGGTACCACTAAGTCGAAATAATTCCCGCCAAAAGTTACTAGTGAAGATGGGATCTCTATCACTTACAATATTTTTTGGCATACCATGTAATTTGAAGATTGAATCCATAAATACCTTTGCCACCTTGCTTGCGGAAAAAGGATGTTGTAAAGCCCGAAAATGAGCGTATTTGGATAACCGATCTACGACTACGAAGATTATTGTCTTGCCTTCCGATTTAGGAAGACCTTCAATAAAATCCATGGATATATGTTCCCACTGACGCTCCGGGATGGGTAATGGTTGTAACAACCCTGGTGATTTGACTGTTTCTCCTTTATTGCGCTGGCAAACTTCACATTCTGCTACCCATTGTTTGACTTCTGCTTTTAATCCTTTCCAACAAAATGATTGTTTGACCCTTAAATATGTCTTCAAAAATCCTGAATGTCCTATTGATGGAGAAGCGTGCGATTCATCGAGGATCTTTGATTTGAGTTCTGAATTGTGTGGAATGTAAATGCGGTTCTTCTTCCTGAGGATCTTATCTTCATAAGAGAATAAAGGGTATTTAGAGGACCCTATAGATAATTCTTGAATTATCTGAGTAGTTTCGCTATTGGATAACCATTCATTTTGTAATTGATTCACCCATTGGGAGCAAGGGCCCGAAATAGCGTTAATGACTACTTCGTCTTCGTATTTCCTGGATAATGCATCAGTGGCCACATTTTCCTTCCCCTTCTTATACTCGATAACAAAATCATAACCCAATAGTTTGGTTAACCACTTATTTTGTTTCGGATAGGAAAACCTTTGCTCAAGAAAATGTTTGAGACTACTATGATCTGTTTTTATAATGAAGCGGTTGCTGATTAGGTAGTGTCTCCATTTTTCTACCGCGTGAAGTATTGCCAACATTTCTTTTTCGTATGTTGATCTTCCCAAATTTTTTCCCGATAGTTGTTTACTTTCGAATGCCAACGGATGACCTTCTTGCATTAATATAGCCCCAATTCCTGTGCCTGACGCATCACATTCAATAACAAATGGTTTGTGAAAATTTGGAGTTGCTAAAACTGGAGTTGTACACATGGCCTCCTTAAGTGCTTTGAAGGCTTGAGTGGCCTCTTCTGACCAATGAAAAGCATCCTTCTTTGTGAGTGCTGTGAGAGGTGCTGCAATCTTACCATAATTTTGAACAAACTTGCGATAGTAGCCCGTGAGACCCAAAAAACCACGAAGTTTCTTGATGGTTTTAGGTAAGGGCCACTCTTGAATTGCCTTAATTTTATTGGGATCGACTTTGACGCCCTCGTGTGAAACTATATGACCAAGATACTCGACTTCTTGGACACCAAATGAACATTTGGAACGTTTGACAAATAATTTTTCTCTGTGTAAAATGTGAAGGACCTTATCCACATGATGTAAATGATCCTTCCATGTTTTGCTATATATGAGAATGTCATAAAAAAAAACTAATACAAACTTACGGAGGAGTGGACGAAACACTTGGTTCATGAGACTTTGGAATGTGGATGGTGCATTGGTGAGACCAAAAGGCATGACCAAAAATTCGTAATGACCTTCATGAGTACGAAAAGCAGTTTTGGGAATATCTTCTTCTCTGACACGGATTTGGTGAAATCCTGAACGAAGGTCTAATTTTGTAAAAAATTTTGCACCATGCAACTCGTCCAGTAGGTCATCTATGACAGGGATCGAAAATTTGTCCTTGATAGTGAGTTTATTGAGGGAACGAAAATCAGGACACATACGCCAAGAGTTATCTTTTCGGCGGGCCAGAACTACAGGAGAAGAATAAGGGCTAGTGTTGTGCCGAATGACTCCATGATCTAGTAGATCCTGAACGATCTGCTCGATTTCTGTCTTTTGTGGTTGAGGATAGCGATAAGGACGACTGTTAGGTGGCACACTCCCTGGAATCAAATGGATGGCATGGTCATGAGATCGTTTAGGTGGTAATCCTTTAGGTTCTTGAAAAACCTCTTCGTAATTTGCTACGAGGTCTCTTAAATCTGAAGCAGTAATATCCGAAGTTGTTTGAGATTGTTTTTCCAAACAATTAATTTGAGCTATAAATCCGTATCCACCCTTTTTTAACATCTTCTCCATACTATGAGAGCTCACCATCTGTGATGGAGGAGTGGTAATGCCTTGTAAGCGAATGACCCATCCGTTTTCCCTCCATTCCACGAATAATTTCTTGAAATTGAAGCTAACCGTGTCTAATGTTTCCAACCATTCAACTCCCAAAATGACATCTGAGTTCCCTAAATTCATGACGAAAAGAGATCCAGACCAGGTATAAGTTCCCATTTTAATGGAAACTTGAGATGTTCTACCAACACATTGGGCGTTCACCCCGTTGGCTACTAGAACCTGGAATTTGTCTTTGTTGGAAGAGTTAATGAATAGATTCAGAGCTTTTGTTGTTTTGATGTCGATAAAATTGTGGGTACTGCCGGAATCAATTAGCACATTCACCTTTTTCTGGCGGAGAAATCCCGGTACCTTGATGGTATGGTGGGCGGTTAACCCCATGAGGGCATGCACGGAGATAGCCATTGTATCCTCTTCCTTCTCTTCTAGAGTACTTGGTAGTTCTTCTTGCATAGGTTCTTCTTGGTGGTAAGCTTCTTCCTCTTCTCCTTCATATTGATCACATTCAATATGAAAGTTTTGTTTTTGGGCACATGCTTGTTCCCCGGGATGATGATTGCGACATTTATAGCAAAAGTATCTTGATGGTTGATCATTTCTGCGAAAGGAATTGTTGCGATACGAAGGACGACTATAAGTTTCACGTCGTGCATATAACTGAATTCTCTTCTCAGCCAGCTTGGCTATTCGTATGCAATCGTTTAGCGAGGTTGGATTTTGAATGTCCACCTCAACCCTAATATTTTCTTTCAATCCATTGCGAAAAGCTCCAACCACTGTGTCGGGACTGAGGTCTAATGTATACGGTAGTAAACTGGTGAATTTCGAGACGAACTCACTAACCGATCCTTCTTGTTTAAGAGATAGCAAGTCTTATCGTGTATGACGATGTAGCTCCTTCATCAAATCTTTCTAAAAAATAGGTAGTGAATTTTTTCCAATTAATAGTAGCTCCTTTCTCGCGCTTAAGCCATACGAACCATTGGTAGGCCTCAGTGCCTAATTTTGATGCAGCGAAAGAGACTTTATCAAAATCCCTAATTTGGTATAAGTCTAGAATGCCTTCCATTTTGGCTATCCAACCACGAGGATCATGACCCTCAAAAGTGGGCATATCAATGCGTGGAAAATTATTAGGACCTCTTGGTTGGTGATAACCCATATCCCTATCCTGATCTTGGTTATATCTCTCGTCTATGAAAGCGATTCCCGTAATTATCCGGATTGCCTCTTTGTTGTTCCCAATCTTCATCCTGGTCGTCATTTTCTTCATTCCTTTGTTCATGGGAGTGATTTTGGGAATTAGGATTGGGATTAGGTCGGTTTTGTGCGCTCAACAGTTTAGTTAGGTTGACATTAATTTGGCGCATACCATCTAGTAAGTGTCGAAGAGTTTCATCCGTGGTAATGGCCGAGTTGCTTGATTCTCCTTGTGTGACGTTTTCGTGAGTTGGGGGAGGGTTAGTAGCCATGGGATCGACCAGTGGATGATTCGGATTATAACTGCCAATTTTGAAAGGAGAAGGAGAATTTTTTGTACCTTGGCTTCGATGAGGTCTTCTTGCATTGGTATTGGGAGTCTCCGAGCTTGTTAGTCGACCGTCGGATCCTTTGGACCACTGTTTGGTCATGCAATTTCAAAATCTTGCTTTTTAAAATCTTGCTTCAATTTCTCCAAAAAGGATTTTGCCAAAATTTATGTGTTTCGCTTTGACTGTCGCGCCAACTGCGACGCGGAAATTAATGTGGCGCTAACCTTTGACGGCACGGATTTTAGTGTAACTCACCTGAACCCGACTGACACGACCAGACGCTAATTGACAGCGACAGCGAGCCGCGAGACGACTGACAACTAGGACCATGACAGCGACAGCGAGGACAGATGGTGACAGATGGACAGAAACTCGACATGACCGGACTGACCACGAGGACAACGACTATAGAATGAAGACAGAATGGTTACTCACACGCGTGGGGAAGGTAGCCCTTGTGTGACCTAAGTCATGATGTTTAACATGCGCTGACCACCTTATAAATGCTCGAACACCCCCCACTCAGTGAATGTGGGATAATTGCCCCGGACACCTAAAAAAATATGTATTTTCGCCGAAAACTTATTTCGGCAATCCCTTCGGCGCCTGGACCACTGATACCACTTGCAAGGGTAAACTTACCCTTGTCTGTTGTTTATCCGAGAATATCACGTATATGAAGGAATACACACGAGTTACCAGCAACGAAATAACATAGATGTATAACCGAACAAAATTATATTAAATGGAAAACACGAATGAGAATCCAATGCCACTAGGAGGGTAGTTCCCGTCGTGAAGGCAAATGCGAAACGTAGAGAATGAAAGTAAAAATAGATGATTTAATTTAAATAACTATCTAATCTATATATATGAAGTGTTTACACTTGGAATACCTAGCCGACGGCTAGGTTTGGTATGTAACATCCTATTTCTTCTCAATTTGCTTCTTTTTCTTCATCCCTTTCTTCTATCACACATCCCTCACCATCAAAAAATTCATCCATTAGTTAGCCTAGAGGCATCCTACATTCCACCATAACCTTTGTCACTAGCAACACCTCCATCACTTTCTTCTGTTTATCCACCATTAATATATTACAACCATTGCTATCTTACATAGTGAATCATTCATATTCATAACTAGTCCCTCCACTAGGTAAAACCTTGGATTATATGACAATAGGAGCATCCAAATTTACTTCTCCATTTACATCTATATCCACCCAACATATCATCCCATCCACCTTACCATCACATCACACATGCCAAACAACTCTTTATTGAGGTAATGATGTTGCTCACTTCAACTCTTGTAACTAAACCCAAAAAAGCAACCCCATAATCCAACTTAATAGCATGCCCTAGCTAGGACTTTGTTTGGAGCATCAATAGAGAATTAGATAAAACTGATGTTCAAAAGGCTTTCATCTCTCTCCAAGCAAAGGAGATAATATTCCAAAATGAGTATAAATAACTAAAGAACAAGATCTTTATAGCTCTAGTCATCATTTGGTCCTAACTGGTATATGGTAGTGGAAGATCTTCATTATAAAAGTGGTCACCAATGACCCTTATAAACCCTCAACTACACTTGTCTACATTATTACCATGGTGTCAGAGCTAGATATGACTAGAATAGATCCTTACAAAATGATCTAACTAGATAAACAACTCTCTAATTGTGCGACTGTGCAATTTGTCTAAATGGTAGTGGGGAATGATGTAGTGAGAATAAAAACTATAGAATAGGAAGCAATAGTGGTATGATGTAAGTTCAAAAAGAAACAACACCGACAAGGAATAAAGTCCTTAGGAAGGAATCCATGGAGAAATAAAATCTATAATAGTAGATTTTGAATTTCAAATTCTAACTTGTTAAAGCCAATAAGAAAACATAATAGCTTGAAAATATTTCATAGGAAATTGCATGGGGTGAGATCAATAGAATAAATGGTTTGACCAAGAAAAATAATAAATAGAGAAACAAGTGACTCAATTACAAGAATCCTAATAGAAGAAAGAATAGTAGGTCTCTAAGATCCAATATGAGATTTCAAAACTAAAAGGAGTAATTATTAATGACCAAGGGTAGGACTCAAAAATTGAAAATATGAAGTCCATATGGGACAACATAAAAATTTAGATCACAAGTTCCAAGAGGTACTTTGAATTTGTAGCCAACACAAACAACATCCTTGACCAAGTGACAATAATTGTTAAACAAATGGAAGAAGAGATGACTTTGGAGGAGAGACACTAGGAGGTACTTAAGAAATTGGCCACCATGATAACATCATATACACAAAAAATATGGATATATTGGAATTATATTTCCAAAAAATTAAATATCCTTGACACCTAGAGAGACTTTCAAACCTGCAAAGACAATGGTTTCTTTAGAAGTCTTAATGAATGAAATGGAAAACAAAATCTAGGGGTTAGTTGATGTTGGGTTGTGTTGGCATTTTTGCCACATTGTTTTGATCGTTGATTATTCATGCATAAAATGTTGAAGTTATCACTCCTTGAGTTTTTGTGCCAAAAAAGCTAAGTTTGAAGACCGTCATGATATCGCGACAAAAAGTAGCATGGAGAGCACAGGTTCAAAACTGTTGCGATATCACGAGATGTCTCGTTATCGTGGGTATTTTGAGGAGAGATAAGCCAAGTCAAAAAATGTCACGATTTTGCGACGTGTTCCAAAATCGCGGTCAAAGTGGTCAACGGAGGCAGCGCAGCAAAACTGTCGCTAAATCGTGACGTCGCATTTTTGCGACTCGCAATGGCCATGGAGCAGAGTAATAGAAAAGGTCACAAAATCGTGACATAATTGGGCAATGTCAATGAACCTCATAGCGAAATCACGACAGAAAAGTGAATAAGGAGCAAAATGTGAAAGACGTCGCAAAATCGCAATGTGTTGCATGGTCGCAGCAAGGTTGAAAGAAAAGCATAAGGCATGAAAGATGTCACGATTTCACGACATTTTTGAAGATGAGGTCAATCAAGAAGAAGACATCGCGAAATCGTGACAGGAAGCAGCAACAGTTGAGAAAGCAAGGAAACGTCACGATTTCTCGACAAATTGTGGAGAAAAGGTGAAATAGTCTAGAATGTCATGTTTTCGCAGGTTGAGGTCTGGACCATACAAAGCAGATAAAAATTATCGCAAAACCGTGACATGTCGGATTTTCGCGACAGGGAAGAGAGGATTGAGCAGCTGGGAGAAATCATCGCGATTTCGTGACTTGTTTGGTTTTTGCGACTTGGAGATAACAAAAAAGGTGCTGATAGAAGGATGTCGTGATTTCGCGACATGTCTTGTTTTCACGATGTGAAAGCGTAGAAAGAACAAAATAGTACGGAACGTCATGATTTCATGACGCGTCACGTTTTCATGACCTACGGTGATGAAGGAGAACAAAGAGCCGAATACTTCATGATTTCATGACATGGTTGGTTTTCGCGATCCAAAATGGCAAAAGCATACGAAGCAAGAAAATGTCATGATTTCACAACATGTCGTGTTTTCGTGACCTGTCACAGTTTCGTGCCAAAAAGCATTTCAAACAGCCCGATGAAACATTGTGATTTCCAAGGATTTAAAGCTCTTCAGAATTAAATGTTTTGCTGCTTTCCAATGTATACAAGATAAAAGAACGTGCTCAAGCCTGTAGTTTTCGAAGCCACTAGAATTGAAGATGCCTCCATTATTCAAAGCTTTTGTTCATGATTTTTCTAACGGCCCAAGAATGCTTCGAGGATGACCATTTAATGAAGACGATCGGTTCCTTGTTTTATTTAATTTCTGATTTCTCCGAGGCTGGTTTAAGGGGATCATTTCCTTATTTTTGTTGCATATTTTGTAGATCTCGAGGAGGTCCATTTTATGTTTTAAATGCTGCAGAGAGGCAAGACCTTTATAAATATTAATGTATATCTCAAGAACAGGGATCGAGAGAGAATTTTGCTGAAAACTTTTCAAGTTCTTTGCATGAATGAAAGATATTTGGCCTCTGGTTTTAGCAAGCAATTGTCTATGTGTTTTTCCTTCTATCTTATGCATTCCTCATTTACGCTCGTATTTCTTATCTATTGCTTAATTTGAATTTTGCATCTGAGTTTAAATATTGCTAGTGAGGAAGTGAGTTCTGGAATGTGATTTTGGAGATTATCTGCACAATGTTGTAAGTTAATTACGTCGCTATCTTTTGTTATATGCTGTTACTGAGCTTGAGGTTATCTGCTGCTAATCTTTCTCGATCTAACAAAATTGGCCTGTGGCTATATTTCCCGTTTCTTTCTGCATATTTCCTATTTCTTTCCTGCAACTTTAGTCTTCAACAACATAGAATTTAGTAAGGGAACCATCCCTCTCTAGAGATTGGTCTGGGAGAAATTTCTTTCTTCCAGCATTTCAATGTTGGCCATGTCTAGGGTGCATTTCGCATAAAATCCTTTCCTATGGCAGATTCGTGACTAACAGTTTTTGGCACGCCCGATGGGACAGACTATTTCTGTCTCATAAAGATCCCATAGTATTGAGGGTTTAATGTTCGCCTTCATGCCGTATAGTTAGAACATTTGGTGACTCTGTAGTACCCAGAAATCTCTAAATGTGGATACAGTGAAAGCTGTACTTCATGATCATGAGATCAAAGTCCAAAAAAGTTGAAGATCTTGTTGAGTTTTTTGAACTTGACAGCACAAAAAGAGGTGAACACTCTAGGTTGGTTTCCCCATCACTTGCATCATCTGCCATATCCACACAAATCCTTGGTATTGTTACTAGTTTTCCATCTTCTCAGTCACATACACTAGTCCCAATGGCCCAGTATCCTCAACCCAGGTAGTTTTCAGCATGGAATAGTTCAGGAGCCTTGAATTTGCAGGTCCAAAATCTAGTTCCCCAGGCTACTTTGAAAGCCTTGCCAACCTATGATGGTACTGGTAAGACTGCATATGAACATATTCATGATGTAGCTTCTTTGGTAGCCATTCACGATATAACAGACGAAGATGTGATGGTCAAGTTATTAGTGTTATCCTTGAGAGGAAAATTGTTGTACTGGTACCAATCTCTGCAACCAGGCACTATTGCATCATGGGATCAGCTAGGATAATTGTTAGTTAAGAATTTTCATGAATAGGCTGACCCATTTTCATTGTTACATCAGTTTAACATAATCCAGAGGCACCCACAAGAGGCAATAATAGATTTCAATGTTCGTTTTACCAGAAGCTGGCAGTGAGTACCTGAAGGTCTTCGCCTTACCCCTGAGCAAGCTACGTTCTACTACCTTCGAGCGTTCAATACATACATTGGCTTGGCAATCAGGTAGTCCAATGTGATGACCTTCCCGAAACTGTTTGAACAAGCACAAAAGGCAGAGGCAGATTTGATTGCAATCGGTAGGCTTCCTCCAAAGGTAGCAATGCCCATTTTACCTGATATTCCACAACATTTATATCCTAGTTCATTTTCGCAATCTATGTCTTCCATGTACCATGTTCCATCGTGGAGCTCTAGTGCACCTCAGATTGCACCCATCCCAGTTCCTCAGCTCTCTACTTCAGCAACCCCCCAGTTGCCTACACCCAAAATTATGCCATTCCCTGCTTCCACCTCATTCCCAGCATTACCAGCACCACCAGCACCTTTGACCTTACCAACACCTTCTACACCTGTAAACCCTGATCCTTATACAACACTTTTGCAAGAGGTAAAATCTGCCAATTTTGCAATAAGAGTAATGGGCAATAAGATCACACTTATTGAAAGGAAGCAAGCTGAACGAGATTTCCAGCCTAGGAGATTTCAACCTCTGTCAATTACTAGAGAACAAGCTGCTTCAATAAGCAAAGCACCCAAGAAGAACCTGACTATTTTGGCGAATGAAGATGCAGTCCTTGCAGAAAGAACATATTGGTGTTCAACATGTAATGATCCACATGGAGAAAACACTTGCATGGTTCATTTGAATTATGTGCAGACATTGGCCGCTAGCTCTTCAGGAGGGCAAGTCAACATGATCTCTGAGGTAGGCCATAGCTTATTGGTTCCATCTGAAGAACAAGTTTTAGTCCTCACGAGGACTGGAAAGAAGCCTGTTACAGTAGATCCTACTGAGCTAGAGCCATTAAAAGTGCCAGCTGATTTGAAGAAACCAGTGAAAAATCCTGTGTCAGTATTAAAGCTAGATGCACCTATTTTACTGAAAGATCGTATTCCACACAAAGTACAAGAAAATGCCACAACTTCACAGACAAGATTAGAAGCAGAGGAGCAAGCTAAAGAAAAGCTAAAGTACCCATCATTGACTAAAAGGTTGAGAGTAGAAGCTACTCAGTAGTATCAGAGCAGATATGATCCCTCCATTGAAAAGAAGGAATCTGTTGTGGCTGTATACAACATTGTCGAAGAATTGAAGAAGACCCCAACTAAGGTTAGTCTTTATGATGCATTGCAATTGCCTGGGCAGGTAGATTTATTGCAGGAATATTTGAAATCTGTGAAGGATAGTGAGAAGGGTCCTACCCAAACAATTTATACTCAAGCTTTAACCACTTCCATCACTGGTAAGAATAGACCACCCCCATTTTATCTGTCACTGCAAATAGAGGGTTGGATCGTGCATAACTGCATGATCTACTATGAAGCCGCTACAACTGTCATGCCAAAGGTAGTTTGTGAAGTTATGGGTATGGAATACACACGAAGTAGCCCTGGAGTCTTGCAGTTAGATGGTACTCCTATGAAAACGGTGGGTTTAATCAAGGATGTCCCGATTGTTTTACACACTACGCCTCATATTACTTCAAGAGATAGTTGTGGTTGATCTAGAACTGTATTTTAGTATGTGCTTATCCAGAGAATTTACTGCAAAGTTGGGAGGTTACCTTGCACTGGATTATTCCCACTTGGAGATCCCTTTCAAAGGAAATAGACTCCGGATTCATAATGAAAAACCTTCCTCTTTTCATATTGAAAGGATGGATGAAGCAGGAAAGACCATGCAGTCTGTCAACATGCTAACCGAAGAGTTAGAAGGTTTTGATTTGATGAATGAGGTTTTAGATGAGGTTTAGTCGGAAGATGGGTTTTCCATGCTTGATTTCAATGCTATGCTAGAGACCAAAATCGATTGTTATTCTATCACAAAGCCCGAGGATGGCGCAATGCAGGTACTCCTTAACCAAGATGATCAAAGCTCTATCAAGAATCAATTATGGAAGTTTTTTTTTGATGGGGCAAGATGAAAAACCATTGCAGGAGCAGGTATTGTTTTGATTTCTCCCTCTAGTTTACAAAGAACATATTCATATCGTCTCACTTGGAATTGTACTAACAATGCTACCGAGTATGAAGCATTATGTCTAGGCTTGAAAAAGGCAAGAAAATTGGGAATCGAACAGTTGCAAATTTTTGGTGATTCTGAGTTGATTGTAAACCAAGTAACAAACAGGTGTATTTCCAAGCAGCATTATCTCAAAGCATACCGCAACCAAGTTTGGGACCTGTTTGAGTCTTTCACAGCTCTGAGTGTTCAAACCATTTCACAAGAGTTGAATAAGCATGCTGATCTTCTAGCATCTCTTGGAGCAAATTTTTCTCCCATTGAGTAGGTAGTGAAGAAACCAAAGACAATAAGGATGGTGTACAGGCCTAGTGTCCCAGAAAAGGATACTTTCTGGCAAGTCTTCGAGAGTGATGAGCAAATTGTTAACTTTTTGATTCAAGAAGCTGCCACCATCAAAGGAAGAACCT
Organism: Wollemia nobilis; assembly: GCA_028583015.1. Classification (NCBI taxonomy): domain Eukaryota; kingdom Viridiplantae; phylum Streptophyta; class Pinopsida; order Araucariales; family Araucariaceae; genus Wollemia; species Wollemia nobilis. The sequence goes on from JAQPPZ010005215.1 coordinate 22,053, forward strand.
TAGAGCACGAAGAAATCGAAGGTCTGATTCAGTTGCAAAATAATCATATTTCGAAAGGTCTTATCACTCTAGAAAGTTTGTTTGATCAGCATGATCGATCCAAGAAACATCGAATTGAGATTGACAAGAAAGAGTATATGGAGCTACAATTAGAACCCAATAAGGTCATTAAGATTGGGACTGATTCTACTCCTAATGAATTGCAAGAGATTAGGCAACTGTGTCAAGAATTTTTTGATATTGTGGCTTGGAGTTATGAGGATCTGAGGGGATATGATAAACAAATTGTACAACATACTATTGAGTTGGAAGGAGTCAGACCTTTCAAGCAAAAGCAGCGACCAATGAACCCAAAGATTGAGACTCTCATGAGGGCCTAACTTATGAAGATGTTGCAGGCCAAGATTATATACCTAATTAAGCACTCGACTTGGGTCACTAATCTGGTTTCGGTTCGAAAGAAAAATGGAGACATATGACTGTGTGTAGATTTTCACAATCTGAATCGTGCATCTCTGAAAGATCACTATCCCTTGCCTCGCATTGATCAGATACTTCATGTTGTTGCTGGGGCTCAACGTTTCTCACTGCTAGATGGTTTCTCTGGATATAACCAGATTTGGGTTAGAGATGAGGATTAGTACAAGACTGCATTCACAACCAAGTGGGGCACTTTTGCTTATCAGCGCATGCCTTTCGGATTGTCCAATGCTGGAGCCACATTCCAGAGAGCCATGGACATTGCATTCGAGGAACTTTTGAACAAGATTATTGTTATTTATCTTGATGATATGATTGTCTTTTCACATAAACAGGAAAATCACTGTTCTCATCTGAGGCAAATCTTTGGAAAATATAGAGAATTTGGTATTTCCATTAATCCAAAGAAGTCAATTTTTGTAGTGAAGGAAGGTAAACTCTTGGGGCATGTAATTTCAGAAGATGGTTTGGCACTTGATCCATCTCGAGTCGAAGCATTGAAGAAACTATCGCTCCCTGCCAATAAGAAAGAGTTGCAGTCTTTCTTTGGGCAGATTAATTTTATCAGGAAGTTCATTTCTGATTTTTCCCAGGTTGTCAAGCCCATGACTGAGTTGTTGAAGAAGGATGCAAAATTTAAGTGGACAATTCAGAGGAAGGAGGCATTCCAGGAAATTAAGGACAGAATAGCGCAGGCTCCTGTATTAATTAATCTAGATTATTCAAAGGATTTCATCTTGTATGCAGTTGGGGAAGATGAAAGCTATGCCCCAGTACTCACATAGAAAGGAGATGATGGGAATGAAAGGCATATTGCTTTCCTTAGTCAAGTTATCTTACCTCATGAGGCAAAATATAATTTCATTGAAAAATAGGTATATCTTTGTCATGAAGTCTCTTAAAAAATTCAAGCACTTCATATCTCAGAGTAGGACAGTCGTCTTTGTTATACATCCCGATGTAAGGAATTTCATCATTCAGGGCAAGATGGGTGATAAACGCGCTAGTTGGGTCACCAAAATTCAAGAATTTGATGTTGAGATTCATCCGACCAAGCTAGTGCGGGGTAAGGCCTTATGTCAGCACTTAGCAAAGACTGCAACATCTGGGATAGTTGATTATCAAGAAAATGATCTTGCTAGAGATAGCAATCTGGTGAACCTCTTAGTACAAGGACAAGATTGGGCTGATGACCTCATTAACTATTTCATAACTGGTAGATGCCCTTCACAGTTAAATGCCTCACAACGGAGAAGGTTTCATCTACAAGCTCTCAGGTATGTGTTGCTGCCCGAAGGATTGTTTTTCAAGAACATTGATGGCATTCTTTTAAGGTGTGTCAAGGAATCAGAGAAGGCTAGACTCCTGGAGGAGTTTCATTACGGCATATCGGGAGGACACTATGCAGGTAGACCAATGGCTTTAAAAATTATTCAGGCTGGTTACTATTGGCCAACCTTGTTCATAGATGCTTTCAGGATTGTCCAAGCATGCAACAGATGTCAGAGGTATACAGGAAGGGTTAGAAATGCATCATTGCCCCTACATCCAATTCAGGTTGAAGCACCTTTTCAGCAGTGGGGATTGGACTTTATTGGGATTATTGATCTGAATTCTTTAGCTGGACACAAGTATATATTGACAGCTATAGATTATTTCACGATATGGTCCGAGGCTATTCCAACCAGGGTTGCAAATCAAGATGTGGTGATCTCTTTCATCGAAGGGCTGATCACACATTTTGGCATTCCTGATGCCATTATCATAGATAACAAAACTTCGTTTATTGGAGCTGAGCTGTCAAAATTTGCAAACAAGTATGGTGTTTTCTTGAAGACATCCTCTAACTATTACCCTCAAGGAAATGGCTTGGCAGAGTCCACAAACAAGAACTTGCTACGGATTTTAAAGAGATCTTTGGGGGATAACAAGAGATCATGGCACCTTCTATTGAATCAAGCTTTATGGGTAGATAGGATTTCAATCAAGAAGTCTATCAAGACTTCACCATATGCCCTGGTATATGAAAAGAGGCAAGGTTGCCTGTTCATCTAGAATTGCCAGTATTGTAGCAGTTGTAGGGATTTCAGGATGATGAAGCAGATATGGATTCTATGGGTATGCGGTTGGCTCAGTTGTTGCAGTTGGAAGAGCAATGTTCTTTGGCCTATGAGGAGTTTGCTAAGCATACACAGGTTATTTCAAAGTGGTTCCATAAAAATTTTGCTGATCGTCCACTTAAGGTGGGTGATTTGGTCCTAAAATGGAATGAAAGGAAAGCCAAGCCAGGAATGCACAAGAAGTTTGATGCTCTGTGGGAAGGTCCATTCCACATTGTTAGTACTGGTGCAGCAAATTCATTTCATCTAGAAGATTTGGATGGCAGCCCAATTCCTATTTCAGTTAATGGCTTTCATCTGAAAGCCTACACTTCATGAGGTGTGAGTCTAGTATTACCTTGTACAATTATTTTGCTTTTATAAAAAAAAAAAACACAAAAAAAGAGAAAACAAAAAAAGAAAAAAAATTGTGGATTTCCTTTGTCAACTTTGGCTCTTTTTGCATGCGAGCCCGTAGGTACGTTATTTCCTTTTTTTTTCCTTTTCCCTTCCAACAGCTAGTGGCTTTCATCCATTTCTTTCTTCCATTTCCTTCTGTTCATTCCCATCCTCTTCCACCCCTTTCTTCTACCGTCCGTAATTAAGCCACTACTGTTGTTTCTTTTTCCCTTTCTGATATTCTCGTTTCTTCTTTTCCTTTTCTTCTAAATTCATTGTCATTTTAGCAGTTATTCGCAGTTTCCACCACTTTCATCATCCCACCTGCTTCCATTCCATTATTCATTTATTTTCCTCCATCTCTCAGCTGGTGACACAGTAGCTCCCCCTTTGGTTGCTGTATCTGTCGCTTGTGTTCCTTCATTTTCCATATTTCACCATTCTATCATTCCCCATCCCCGTTCCACGGCTTGTGCATCTGCGGGTCATCCCTCCATTCATTTCCATTTTTGTATTTCAGGTGCTTTTCACTACTGCCCTAAAGATCTTTTTATAGCACCTGGTAAGCTAAGCCAAATACAGATTCCTTTGAGTTTTCAGTAAGTCAGCAAAAGTTTGTTGTAGCAGTCTATAGAGATGTACCCCATCAGCCAGCATTCACTGATTCTAATCCTCCAGTTTTTCTTGACTCTGTTGCCCAATGGATTCGGGCCTGGGATTCGTGCATACAGTAGAACTGTATACCCCGCGAGCCACCAAAGAATGTTGGCATTTTTACCACATTTTTTTGATTGTTGATTATTCATGCATAAAATGTTGAAGTTCTCACTCCTCGAGTTTTTGTGCCAAAACAGCTAAGTTCAAAGACCGTCGTGATATCGTGACAAAAAGTAGCATGGAGAGCATAGGTTCAAAACTATCGTGATATCACGACATGTCACGTTATCGCGGGTCTTTTGAGGAGAGAGAAGCCAAGTCAGAAAATGTCACAATTTCACGACGTGTTCCAAAATCGCGGTCAAAGTGGTCAACGGAGGTAGCGCAGCAAAACTGTCATGAAATCATGACATGTCGTGTTTTTGTGACTTGCGATGGCCATGGAGCAGAGTAATAGAAAAGGTCGCGAAATCGTGACATAATTGGGCAATGTCAATGAACCTCGTAGCAAAATCACGACAAAAAAGTGAATAAGGAGCAAAATGTGAAAGACGTCACGAAATCGCAACGTGTTGCGTGGTCGTGGCAAGGTTGAAAGAAAAGCATAAGGCATGAAAGATGTCACAATTTTGTGACATTTTTGAAGATGAGGTCAAGCAAGAAGAAGACGTCGCAAAATCACGACAGGAAGCGACAACAGTTGAGAAAGCAAAGAAACGTCGTGATTTCATGACATATTATGGAGAAAAGGTGAAATAGGCCAGAATGTCGCGTTTTCGCAGGTTGAGGTATGGACCATACAAAGTAGATAAAAATTGTCACGAAATCATGACATGTCAGATTTTCGCGACAGGGAAGAGAGGATTGAGTAGCTGGGAGAAATCGTCACAATTTCGTGACTTGTTTGGTTTTCGCGACCTGGAGATAACAACAAAGGTGTTGATAGAAGGATGTCACAATTTTGTGACATGTCTTGTTTTCATGATGTGAAAGCGCAGAAAGAACAAAATAGTACAGAACGTCGCGATTTTGTGACGCGTCACGTTTTCGCGACCTAAGGTGACGAAGGAGAACAAAGAGTCGAATACGTCGTGATTTCGTGACATGGTTGGTTTTTGCGATCCAAAATGGCAAAAGCGTACAGAGCAAGAAAATGTCACGATTTTGTGACATGTCACGTTTTCGCGACCTGTCATAGTTTCGCGCCAGAAAGCAGTTCAAACGGCCCGATGAAACATTATGATTTCCAAGGATTTAAAGCTCTCCAGAATTAAATGTTTTGCTGCTTTCCAATGTATACAAGATTAAAGAACATTCTCAGGCCTATAGTTTTCGAAGCCACTAGAATTGAAGATGCCTCCATTATTCAAATCTTCTATTCGTGATTTTTCTAACGACCCAAGCATGCTTCGAGGATGACCATTTAATGAAGACGACTAGTTCCTTGTTTCATTTAATTTCTGATTTCTCTGAGGCTAGTTTAAGGGGATCATTTCCTTATTTCTATTGCATATGTTATAGATCTCTAGGAGGTCCGTTTTATGTTTTAAATGCTGTAGAGAGGCAAGACCTCTATAAATATTAATGTATATCTCAAGAACAGGGATCGAGAGAGACTTTTGCTGAAAATCTTTTCAAGTTCTTTGCATGAATGAAAGATATTTGGACTCTGGTTTTAGCAAGCAATTGTCTGTGTGTTTTTCCTTCTATCTTATGCATTCCTCATTTACGCTCGTATTTCTTATCTTCTGCTTAATTTGAATTCTGCATCTGAGTTTAAATATTGCTAGTGAGGAAGTGAGTTCTGGAATGTGATTTTGGAGGTTATCTGCACAAGGTTATAAGTTAATTACATCACTGTATTTTGTTATATGCTGTTAGTGAGCTTGAGGTTATCTGCTGCTAATATTTCCCGATCTGACAAAATTGGCATGTGGCTATATTTCTCGTTTCTTTCTGCATATTTCCTATTTCTTTCCTGCAACTTTAGTCTTCAACAACATAGAATTTAGTAAGGGAACCAGCCCTCTCTAGAGATTGGTCTGGGAGACATTTCTTTCTCCCAACCTTTCAATGTTGGCCGGGTCTAGGGTGCATTTTGCATAAAATCCTTTCCTGTGGCAGATTCGTGACCAACAAGTTGCTAGAAGTGTTGGATCATCAAAAGAAGCTCCTTGATAATGACATCATTAATTTGGTGATCAAAGAGGAAAAGAACAATGTTGAATCTAAGATATTGATAGGAAAAATACAACAGTTGGAGACACTACTCGATAAACATAAAAAATATACAAAAGTGAGAGAAGTTATCTAAAAAAACATGAGGACCAGGAAAATGATATGAAAAACCTTGCATACACCAAATTATGCTATGGCACCTAGGGATAGGTATATAGGGATCTACTATTATATTGTATATGGGTATAAGATAGTTTCCATGGGCTACACATAACCTAGGGTTGATTATATTATAATAATGAGTGGGATAAGGGTTTAGAAGTCGACTTCCCAAATTATAATTAGAAGATGGGTATATAAATAAGGGATACTGTCATTATAATTATCATCATTTATGTTCATTATTCTATTGTAATCATCTTTTCCCATGAAGTGACCTCTAATCTTGATATATCTTATGGAGTTATTCCTTTCATAAGGAGTATAATTGGCATTACCCTACCTTAAGAATATTATCTATCCCTATCTATTTGTGTAGATTATTTATTTTATTATTATTATTATTATTAATTTACATGGTGGAATCAGTAGCCGCCATGAATCCAGGCAGGCTGTCCAGCTTTTTATGGCCACCACAGTATTCTACGCTGTCCGCCCCAAAAGTCGCCACATAGATCTTCGCACAGTCTGCCCCTATAACCACCATGCCACAATAATTTTAAACCTTTTACGCCATTGAAAGCACCAGGAAAGGGACAAGCGTTCAGTCTGATGAGGCCCGAGATTTGAACCTTGGACCTTCACCTCCCTTATGGGGTTTGGATGAACCAATTGGTCTACACCTCGGACCTATTTGTGTAGATTATTATCTATGGATGGATGCTATTTCAATATATGGTGAATCATTTATGTTAATGAGAATAAAGTTTTATAATAAGTGGTATTAGAGCAACAATTCTAGCAAAGTGGGGATTATTTTTTGTGGATTGTAAAATTTGGGTAAATATTTTCTAGGAAAAAGTCTTTTTTTTTGGAAGGTATATCTTTGTGCAAAGTTGTATATTTTATATGATTCTTTGACCATTGTATTCAAAATTTTAAGAGTTCTAAAGTGAGTGGTCATATGAAGGAATCTAAACAATATTGAGGAAGATATGACCTTGTAAAGTTAGCCATATAAAACAAGGGCAATGACATTTTTTCAAATCACATTTTTTCCATAAAATGAAATTTAAGATATATGTGAGTTGGGGTAAGCAAATCATTTGTTATTTGTTGGGAATTTTTGGGCCTACTTAATTAAGTGGATTTTTTAGATTCAAATCAGTGGAGATATATTTTCATGCAACCCTACTTCTTAAAACCTTAGTTTGCATTACTGTAGAGGGGAAAAACTATCCTATCATGTATGATTCACGAATGGATCCATTGGGAGTCAAGGTGACCATAGGGGTGTGTTATATTCTCTACACTCAAGGGCTTAGGGATTGAAGGGTTTACCAAGAATAGTTTAAGGAATCACTCCAAGTTTGGGTGGAATGTTTGATGTGTATATTGAGCAAGCACCTATGTTTGGACTCTCTAAAATCTAAGCTATGAAAATAAAAGAATAATTCAAGACAAAAAATAATGCAAGAATATAAAAACTAAGCCTAGAATGATTCTTGGTTTTCAATGATGACTAAAACCCTAACTTACAATAAATTAGATATTTTATTTTTGAGCAAGGGTTTTAGAGAATGCACAAATAGAGTTAACCCTAATATGTAAACTATATGATTTTATCATTTCAAATGCGTAGAAGTAAAAGACCAAGTATCTTTCTTTTCTTTTATGAAAAAAATCCAAAATAGAAAGAAACAAAGATACACAATAAATAGCCTAAAAATATACTAGGGCACTTACCTGATTCAATGGTTGATCCTAGATTTAACTTGCATCTAGAATATCCAAATAACTTCAACTCGTGAAATAACTTACAAAAACCTAGAAAATTTGATCAATATTTGGGGGCCTTCTTAGGCCAATGTATGACTAAGTTTAGAGGCACAACAATCAAGCCCCCTTGGTCCTTTTAGTTGGAAATTTGAAAATAAAATGATCTTTGGCCTTTGGAACAATAAAAAGTGAGGTGAAATAAACATGCAATAATCAAATGAGATGAAATATAATGCAGGTGATAGAAAGCTAAAATGCAAGCAGTGAACTAGGGTTTTAGGAAGCAAAACATTACCTCCAAGCCCTAATTGACAAAATTCATACCCCATAGTTAGGGGAAACAAATCTAAATTTCCAAATTTGCACCCTGTATGGGTGGGGCATGAATTTGGTTTAGATGCACTTTTTGAGTCTCAAAACACCAAAAAATGTGATGCAAAACAATGAAAAATAGAGCTAATGACTAATAATGTAGGTAAAGAACCTGGTTATATGATGGAGAAAGTAAGGAGAAATAAGAATATGAAGGAAATAAGAAGAAATTAGAAGATGAAGGAAGCACTCTAGAATTACAGACTTCTCAAACCATTAATACTCCTCCACTTGATCCCCAAGGGAAGCCAACACCACAACAGGAAAAACAATAAAACAACAAAACAACAATCTACAATAGAAGAGCACTTGTTAGCAAATCAAGATTAGGGTTCTCAAGAGGATTTCATTCTCTAGATCTAGATGGGGTAAAAGAGGGAATCCAATACCCTATTTATAAGAGGTTTAGAGGAGGTTTAGGTAGGAAAATGAACAACAAAATTTGCTAAGAGCTGATGCCACAGATGTCAACCAAAAACAAGGGATTTTTAAGAGAAAAAACCTAAATTTTCCAAACCTGTGCCCTGTAAATTATAGAGCATGAATTCAACAAAGGTTTTTATCCAAATTCATGCCCCATAAATTATAGGATATGAATTCAGCAAAGCTAAATTTTCCAAATTTGCACCCCATATGGAACGATCATGAATTTGAGACAGCTAGACCCATGTGCAATGTTTCTGCATTTTGGGGGACCAAACGATGTTAGAATGAGATAAAAATTATACCACTGAAAATATATTTTTGAGCCTCATATAACATTAGTATTTTAGGGAGGAATGAAGAAGATTTGATTGGGGGAAAATTTGGCTCAAATATGACCTTACTTTTTGAAGCAATAAATGCTCAATTTTAGGTCTTCAAAAGGTGAATTTGGCTTGGTTGGTTAGAGGGTTGATGTATGAGGGTGAATTGATGAAAATTGATGAAAAGTGGGTAAATTTTTGATGTCTAAAATTATCATATTTATGGATTTAAAATCATATAGATATAATTTGTTTTTAGAGAGGATGATATGTTTGAGAATGGTGGATAAAGTTTAGGTTTCTGAATTGTAGTAATTCTATTAGGAAAAACCACCTTCCCTAAAATTTAAAAGAGGAAGCTTATTTTGGTGGGCAATTTTTGTTAGGAAAAGAAATCTTGTTTACACTTGGGAAGAAATGGAGCACTATTATTGAGTCAATGGGACCCATATAAAAATATAACTACTTTGAAGATCATCACCAAGGGATATGAAGAAGAAATAAAGAGGATTTAGGGGTCATTGAAAAATAGGAATAAAAAGCTATCCATTTTGAAGGATACTATCATAGGTATTGAAGGAAATTATTTTTTTGATAGTGTACTTGCTGCAGGAACCACTCCTTTAGTGTAAGATATGTTGGAGAATATTATATTATTTGGTACATGCAAATGTACCCCCATGGTACCTTCATGGTACATATGTAAATATGTAATAGATTAGGGTTTGTGTTTATAGTTTAGATGAGTGATTTATATTTTCCTTTTATGTAAGTGTATATGTACAAGATATGCGTAAGTGTTATGTAAGTAAGCATGAAATTATGTATTGAGAGAATGTGCCCAAGTATCATGTATGTAAGTGTGCAAATTTATAAAGTGAGGATGTGTACAAGTGTCTTGTATTAGGAGTGCATGTAAGAGAGCAAGAGTCGTGTACAAGTGTGCAAGTGTCATAGAGTTAAAGTATGCATGTAAGAAAAGAGTGAATAGTCTAGTATACAAGTGACAAGATAATAAGCCAAAGGTCAAGAATAGGAAAGGTTGCATCTCCCAAATATGTGAGTGCAATAGACAAGTATTGAAGAGTCACATTACTATGTCTATATTATGGAGATAAAGCTCTATACAATGTAAGAAAAATGGTCTATAGCAATCACCACATAACAAGCATTGATAATAAATCTTGTATACAAATTTTGAGCAATTTTATTGTAAGTATTCTTCATGCATGTACATGAATATTTTTGGCCATTTACATTCATATTTGATATATATATATATACATGTCTATATTATGGAGATAAAGCTCTATACAATGTAAGAAAAATGGTCTGTAGCAATCACCACATAACAAGCATTGATAATAAATCTTATATACAAATTTTGAGAAATTTTATTGTAAGTATTCTTCATGCATGTACATGAATATTTTTGGCCATTTACATTCATATTTGATACATACATATATATATATATATATATATATATATATATATATATATATATATATATATATATATATATATATATATATATATATATATATATATATATGTATGTATATATATATATATATATATATATATATATATATATATATATATATATGTATATGTATATGTATATGTACATATATGTATATATATATGTATATCTAGATATACATATATCTATACATATATGTATATATACATATACATATATATATACATATATGTATATATATACATATATATATATATATATATATATATATATATATATATATATATATATATATATATATATATGTATATGTATATATGTATATATATTTGATAAGGTTGAAAAGTGGGGGTATATTAGGGGCCACCCTTCCCATGCATTAAATTTGAGTCTTTGTTAAGAGAGCCCAATAATTTTTTTCATTGCGGTGTCCCTATCGTGACCATTCATATGTGATATTATAAGTGAATGTTATTTTATTATTATATTGGCCTAGATATATATTTTATTGCTCAAATATATATTTCTACTCTTGATTATTGATATTTTGACCTATAATATTGTGGCTTATTTATATTGGGACCTATGATATTTTGAGATAGTTAGGCTTAAAATCCAACAGTGGTATCAAAAATACCACTTAACTCTATCCATTTTTTATAGAGTTATATTTCAGAGCCACCATAATATTGGAGTCTATCCACTTTGAAAGTAGTGAATACTTAGACTCTATTTTAAAGGTTTGATTGAGTAGATATTAAGGGGACAAGGTAAAGTCACCTTGATTTGGATGCTAGGGTCTTTCCACTTGGTTCAAGAAAAACTAGTGAAGACTAGGACTCAACTTGAATTGATTAAGGATCAACTCAGAAGGAAGTTGGACATGCGGGGACATTCATAGTCATCCTAATATTGATTTTGGATTATCTAGAAAAGAGGAGAATCATTTTATTCTTAGGTTTGACCTAAGATATTGGAGATAGATTCTTGAGATTGAGAAACATAAAAGCTTCCAAGGGTAGAGAAACATCTTAGCTTCCTAAGTACAGATAAGAGAAGCAATATAAGCTTCTTGAGATTAGATAAGAGATTAGTATTAATAAGTACAAAGAAGAAGCCTCCAGAGATAAGGAAATATAGAGGCATATAGAAGCTGAAATTTTGGTTAATAAAAAAACTAGAAGCATTAGGATGACTGTAGTATTTTAGTCTTGTACTTAACTCATTTATTTTTTTTTATGATTTTTTGGAAGAGCATTATGCTACAACAAGAAGTGAATATATGTGTTACTAGAGCGTAGTCCAAAATCTCGTAGGAGAAAACAAGAAACAAAGTGGCCAGAAGAATAAGTGACCATTGTTGAGAAAAAAATTGATCAAGAAAATTTGTAGCCAACATGGTTAGCTAGAATTAAGGCATATAAGTGACCTGCATGAGAAATCTAAACTATAGGTATAAAGAAGCATAAGCAGATAGTAATAGAAAATATAAGTAATAGAACTTAACACTATCTAGATCATCATCCAAAGTGATTAGAGAATGCTCTTCAATAATAATAGAGTGCCATATAGAAGAGATCTAGTGTACCCCAAGATCACCATCTAGAATATACCTAGTGTGCTGTAAGAGTACCATATAGAAGAAATTGAGTGTGCTCCGAAATAACATCTAGAAGAGACTAAGTATACTTTGTACATGTTATTTAGAAGAAAGTGTGCTCTTAGCATATTATCTAGTAGACATTGCTCTAGCATGATTTCTAGTTGAAGATGATGGATTTTTAAGCCTAAATACTACCATAAATATTATAGGATCGAATATAATATAGCCACAAAGCAATAATGTCAAGATAATTATGAGTAGAGTAATATGAGCAAATTAATATGTATATCAAATCTCATAATATATAAAATATCATTCACTATTAAATAATAATATGAATGTAAAAATATTGAATTATACATGTACAAGGCATGTAGAATAACTTACAATATTAATTGCTCAGAATGTATGCAAAATTTATTACTCCACTTTATCTTATAAATATGATGCAACTTGATACTTCTTGATATTTATTGATATATTTTGATTGATTTTAATTTGGAGTATCCTTATGGAGTATATATCCATAGTATTATGACTCTTAGGATACTTGATTACTCCTCTCCATATGCCAAGCCTCATGACTCTTGGATTCTCTAATTGACACTTTTATACTTTAATAACACTTGACACTATATTGTATGTACACCTAGACATGACCGTTGAAATTCACTTTGAACATTCTAATCTAAGACACTTGTGTGCATAGACTCAAATTACATTTGCATACATACTCACATGATATTTATGTATTTCATGCACTTTACATGACACTTGTGCATATCTTGTACATTCACACTTACATAAGGAGGAAATAATACTCACACTCTAAAGTAAGACTCAACCCAAGTATAATATTTAAAATATGTATCATGAAGGTACCATGGGGGTACATTAGCATGTGCTAAATAATGGAATATACTCAAAAACTTTCCTATATTACATTATTTGGTTATTTAAGACTTTAGTCTCCAATCATGGTATTTATGTTCAATCTTCAATCTTCAATCTTCAAGTTACCTTGAAATATGGGCTTGCTATAACAACCCATAACTACAAACCTAATTTATTTTTTTCTAAAGAGGGATGAATACAAGCAAAGGTTCATAGGGGAAAACCCTTCTTTTAATTTTTTAGTATACAAGGCTTCACCATGTTTGAGTTCTAGTCATTGTAGATGACTCTTAGTGGATAGGAGTGGCCAACTCCCATAGTTTTCTAGGGTTCACCTTACTAAAACTATATGTTTAGAAGGACACTAACTGTGGTTCTCCCACATTTCCCATACCTTCACTAACATAGTACAATATGACCATAACATATGGATTATCCTTTAAAGCCCATAACACTTAAATGGGAATGCCTATTTCCTAACCTTACTCTAAGTCCATATAGGTAGGTTAATATAGCATAGAGCCTTGGTGCTTAGTTACCACACCTCCATGGGCTAACTAAGGTCATTACCACTTCACTAGCAATGAAAATGATCCTACTCTTAGTTACCACACCTTCATGGGCTAACTAAGGGATCACCACTGCTATCTTGTGAATGGTTCCATAAATTTTAGTTGGAGTACACCCGAGCCTTCTTATTCAAGGTGCAATGGATTCAGAAGAAATTTGGCTATTTTATTCTCACAACTCCTTCCAAGTTCATGAGTTTCTAGCTATTGCATCCTCATAACTCCTTCTAGGACTCATGTCTACTTGGTTATTGCATTCACACAACTCTTCCTAGGATTGGGCTTTTTGACTTGGGTCCACAGGAAATTCTAAAGCTTCCCAAGAAACTTATATCTAATGGAAATTGTTGCATTATAAAACAACTAAAAATAAAGCAACATACCATTCATAATATCAAAGCACTTTTAATCAAGTCTTAAACTGAAATGCTATAATAGATAAACAATGATGCATTTTAAATAAAAACCACATTTTGCATAACTCAAATGCTTGACATAAAGCTTCAAGAACACAATATTTTAACTTAAAAACAATAACATAAATGAACCAAGTATTCAACATAAATTACATTTCCACATTTAATATAGCTCAATGCTAACTAGGAATAAAAGATTGCTAAAACACTTTATTGTACAAAATCCAAGGAAACATTAAAGCAACATAATATTTCAATTTGTACAATAACCAAGTTTACAAATTCTTTAAACAAATATTTCCTTTACAAATCCTTGCTTTTCCACATCATCTATACATTCAAAGAACTATGAAACCATCTACCAAGGATATTTAAGCCATATGTAAATATGCAAGCCTCTTTATGATGGGGAATCCACCCCCGCTCATAGGAAATACTTAGGTATTAAGACAACTCTAAATGCAATGCAACTTAAAACATGTCATTTTCTATTTATGCAAACAACCATGCATAAAAACATAATGAAAACAAGCCAACATGAAGAGAATCCCATACTTCTCTTTATAATGATCCCTTAACTCACAAAAGTCTCAAGAACCATTATATAGTTTCTATTTCAAAACCAACACACAATAATCCATATTATAAAAGAGAATCCCATACTTCTCTTTATAATGATCCCTTAATTCACAAAAGTCTTAGGAACCATTATATAGTTTCTCTTTCAAAACTAACATACAATAATCCATATTATAAAAGAGAATCACATACTTCTCTTTATAATGATCCCTTAACTCACATAAGTCTCAGGAATCATTATATAGTTTCTCTTTCAAAACCTACACACCATAATCTATCTTATAAAAGAGAATCCCAAACTTCTCTTTATAATGATCCCTTAACTCACAAAAGTCTCAAGAACCATTATATAGTTTCTATTTCAAAACCAACACTCATTTTTTGTAACAAAACCGACACTTTTGCTATTATCAATAAAGATCCATTAGCATTAAGAAGGAACAACCTAACATATTCTAATAAAGAAAGTTTAAACATTTCAATACATCCTCTAATATAACAAAATTTTAAACCTTTCTAAAATAATGAGAGCTAATATTTTCAATACCTTCTAATAAAATAATCATAAAGCAACCTCCTATTACAGAAGTCCAAGCTTTCTTAAACATCATGAGAGGTTGATAAAATATCATCTTTAATAATACCATTTCTATAAATAAAAGCAACCTTTACTTCTAGATAATATCATTTGATTCACTTTAATATTAAGAAGAAGATAATGTTACTCATATCTTTAGTAAATAATTCAATAAAAACTACACTCTTATTAATTGAAACAACCAAGGAATTTAATCTATTAAGAAATCATCCAAAACAACCATTGCCTCAAAAAACACACTCCAAGACCACCCAAAAATACTTGGGGAATGATATCGATGGTAAATACTCAAGGAATGATGATGTCTAAGGCAAACACACAGGGGATGATGATGTCAACAACAAGAACTCAAGTGATGTCAAGAACGAGCACTCAGGCAATGTCAACAACAAGCATTCAAGGGATAGTGATGACGTCTAAAGCAAACACACATGGCATCGATGTCTAAAACAACACTCAGTTGAACTACAAGCATAAGGGTGCCAACAAAACTATCAAGTGAAGCTCAAAATACACTCACATAAACCAAGATCCAGTTACTATTTATTGCAACACAACATAACAATGAAACCATGGATAACAATCCACCAACTCAGCTCAACAAGGTCAAAAAATAAATAAAATAAAAGATATCCCTAAGGTAACACCAGCTCAAAGGAACATGCATAAAAACATTCATCAAGGACAATTAGCAACCATAATATGAATAACAACGTAAATGAAGGCATTTCCATTCAAGAAAAAAAAAAATATTTTAGCTAGCCTTTGACAACTCTTTGGCTAAACCACTACGCTCCCTCCTACAACGCCTATCTGTCATTCTATTTCACTCTCTAAATAAGGTCCCTGAAAACCTCTTTCAGGTTAGCTACAAACAACCTGAGAAAAAGAGCAATGAAAAGCTTAAGAAATAAATGTCGCTCAAGATTTCCCACCCCACTCTCAATCCTCCAAGTTGACCTTGGATTAGAACGCTCTTTTGAATGTTGAAAAAGAAGCATTCAAGAAACAAAGCATTAAAAAAGAGTAACTCTCAATAAAAGCAACAATAAGATTTTTCTTCCACCACCATGATTCTTTTAATAATTAATTCAACCATTCTGAATAATAGTAGTATTCCAAGCCATAATAAAATTAAGCCATTATCTCATCCATACCTTATTATTTCCACAATAAGGTATTAATTAATATCATTTATTAATATTGATTATTAACCATGATATTAATGTTAATAAGTATTGGAAACTACCATTATTAACACTTCATTAATATTAATCTAAATAAGAAAAACCATAAAGTCATACTAGCATACAATATGGCTCACCATTATTTTATCCTTAAGTGGTTGACTCCATTTATTTTAAGATAGCTTTTCACTATCACCAACCCATTAAGGAGACTCATTGCATAAGCAACTTCCTGGCCCAATGGTGTAACCTATCACAAGCATAAATGCAATGCATCTACATGAAGGGCATTTAGTTACCCTTGGAGTTGTTGATGACCAAGTCATCACCATCATTTTCCAAAATATCTCCCTATTGGATCCCTAAAATCCAACTTAAGAATTACCCCTAATTTTAAAATTTGAAATGTCTTGTAGAGTATTAGTTTTAGGTCAAGTACAATTTTTGTTGCCGTTCAAAATTTGGCAGTAATCCCTAGAATAATCTTCACATTTATGATCGTCAAAATATTCCTTATGTTGCCAATCACTTTTTACAAATATTTGTCTTAGTGGAGAATGAATCCCTTCTTAAATGTCCTCAAAATTCCTTATAAGGTTATAATCCTAAAGGTCTTAGTATCTAAAATTTCCTTATGGTCTCTAAGGTTCACTTTTGAAAAATCTACTAGCCGTTGGCCCCCTTTTAGTTTTACTATTCCCTCATAAATCCCTAAGTCTAAGTTTCATCAGGTATTATTTCAATATCCTCAACCCTAGGTAATTCATATGTTTTATTTTCTTTCCCCTCGTATTCCAAGTTGATTTGTAAAATCTATGCCATGAAATCATTATGAAAAATAACACCTGTAGTTGCCTAATATTTGAGGGTCAATAGCACATAGGATCAAAATTCCCCTTCTACTTTATTCTTGTGTCCAAAAATATATGTCTACACATTAAATCCATAAATCAATTGTTTTACCTTTGCTAAGGTCTAAGGATATATTTTCAATAAATTTCCATCTAAGGTTTTCACCTAGCAAATGAACGATTCAAATATGCTCGTTGAAACATCAATTCTCCCACCTTATTGACTGAGAAAATGAACGGTCTAAATTTGGCCACATTAAACCCAACATCAATGTTTGATTGGTTAAGAAATTAACGATTGAGATTTGGTCACCCAGGTTGCAACGCTCAAATACCGATTGGTCATGAATATGTGTGGTATAGAATGCATTGGGTGAATTCTAGCACCAACCTCAGATTGGATGAAGAAACATATGGACCAAATTTAAGTGGAGAAATTTGGGTGCCCTATATCTATTGGTTGTAAGAATGAGTGAACAATGCTCACTCACTGGAAATTGATCATTGATGCTCGATTTGTCCAAGAATGGATTACTCAAAGTTTATTCATTGAAAGAAGAGTGAATGGCCCAGATCATATTGCATGAGCCCGAGCATCAAAACCTGATTGACTAGTGGAATCAATGGTTCAAAGTTATCCGAAAAAATCTAATCGATAACATTCATCCAAGTAAATTATAGTGCTAGAATCTAATTGGCGAGGATAAGGAAAAAGAACTTGTAACACTAAAGCATCTAAGGTCTTAGGCTAAGTTAAAATTATTTCCTTTTTCTTTACAATCATGTTTTCCAAACCATGTTTGTTCCCAAACCTTAGGTTATAAGTGTAGACACCTAAAACATGTCATATTTAGGATAACTACTAACATGGGCACATTCCTAGGCCATGTGACTAAACCTTGGACTTTCCAAGTATCAAAAGTGGTTCTCACCACTCATCTGGGGCAGTCTCAGCCCATCCAAGCCTGGCTGATCATGATGAAAATCCAACTAAAAACTATTTTGGATGGGCTGAAAAATACCCTAGATGAGTGGTAAGACCACTTTTGATACTTGGAAATTCCCAAGGTTTAGTCACATGACCTATGAGTGTGCCTATGAGTGGGTTGCTTCATATTCTCCTTCGATATCATATTGAGGATGTTTACTTCTTGTTTTGACCATTGTGTTTGTGGATTCAATTTTTTTTGTGTTTGCAATTAAATTTAGCCAAACAATATCAAGCAAATTTTTATCTTTATTACCAATTTAAGTGTGCCCTAAATTGTTTGCTGTATTTAGATATTTTTTTGTTTCTTGTTTCTTGTTCTTGTTTTGGATTGAGAATGAGGAGATTCATCCATAGTGATAATAAAGAACACTCATGCTAAACATGATTTCTCAAAAGAGACTAGGGTACACCGCTTAAATCCCATTAGGGGGTTCACCTAGCTCTTCCACTTTGAACCAATGATTGTTCCAATAGTGGGAGACAGTTTGAACATAATTTAATATCACTATAGGCAAGTTCCTAATTCTATTTCTAGGAAGATCTAGGGGGTAAACCGATGGAAGGAGATGAATGCCAACATCATATACTGAATTGAGGGTTGGTGATGAAATCCAACTCCCCAATGTTTATGGTAGAATGTGCAAGTGTATTGGGTTATTTTTAGATTTTTGAAATGGAAAGTAATGCATCAACCAACACTCAAGACTACTTTCCTACATTCTTAAAAAGAACATTTTAAATTAAGAAATATGCACATCTAATTTAATCTAAATGATTTCTCATATAATGCACTTCCTACTTTGTGAGTGGGCAACCACTGATTCGGCCACATGCAAGCAAACCAAAATA
Organism: Wollemia nobilis; assembly: GCA_028583015.1. NCBI lineage: Eukaryota > Viridiplantae > Streptophyta > Pinopsida > Araucariales > Araucariaceae > Wollemia > Wollemia nobilis. The sequence continues at coordinate 40,945 of JAQPPZ010005215.1, forward strand.
CAATGGCCTAGCACTCTGGAGACTAGTGCGGACCTTACAAGTAGAGATACTTTGTTCCTAGCAGTGCCTAGAGGAAATATAAAAGAGACCTGAGAAATGCAACATGTAGTTTTTATTTTCCCTTTCATTCTTTCAGTTTTCCAAATCGAAATATGTCTTTACTTTTCACTATTTTTAAGAAAATAGAAGTAGGAAGAAAACCATAAAGGATCAGAAAAGCTGTACCAACCTTTAATCCAACTCAGAGAATCAATGTTTTGACCCTTTCTGCACTCCAGTTCTGGCCACTGTCGACCAGAGTGGCTGATTTTTGGCTGCTGTAGACCAAAGAGACTACTTTCTAGCCACTGTAGATCAGAGCGGCTAAAATTGCACACAAAATATGAATTAGTAAAGTGGAAAAAAATGAAAGTAAACTAAAGAACTGGGCAGAAGTCCCATGGTGGTCACCATTACATGGGCACATTCCTAGGCCATGTGACTAAACCTTGGACTTTCCAAGTATCAAAAGTGGTTCTCACCACTCATCTGGGGTAGTCTCAGCCCATCCAAGCCTGGTCGCTGTAAACCAGGGTGGCTAGATCCTGGCCGCTCAAGCTCAGGGTGGCCAAACCTCAATCACTACAGATGACAATGGCTAAACCTTAGTCACTACGGATGACAGTGGCTAAGCCATAAAAGCAAATTGCCGACAAATCAGCCCATTCATGGGTGGAAGTGGTAGTTTGCATGCAATAAAGGTGAGCGGGGACAACTTTGCATTCCCCTTTCATGACCAGTTCACATGGGAGACTTAAGTCCAAATTTAGACTTTAGTTAAACATAGAAAAACAAAAGCTTCTCATGCTAACACCCACTACGCATGAGGGATTCAGTCCTAGGGTTTTGAACATAGACCTAGGGCTTCACACACTTTAAAAGGTGCAAGCCTAAGAGCACCAAGGGATCATGAATTGAATAGAATAGGTCATTGAGGAGAGATTTTGAGATTTGGAGAGCTTTCCTTGAGGATCACTTTTACAGTGAAGCCCTACTATATTGGAGAGTATATTGGAGCATCTTTGAGGAGCGACAAAGTGCTAGCCAATCAAGGGTTTAACACATACAGGATATTCAACACATCAAGCAAATCAACCACCATTTCAACATCGGATACAAGCTTTGATCCATAGCCTTGGAGCAAAGAAGGCAAGTTTCACTTTAGCGGTCACTTGTCTTGGACAGTGGCCCATAGGCCTAACTTAGGGTTTAGACATTAGTTTCTTTTATTCTGCTTTCTTCATGTCTTCATATCATTAGCATAGATTTACTTCATTTACTTGGTTGCATAGCATTAGTTTCATTGTATTTTCATTAAGCTCATTCATTGCTAACAACCTCATTCGGGAGGCAATCTCGGACATCTAAGTGTGTGTTGTTGTTTCATTGCTTGCAGGGCTACAGGTTCATCGAGAAAATCCACAACATACGAGAGCAAGAGGATCCCTCTAGCAATCAGACCTAGAGAAGGAGGCATCTATAAGCCCTCATACATTTCTGTGTGCATCATCGAGAAGCCTGATAAAGTGCCCCCTATGCGAGGGGATATTTTATACACATGCTACCCTCTTTGTGTGTAAAATCATGTATCAAATGAAGGGTATCCCTTAGAGGGATTCATATGTAACCGGATCTTGGAAATATCAATACAAAAGCATTCATTCATTTATTTCTTCACATTCTGGTTATATCTGCTTCATGCCTTTCATTTATTGCATGTTTAAACATTAAAGGATTCAATTAAATCACAAGTAGAGTAGTTAGTGGGGACGACATGCCGCTTCCCCGAGGTCACTATAGATGGCGATCATGGTGGGACTCCTACCTAGTTCTTTAGTTTACTTTCATTTTTTACCACTTTACTAACTCAGGTTTTGTGTGCAGGTTTAGCCACTCTGATCTACAATGGCCATAAAGTCAGCCGCTCTGGTCTACAATGGCTAGAAATTAGCTGCTCTAGTCGATAGTGGTCGGAAACTAGAGTGCAGCAGAGGTCAAAACATTGATTCTCTGAGTTGGATTAAAGGTTGGTACAACTTTTTTGATGCTTTATGGTTTACTATCTGCTTCTATTTTCTTAAAAATAGTGAAAATTAAAGACATATTTTGATTTGGAAAACTAAAAGAATGAAAGGGGAAATAAAAACTGCATGTTGCATTTCTTAGGTCTCTTTTAGATTTCCTCTAGGCGCTGCTAGGAACAATGGATCTCTACCTATAAGGTCTGCCCTAGTCTCCAGCATGCTAGGCCATTGTATTTTGGTTTGCTTGCATGTGGCCCAATCAGTGGCTGCCCATTCACAAAGTAGGAAGTGCATTATATGAGAAATCATTTAGATTAAATTAGATGTGCATCTTTCTTAATTCAAAATGTTCTTTTTAGGCATGTAGGAAAGTAGTCATGAATGTTGGTTGATGCATCACTTTCCATTTCAAAAATCTAAAAAGAACCCCACACACTTGCACGTTCTACCATAAACATTGGGGAGTTGGATTTCATCACCAACCCTCAATTCAGTCCGATGACGTTGGCATTCATCTCCTTCCACTAGTTTACCCCCTAGAGCTTCCTAGAAATGGAATTAGGAACTTACCTATAGTGATATTAAGTTACATGTGTTCAAACTATCTCCCACTATTGGAACAATCATTGGTTCAGAGTGGAAGAGCTAGGTGAACCCCCCACTGGGATTTAAGCGGTGTACCCTAGTCTCTTTTGAGAAATCATGTTTGGCATGAGTGTTCTTGATTATCACTATGGATGAGTCTCCTCATTCTCAATCCAAAACAAGAACAAGAAACAAGAAACAACAAAACATCTAAATACAACAAACAATTTAGGGCACACTTAAATTGGTAATCAAGATAAACATTTGCTTGATATTGTTTGGCTATATTTAATTGCAAACACAAAAAAAAACTGAATCCACAAACACAATGGTCAAAACAAGAAGTAAACATCCTCGATCTGATACCGAAGGAGAATCTGAAGCAACCCACACTCATAGGCGAAGTCGTAGTCACATTGGAAGACCCACTCGTAAGACCGTGAGACGCAGTTCTACGAGTCTTAGGGGTGATAACTCAACCCTTGGGGGATCTCCCCAAGAAACCCCAAATAGGGAGCAACATCATAGAACTACATCGCCTAAACACAAAGAGGCCTCATGACCATCATCATCAAGGAGACATGAGGAGACCTCAAGGGCCTCCTCCAAAAACATAGAAACTTCTCAAAGACATGAGGAGGCTTCAAGAGCTTCCTCCCCACATGGACATAAGAGAGGTTCTAAAACCCATTCTTCACACAGGGATGATGAGGCTTCCATACCTCCATCCTCATGGAGAAAGAAGGTGACCACAAAGCCTTCATCATCAAAAGGACACACAGGAGTCACAACATCCCAACATTCACATGAGACACTTAGAATAGATCAGCCCACTAAGGGGCATGAAACTAGAGATACATCCAGTCATAGACATCAAACAGAAGATATCCTTCACACAAGAGGAAGGATTCCAATAGACTATGACCTCATTGGAGTAAATGGCACCCCACGGGATCAGCCATGGAAAACAAGATAGTTAGATGAGGTGGATCAGATTTATTCGAGACCACCTCCCAAAACCATAGCCACAGAGAATTCTGCATCTAGAAGTTCACGAACCGTGACTTCTAAGCCCACTTCTCAAACTGGGGGTGCCTCAGGGTGACCCCATAGTAAACATACAGAGTCTGACCATAGAGACACTCAATAGTACACTGAACAAGTCACATTAGCTAGCAAGAGCAAGGAAATAGCAGAAACCTCTTCGAGGAATCTACGAATCAAAACTACTAGAACAGGGTCAGATAAGCATGAGTCTTCTATGACAATGCAAGTTAACCACATGTGATGGCTAGAGAATGCCTTACGCAAAGAGCGAGAGCTTGTGGAAGCTCTCGAACATGACAAGCAAAGAGAAAGGTTGTTGCACCAACATGAGCAATATTTAAGAGAGCAAGTTGAGCAGCTAGCTCGTAGCAACCAACAAGAAAATAGAAATGATCATCAAAGAGATCAACATGCTGACTCACCAAGAGAGGAGTGCACTAGACAAGAAGGAAACCCATAACAAAACCACCCTCCAAATCATGAATGAAATCCAACTGGAGGAGAAAGGGTAAACCTGATAGATCAGGATCAGACACATCCTGAATCCCCTCATAGGAGGGAAGAAAATAGAACAAATCAAATGGATAGAGGGTTACCTCCATTGCCACCATGAGGGGGTTTTCAAGAAGAGGAACTCCTCACCTCAAAAGCATTCCAAGAACTTACTAAAAATATGAAGTCCTTTGAGAAACAAGAGATGGTTAGGAACCAACCAACATTGAGCAAAATACACAATCAACCATTATGTCCATCTGTCCCTAGCCCTGCATACCCTAAGCATTTTGAGATGCCTAGGTTGGAAAATTTTAAGGGTGAAGAGGATGCACAAGAGCATGTCACCAATTTCATCAATGCATGTTTTCATCTTGAAGATAATGATGCTCTTATGCTAAGGACATTCATTATGACATTTTTGGGCGTTGCCACTCAATGGTTCAACCAACTACCCAAGCATAGCATATCCAATTTTGAACAACTAGTGAATGCTTTCCTGAAGCATTTCTCATTTGGTGCTAAGAGGAAGGTGAACCTTTCAGACCTGGCCAATTTGAGACATTATGACGATGAGCCAGTAATGGACTATGGGAATAGATGGAGAAAAGTCATGGTAAAATTATCATTCTTTGTCCCCATAGAAGAGATTGTCCGAATGTTCACCAAGAGTTGTTCCAAACACATTTCCCTCTTGCTACAACTTCAAAAATACCCCTCATTTGAGGAAGCCTTGGCATAGGCCAAACTCATTGAGGACATAAAAGTAGATGAGGGAACCATCAAACTCCGAACCAAGGAGTGGAACAAAAATGACAAAAATGGCAAATATAAGCAAAGCAGGCAAACCCTGCTCTAGTTAATCAAGTGGTATTGGTTGCACCTAAGGATGGGGCTGTGCAGCAACCCCAGAATTATCAAGCACAGCCCCCACCAGCCAATTATGATCAAAATAATAATCAAGGGTGAAACAGAGAATGCAAGCCCCCTCGCTATTTCACACCATTGACAGAATCAATGCAATCAATCTTCAACCAATTGAGCGAGGTGGGAAATATCAGGTTCCCTGATATACCTCTCATAGATCCCAACCATCCTAAGCCAAAAGGATATAGGGAAGATCAATTTTACCCTTATCATAGGATACCGGGGCATAACATAGAGGTTTGCATTGGTTTCAAGCACCAGGTGCAAAACATGATTGAGGTGGGAGAACTTAAAGTTGACAACCCACTGGCTCCTGAAAATAGAGATATGGGCATATACAAAAACCCACTACCAAACCATGAGGTCCCTAGAGGGCAAGGAGCACAAGTCAATCAGGTTCGAGTTGATACGCCTACCCATGGGTGCATTGGGATGGTTGAAATTGTCAATATAGCAACTAGGAGTAGACGGTATGGTCAACCGCAACCTCCTGCAGCTCCCATTAACATCCCCACTACACCTAGGTAGAGGTAGGGGTAAAACAACCTTCCAAGTCCACCAACCCGACCTGTGGTGACTATTCGGAGTAGACTTGAGCAAAACTTACAAATGACTCCAGCTAAGCTATCCATCTATGAGCTCATACAATAGTCCCCAAAGCATAGGGAGACCTTGATGGAGATTTTAAGGTCGATTGAGCTCCAACCACAAGATCCAAATGCATTCACTCATTTTGTGGGACAAGTACAAGAATTCCAGGAACCTGTAATCCAATTTTATGATTACGAGATTAAGATAGTGCCTACTGCCTTACCAGACCCTCCGCTGCACATTGTGGCATCAGTCAATGATTTACCTTTCAAATGGGTCTTGATCGATACAGGTTCATCAATCAACATCATCACAACAACAACAATAGAACACCTTAAGATCCCCAAGTCCAATATCATTCCGAGAGCCTATACATTAAGGGCTTTCAATGATGCTCTATGCAATACCATGGGAACGATAGTCCTACCTATCAAGATGGGGCATAAGACCATCCCCATGATGTGTCATGTCTTGGAAGGGGCCATGCAATACAACATCCTCTTAGGGAGACCTTGGATAAGGGACATGAAGTTTGTTCCTTCAATATTACACCAATGTGTCAAGTATGTGCATGATAACAAGGTCTATATGGTGTTGGCTAATGAGGAGCCATTCAAATATGTCCATCAAGTGGATTGTTCAAGAGAATTTGTGATTCCTTCTACCCACTTGTATGTAGGACCTTCATCTCTAGCTACACAACTGAATGATAAGAGCAAAGGGGTACAAAAGGACCCATCTACATCAACACCTCATCTAGCACCCAACATGACTAATGCTTCTAAGAGACCATCAATGTCTAAACCAAAAGATAATCAGAAGCTAAAGGTACCCTTAGTTGAGGAAAGAAATCTCAAGGAAGTGCTAACCATAGCCATTGAGAAAAATCCAAGTCCCATGGAAGAAGAAGATCTCCAAGATCAAGCTGAGGAGATACTAGAACCCATTTCGCTAGTGTCATCTATAGGATCATCCACATCACATGTGACTATACACTTGGCAAGTATAGGGATAGGAGAGTATCTTGTGTAGAACATAACATTCATGCCCATCATAGAGTCCGCACAAGACATGGGATGACCAAAAGACTTAAGACCACCAGTGGGAATAGTGGTTCCGCTTGGAATCCCTCCCAATCAGACAAACTTTGTCTATGCTAGACTAGACTGCGCCCATAAGTCTACTGATGAAGAAGAGGACAATGATGAATTATTCACTATTAATGTTCGTTACCTCTCTAATCCTGAGTTTGCTCTAAGCTACTTTGAACATTGCCATTGGCATGGTTACGATCTTGGTATATACGAGCAGGGGTGTAGGTGGCCATTCGAGCCATAATACCAACTTCCCACTGATAGGTTTGGGTTAGGCTATCATATCAGAGGTCGAGATGACTCTTTAGTAGCAGCCTTGGATAGATTAAGCTTGGGGTTAGGAGAAGACATCAATTTTATTCCTTATCACCCACCAAGTACAAGACATCTGAGCAATAGACAAGTGGTCATGGTGAGCATACCACCACCCAAAACTTATCATCCAAGCCCCACAATTGATGCCACCCCAATGGGTTACAACTCATGGGATGAAGAACAAGAAGAAAATGGATATGTGGCAAGTGATGATGAAGCACAAGCAGGCTTGGCCTATCATGGGCCTCGCTATTTACATAGATTTACTTGGTCCATCCACAACGAGAGTGGATTCATATCGGAAGAAAGTGGCTATGAGTCAGAGGACTCAATAGAGAGAGCCTACCTAGGATCAAGGTAGTGGCCCCATAACTTGGGGCAAGAAACTAATGCAAATGGCTTCTTCATAAGTGATGAAGAATATGAAGATGAGATATAAATGGCCTACTTAGGGCCAAGACATGAGCCTCTTATCTTGGGGCCACATACCAATGCTAACGATTTTTGGATAAGTGATGATGACTTTGAAGATGAAACCGAGATGGCTTATCTTGGGCCTCACCATTTATAGCAAGTCAATGCATTAGTAGAGAGAGAGGCGGCACTTCATGCCATAGACCCTAGTTTGCGATTTCTAGGAAGACCTATCGACTTAGTTGCCATTCACCGCATGGTCAATCCCCCTCCACCTACATTCAGAGAGCTATTAGAGCCCAATGATCCTATTATTTGGCCTACTCAGGGGCCAGATCCAAAGATTCCTTTTCCTCCAGAACCTCATCGTGAGTATGGAAGGGAAACCTCTAAGACAAAATTTCACCCATGTGGTCCTGGAGATTTCATTCCATCCATCAACATGGTCTCCATTGATTTGACCACTCCACTTCATAACCCAATAGATTCCACTAAACCTTTGTGTCTTGATACAGAAGCTATTGATTGGGATCACGTTGATTCACCCATAGAGCCTGAGGATCTTTTCTCTAATGAAGAGACTTTACAACCATTCCATTTTGCATCAGGCTATGTTTATGATATGTTCCATGCTGGTTTGGATCCTAAGTTAGTAGGACCTATAAATCCCATCGATGATATTCACTTGATACCCATGCCTCACCAGTTGGAGGATGGGTCACATATGGCTATAGAAGTGACTTTCAAGGTGGACATCAGTGATGATCCTACTCAACCAAAGAAAGTCAAGTTCGAAGAAAGTCTATCTCCAGAGGAACAAGCCATCATTATCCCTCTCCTTAAGGAGAGGCCAAATATTTTTTCTTGGACTTACAAAGACATGCCAGGGATCGATCCAAAGTTAGTTGTTCACAACCTATCATTGGATCCCCTAAAGAAGCCAATCAAGCAAAAATTGAGGAAAATGCATCCAACCATCACTTTGATGGTGAAGAACGAGTTGCAAAAACTATTGGATGTGATTTTCATAGTTCCCATCGACTACCCTGAATGGGTATCGAACATGGTGCCCATGGGAAAACCAGATGGAAGAGTTCACATTTGCATGGATTTTAGAGACTTGAATAGGGCAACTCCAAAGGATTCATTCCCATTGCCAAACATAGATGCTCTTGTTGATGCCACCATAGGTCATGAGATGCTCTCCCTAATGGATGGTTTTTTTGGGTACAATCAAATCTGGATCAAACCTGAAAACAAGACAAGATGGATTTCATTACTCCATGGGGGACATTCTATTACAAAGTAATGCCATTCGGCCTTAAGAATGTTGGTGCCACATATCAGTGGGCCATGACATACATCTTTCATGACTATATGCATAAGATCTTGGAAGACTACATTGATGATTTACTAGCCAAATATTTATTGTGGCAAGAGCATGCTCAAGTCCTTACAAAGGTCTTCGATCGCCTCATTGAACACAATGTCAGATTGAATCCTAAGAAGTGCGTGTTTGGCATAACTTTTAGAAAGCTCTTAGGGTTCATCATTTCTAAGAGAGGCATCGAAGTCGATCCTACAAAGGTAAAGGCTATATTGGAAATGGCCGCCCCTACCAACATTAGGGAGTTAAGAAGCCTACAAGGCAAGGTAGCATCCATAAAATGGTTCATTGCTCAATTATCAGACAAGTGTCGACCCATGAACCGGTTGCTACGCAAGGATGTCCCATTTCATTGGGATGAAGAGTGCCAACAATCCTTTGCAGAGATCAAAACATACCTAGCAACACCGCCAGTATTGGCTCCACCAAGGCCAGACATACCATTTTTGCTATACATATCGGCTATTGATTTTGCTTTGGGCACCATGTTAGCCCAAAAGAATGCACAAAACAAAGAGCAAGTCGTATATTACATTAGTCGCACCTTGGTGAGTTATGAGCTGGGATATGCGTATGTAGAAAAGTTGTGCTTGGAAGTGGTCTTTGCAACCAAAAAGTTGTGACACTACATGTTGAGTCATACGACCTACATTATATCCAAACAAAATCCTTTGTAGTACATGATGAACAAGACATATCACAATACCCGTACTGCAAAGTGGATCATGCTACTGACAGAATTTGATCTAGAGTTCATAAGCCAAAATTCCATCAAGGGACAAGTCATAGCAGATCAATTAGCAGAGGCTCCTCTTCAGGATAGCAAGCCTCTCACTATAGAATTGCCTGATGATGCAGTCTTCGCATTATCAGATCCATCAAAACTCGAAGAACCTGAGAAAGAAAGAGACATGGCATTATTCTTCGATGGTTCAAAGTGCGAGCAAGGGGGCAGAGCAGGGATAGTCTTTATCACACCGTAGGGTGCTCCATTGCCCTTATCATTCAAGCTAGACTTCCCTTGCATGAACAATAACATAGAGTATGAGGCCTTAATTTTGGGACTTCAAACGGCTATGGCAATGGGCATTAAAATATTGAATATCTTTGGTGACTCCTTGCTCATAGTAAACCAAGTCAAAGGATTGTTCCAATGCAAGTGCCCACTCCTGAAAGCATACAAGGAGCTTGTTGACACTTACCTAGCTCGACTAGAATGGTATGACATCGAGGCAATCCCTCGTACATCAAATAGATTTGTAGACACCATGGCATCTTTGGGATCCTTAATCCCTCAAAATCCATCTACTGATTTCACAACCATTCATGTGAAAGTGCTTGTGCACTCAACAATACAACGTGAGGCTATTGACAATCAAGAGTCAGTCAACATGATCCAAACTGAACCAAATCAGGATTGGTCCTTCAAAGTTAGAGCTTTCTTGCAAATAACACCTTGGGAATATTTGATCTCTCAAGGTCCTATGGAGTGTGGTACAACCATTCACCATAGGGTTGCCTCTCAATATATGTTCTCAGATTCTGGATCACAAGAGGAACATGTCATGTTATCCATAGAAGTTGTGGCTTATCAGGATTGGCTTTCCCAATTGTGGGATTTCTTGAAGCTTGGAATGATACCACAAGACCTGTCGCATGTTGAAAGATGAACCTTTAAACAAAAGGTGACAAGATACATTTTTCTAGGAGACATCCTCTATAGACGAGGTTACGATGGAATGCTCCTTCATTGTCTTGAGCCCCAGGAAGCATCCTAGGCAATTTTGCAAGCTCACGATGGTACGTGTGGTGGTCACTTCAATGGCATGGCCATCATTAAACGCATCTTGAGAATGGGTTACTATTGGCCCACTATGGAAAAATACTATTGTGAGTATGTCAAGAAATGTGTCAAGTGCCAGCATCATGCAAACCTCACCCACTTGCCATCACAAGCCTTGCAACCCATCCAGGCAGCATGGCCCTTCTCGTAGTGGGGACTAGACTTGATTGGGAAGATCTCTCCCCCATATTTAGGCTGACACACATTCATCATAACGGCCATTGAGTACTTCACCAAATGGGTCGAAGTGATCCCCTTGACATCGACTACTGGACCAAGGATTGCGGAGTTCATACTCCACAATATCATAAGTCATTTTGGGGTCCCTTCAAAGATAATATCGGATAATGGGCCATCTTTCAAGAACAAAAATGTGCGTGCTTTAATGAACAAATACCATATTCAACATAATTTTTCAACACCCTATTATCCGCAAGCAAATGGGCAAGCAGAAGCCTCAAACAAAACAATCATATCCATCTTGAGGAAGACGGTGAAAGATAATCATAAGGATTGGCATTTGTAGTTACCTCTTGCATTATGGGCATACAAGACTAGTGTGCGGATGCCCACTGGGGCAACACCATTTTCACTTGTGTACGACACTGAGGCCATCATGCCCCTAGAGTTGGAGATTCCAACCTTGCGCATAGCATTGAAGGACTTCATAGATGATGACACTACGTGGCAAGGCCGCCTTGATCAGTTAACGCTTCTTGATGAACGTCGAGTCAATGCCTTGGAGCATCTCCGCATTTATCAGAATCACCTTGCACGAGCATACAATAGTAAAGTCCATTTGAGGGAATTCAAAGTTGGGGATCTTGTGCTCAAAGAGAACCAACAGAACTCAAATCTGTCATCGCATTTGTGAGACAAATTTATGGTAAATTGGATAGGCCCCTACATGATTTTAGAAAGGGTTGGGCCTGGAGCATATCGCCTCACATCTTTGGATGGTGTTGAAGAGCCTGAACCTCTCAATATCATTCATTTGAAGGCGTTTCATTCATAAAAATAAAAAACATTCAAATATATCATAAAAATAAAAACATTCAAATATTCACAAAAAAAAAACATTCAAATATATCAAAAAAAATAATCATAAAAATAAAAACATTCAAAAAAACATTCAAATTATCCTATAAAAATAAAAACATTCAATCTAAAAAACTCAAATCTAAAAAAACATTCAAATATATCAAAAAAATCAAAAACATGGTCACCATCACAAAAAGCTCCAAAGGCATCTTAAAGCCCTTTGGTCAAATCACATCTCAAAAAGCTCCAAAGGCATCTTAAAGCCCTTTGGTCAAATCATCATCAAAAATGCTCCAAAGGCATCTTAAAGCCCTTTGGTCAAATCATCACAAAAATGCTCCAAAGGCATCTTAAAGCCCTTTGGTCAAATCATCACAAAATGCTCCAAAGGCATCTTAAAGCCCTTTGGTCAAATCATCACAAAAATGCTCCAAAGGCATCTTAAAGCCCTTTGGTCAAATCATCACAAAAATGCTCCAAAGGCATCTTAAAGCCCTTTGGTCAAAAATCAAATCAATCAAAAAGCTCCAAAGGCATCTTAAAGCCCTTTGGTCAAAAATCAAAATACAAAAACAATGCAAAAATAAAAAATACAAAAATATTTACATCTTACATTGCATCCACATAGTTGCATTTCATTATAACATACATATCCATTGCATTCGCATATGTTATGATCACATTCTTACAAATGATGCCACAGTTTGTATCACAATCACAATATTCAAATCCATCCTCATCCATGCATCCATGTGTGTAATTATGTTTTTCAACACAACCATTTCATGTTGCTATAAGGAATATACTAAGGTTTCCTAGTCATTCAACCATATCTAGTGGTCTTATCAACTTTTGTAGAAAGCCACCTTGATTAGTAGAGGGCAAGGTCTAGTTATGATAATACCTTGGATATTCAGGATCCCATCACTAATTGAAACACTAAAATCCTAGTTGGTACAAGGGAAAGATGAAAGCTACAAAAGTGGTCTAGGTTACCTTAAGCGAAAAGGATTTTCCTTGCTTATCCCCTTGTGCAACCGGTTTAAAGGTGTTGAGAATTGGAAAAAGGACAAGCTTCACCCTACACAATTAAATCCCTTGCTTTCATTAACACAAGCAAAAATCTTGAAACAAAGCACAAATTCAAAATCCTAGTTTTCAAAGTCATAGTTCAAAAACAAAGCAAATAGTGATTATCATCACTACATAGGTCCCTTGCTAAAAAAAAAAATCAATCAAAATAAATAGTGATTCTCATCACTACACATGAGCAAGTATCCCGAATGAAATGAAGAAAAGAAGGGAATGGAGCTTGAATCCCTGGAATTCTCAGCATTGTACAAAACTGGAAGGAGAAATCCTTACGCATGATGATATGTCTATCACAATTGCTTTTGGAATTTGTATAGACCAATGTTTGAATGTGGATGAGCTAGCTTTAGGTAACCCGATACTGCCTAGTGGTATAGTCCAACTAAGTCCAACATAAGGATGAGATGAACACTTGAGAATCCCTGATCTTAGCAATGGGCTGAAAGAATCCTGCCTGACATCGGAGGAAATGCTTGGGTTCTATCTCAAAATATATATTCATTTGCACACACAGAGATAATGAATATCCAGGAACATGGTGAAAGCCTTGCTTTTCAAAAGTCTTGTATGGTCAGTACATAGTTGTTGATAGGGTAACTAGAGTGTTTGAAGTCTCAGGAAGAACCTCAAAAATTCCTACATAGCAACAAATCATATCATCAATCACATCATCAAGTTTCTTTATAAGCTTCTGTAAATTAGGGGGTATTAATAAAATACATTAGATACCGGATATATGTCAGAAATGATATTTAGACGACCACTGATTATTTTATATCTTTTAAATTACAGAAGCTTATCCAAAAAATACATACATTCCACACCATTACATTGCACATATGAATGGTTTAAATAATTAATTCTTATGATTAGAATGATTATTAAACATTCATGGTTGTTATACTTTCTATGGTATCACCCATTAGATTGTCAAAATCATATCATATGCATACCATTATGTTTTAAAGTGATTAAAACATGCAAGTTCATTCACATTAGATTAAACACCATGTACATAACGCATTACATATTGCATTCACCATATCATAGCATAAGTTAGATGCACACATTAAAATCAAAATCAAACATGCATTTAACAATAAACATCACATCCATAAATACATAGTTCATAACTCATCCATTCGCATCTACGATCACATCATAATCCATCTATGCATACAATCATAAAACCATCATCAAATCAACACATGATACATCACATCATGTCACAATTTAGATCATATCGCATCTACATAAGCATCCATATAAAACATCCACATCATCATAAATATCATCTATCATCTATCACATACATCAACTCATCATAATGCCATCATCACATCGCATAATAAAACAAAATAAAACAAAAACATAAGCAATAAATGATACACATAATGAGTCATAATGCAAAGATATCATATAAATGTGTATGTCAAAAGCATGGGTGAACAAAATTGCCCATAGGCTACAGTCATGTAGGTCAAGCAGACCTCAAAAATAGAATCCAAGTGCATCATCAATCAAACATAGGGCCTGTGCCCCCGACATCACCTCCCCCTATGGTTGTATCATGAGTAGAGTGATGTGACCTTGCTGGTCTCTCTATGTGAGTCTGAGTCCTCTAGCTAGGATGGATGGAGGACTGACCTGAGGTGGAGCGCCTGCTGACCTGCGAACCACCTGCACCTGGTGCCTCCCTAGGGACTACTCCATGCCTCCTAAGCTGCATCTGGAGAGAGGCTATATGGGAGACATACCCCTGGATCTACCCCTCGTACTCATCTAGCAATGCTTGTAAGCGTAGAACCTCTACCCCTATGTCTACCCTAGGATCTACCCCGGTATCACTCTGTGGTGTAGAAGGAGGAACAACAAACTACATCCTAGTGGCACCACCTCTGATAGTAGCCTACAAAGCCTGGATCTATAGCGTGAGCTGCTCTATAGTAGCATCTCATTGGGCTATAGTAGCATCTCACTATTGTACCTAGATCTTGGTCGACTGGAGCTCAGCCTCGACCTCATGCAACTATGCTCTCAGAGGAGAATCTCTCTCCTTCGGATCTAGGTCCTCCTCATCCTCCTCAAGAGCCTCCTACTCCTCCGCTACCACCTACTCTACTAGCTGGCCCCATACCTTAGTCCTGGCTTAGACTCTATGCCCTACCGGATCTGCACCATCATCCCCACCATCATCCTCATGGCCCAAGATACCATCACCATGCCACATCATCCCCCACCACTACACAAATGCATCTATGACTCCCCTAGTGACTCCTGGGTCAACTATTGGGGCATCCTCCTCATCAGAAAGCTCTATGATCCAAGGAGGAGGAAGGTCTCCCTCTACTGTGAGGTACCGATACAAAAATGGAACAAGTGGCACATCCTGCTGCAACCCGTACTGACGAAGAACCCGAGAGTAGAAGAAATACTCTCTGATGCCAACCTTGCGGCCAATGAGCCATCGCTCATATTGCATCCTAGCTGTGAAACTAGCTAGATCATCCCAAGTCGGGCACTCATGATACGGATGCCACATGATATCATCGACCTTCAGCCCAGTAAAAGTAGTAGTGTAGTGAGAGAGCTCCCCCGCATGAGGATGGCTCTTGTGCTCCTCGCACCCTCGAGCCCATCTAGTAGCATAGCACTACATCCGCTCCTCGATGGCTGTGATCTCAGTAGGAAGTCCTCTGGGATGATCTACCTTGATGTGCTCCCATCCCCAAACCTGTAAGAGCAAGCTGCAAGTGATGCCAACGTGACCCCATCGATGGATGTGATACAACTCATCATAGCACTAGGCCAATAGGGACCTCCCCCATGCATAGATGATGGGCTCCTCATTGTCCATCAGATCCTGTACCATCGCAAGGAGGTTCCATGGGAACCTCAAGCCTGAGCAATCTAGAATAAGAATGTTGCTGATAACCATCAGCAACACTACGTGCCTCACGGAGAAGACCTCCTCTCGGTACCAACGTATAACAGACACGCCATCAGATTTGGTGTCCTTGAAGGCATCTACAACATGCCTTTCGAACACCCAAAGAAAGATAACATCATGATCATTAGTGGTCGAAGAGACAATGGCCACTCCATCAAAGGGGATCCAAAAGATCCTATACACATCCTTCGGCATGATAGTCATCTCATCGGTAGGAAGGTGGAAGGTATTAGTCCGAGAATCCCATCGGTGTACCAGGGCTATGAGGTAAGCCTGATCTGACATAATAGTGGGTAGCCTAGTGATAAACTATAGCCCATGGGCCTTGAGCCAGGCCTAGTCCATAGCACTCAAAAGGGGTAGAAGGTCATTCATGAGCTTTGGGTCCCGAGCTCGAGCAGTGAGAATCTAAGAGCAAAAAAGAAAACAAAGCATAACTACAATGCACCTAAGGCATAAATCATAATAAAGCATGAAAAATGGTGCAAATAATGATAGGCTATTCTAAAGTCTAGGAGAAAAGAGCAATAAATGCACCTAACCATGCAAAAAAATTCAAAATTTCAAAAAAAAATCAATTAATCACTTCAAAATTCAAAATTAAAAAAAAATAAAAAAATTGCCTAAGTGTTTTTAGTCGCTATCGCCCACAATGGCCAAAAATCGGCCGCTAAAGCTAGGAGCGGCCAAGCCACCAATGGTCAGATTTTTGACCGTTGAGATTCAAATCGGTCGCTGCCATCGATAACGGCCAAGTTGCAGGCCAAGATAGCCACTCTGAGCAGTAATGGCCAACAAGCGACATGGTAGACACATCTACCCTAGGCCAAAAATACCAAAAAAATTAACAAAATAACAAAATGGGGGCAAGCCCACCAAAACAAATCCTAAACTAAACCTAACTATGGGTTTGGTTCATTGCCAGCAAGCTTAATGAGGTTCATTTGTTGATTACTTAATGTGGTTCATTTTACTAAAAAGTGAGTAGGGTTAAAGGTTTCGAAGAGTACCCGAGAAGCTCCGGCTCCTCCGCTCAATGATGTCTCACCCTGCACAGCCATGATCCTCCAAACCGCAACAACACTCCAAGTTGCAAAAGTCGCTTTCACTACAGAGCTCTGAGAAATGAATCGCCAACTGGACAAAAGTGAAAAGTCAAAAACCCTAGGTTACTTTTTATATTTTCGAATTATGCCTTGGCCACTCCTATTATCAGTGGCCCGAAATTCTTGGCCGCTCAAGACGAGAGCGACCATAAGTAGGCATTTGGGGGTCATTGGACCTGACAGCGACCAACAGCCTAAGCAAGAACAGGAGGAATTCCCTCCATGAGAAGTAGTAAAAACATTAAATAAACACATTTTGATGACTCATGGTCATCATAATGTTCAAAATAACAAAAAAATCACATAAAGACAAATCTCGAGTAAGCCTCGTATCAAGTTACTTACTCTATCAACTCAAAGGTTGCAATGATTTGCACTCCATGCAATTCGATGAGATGAGTAAGTTACCATAAGGCTACTTGGGGTAAAACATTCATTTTGGAATTACGATGTGCCTCCTTCAATCCTGAAGAAGACCAAGATGGTCGGACTACTCCACGGGTATGAAAGAATCATCCTAATTCCTTCATGACACAAAAACACTAAGCCAAGTGATGCAATACGAGCATACATAGAATCACTCATCCCAATTCCCTAAGAAGGCCATTGATGGTTGGACCGCTCCCCAGGATAGGGATGAATGATTATCATAAACAATTGAGATCACACTTGGATGGGGGTTTGCCCATTAAAAGAACAAATACTAGAAAGGAACCAAACCAGTCAAGATTGGTCAAGCGATTTGTCACTTCATTCATTGCCCTTCCCTTACCAATTCATTGTGTGAGGGGGTAGTTCAAATCTTCAAATAATCATAATCAAAATCAACAAAAGATCACTCGATCATATCAAAATTGTGTTCATCCTATGAATCATTGCAAACAACAACTACAAAGTTTCCCTTGTTTGTTGGGGTCATAAGCAAACTGTGACATTATCAGTTCGTAGCTCTCCTACCGGTCGGATCTGATTGTAGCAACAGAAGCTACCCGATTGTGTCTGAGGAATGAGTGCGATTGAACATGTGCAAAGCCCTGTGCTAAGTTAAGCCTTCCAAACGTTGAAGCAATGATTCAAGGATGCGTGCCATCTTGCATGATTGGGGCATCCAACATTGATCAGACCAATGATCATCATACACCTTACAGACATATCAGTCTACATTTTTGCTCAGCATTGTGTTTTCCACACAGTGCATCACAAAAAGGGGCATCTGTAGACACCTAAAACATGTCATGTTTAGGATAACTACTAACATGGGCACATTCCTAGGCCATGTGACTAAACCTTGGACTTTCCAAGTATCAAAAGTGGTTCTCACCACTCATCTGGGGTAGTCTCAGCCCATCCAAGCCTGGCCGCTGTAAACCAGGGTGGCTAGATCCTGGCCGCTCAAGCTCAGGGTGGCCAAACCTCGATCGCCATTGCAGATGACAATGGCTAAACCTTAGTCACTACGGATGACAACAGCTAAGCCATAAAAGCAAATTGTCAACAAATCGGCCCATTCATGGGTGGAAGTGGTAGTTTGCATGCAATAAAGGTGAGCGGGGACAACTTTGCATTCCCCTTTCATGACCAGTTCACATGGGAGACTTAAGTCCAAATTTAGACTTCGGTTAAACATAGAAAAACAAAAGCTTCTCATGCTAACACCCAGTACGCATGAGGGATTCAGTCCTAGGGTTTTGAACATAGACCTAGGGTTTCACACACTTTAAAAGGTGCAAGCCTAAGAGCACCAAGGGATCACGAATTGAACATAACAGGTCATTGAGGAGAGCTTTTGAGATTTGGAGAGCTTTCCTTGAGGATCACTTTTACAGCGAAGCCCTACCAGATTGGAGAGCATATTGGAGCATCTTTGAGGAGTGACAAAGTGCTAGCCGATCAAGGGTTTAACACATATAGGATATTCAACACATCAAGCAAATCAACCACCATTTCAACATCGGATACAAGCTTTGATCCATAGCCTTGGAGCAAAGAAGGCAAGTTTCACTTTAGCGACCATTGTCTTGGACAGTGGCCCGTAGGCCTAACTTAGGGTTTAGACATTAGTTTCTTTTATTCTGCTTTCTTCATGTCTTCATATCATTAGCATAGATTTACTTCATTTACTTGGTTGCATAGCATTAGTTTCATTGTATTTTCATTAAGCTCATTCATTGCTAACAACCTCATCCGGGGAGGCAATCTCGGACATCTAAGTGTGTGTTGTTGTTTCATTGCTTGTAGGGCTACAAGTTCATCGGGAAAATCCACAACATACGAGAGCAAGAGGATCCCTCTAGCAATCAGACCTAGAGAAGGAGGCATCTGTAAGCCCTCATACATTTTTGTGTGCATCACTAGGAAGCCTGATAAAGCGTGCCCCCTGTGCGAGGGGATATTTTATACACCTGCTGCCCTCTTTGTGTGTAAAATCATGTATCAAACGAAGGGTATCCCTTAGAGGGATTCATATGTAACCGGATCTTGGGAATATCAATACAAAAAGCATTCATTCCTTTATTTCTTCGCATTCTGGTTATATCTGCTTCATGCCTTTCATTTATTGCATGTTTAAACATTAAAGGATTCAATTAAATCACAAGTAGAGTAGTTAGTGGGGACGACGCACTGCTTCCCCGAGGTCGCTACAATAAGCTTAAGTATAAAACATAATAATCATGTCCCAAGCTCTAAAGTCCTAAGTCCTAAGAAAATAGAAATTAGTAAAGCCTCCATAAACCTTAATGTTTCACAAATATACCCTCAACTATCAAGTTATTATTACAAGACTTCAAGGCTTATTATCATAATAATATTGCATTATTTATTTATCTAAGTCCATCCACCATGATCACTTTATCGCATGCCTAAACCTCTTGTGATTCTTTTTTTAGGAGTCAAGAACACATATACTTAACTCCCCCTTTACCTGCTTTAATTTCATAACCACAATATTAAGTCCACCTTAGGAAATTATTGCCTCTTATAATGTCTAAGGGATGTCCCCCATGAAAATTATCACATTTTTCTAAGGTCTAAAGTTTCCTTATGTCTATGCACCCCTTCTATTAAATATAGAGCACTTTGTTCAAATTTTGGGATCCAAAATCAGACACATTTCGCTAGACTATCCTGGCTATACACACCTAAGATATTAAAATTTTATGTCACATGTGCTCCACATGTCACTACCAGATTTGGTCACTAGAAGTATAGGTATAAATGTTCAATTGGTCCAGGAATGGATAACTTGGGTAGCATCATTGAAATAAGAGTAAACAATCCAGATCCTTTCGCATGAGCTTGGATGTTGAAACCCGATTGGCTAGTGGAATCAATAGATTAGGTATCATCATTGCAAGAGAAGTGGATAACCTAGATTTTCTCGTTGAAACTTGAATATCGCAATCCGATTGGTTGAAGAGATGAAAAACTTAGAGCATATTTTCAAAGAAGAGTCATGCATATAAATCTATATGTAGAAACTGACAATATACATGTACCTCTACAAAATAATTTCCAGTTTCCTTTTTAGATATAGACAAAGAAGTCGTGCCATGGAGACAAAAAGGGTTTTGTGAGCTACACTTGAAAACTTTGATAAAAAATTATGGCTCTTGAAATGTTTGGCCTTGCAGTCATAGTTAGAAATATATTTAGGGGGTCTCCAAATCAAGTAATGGAATTAAAATGACCATGTAACTGGTTCATGTTTTAAAATATGTATTGATAACTCAAACGAGATCGATTAATAAAAATTGAGGGTACACAAACCAAATTACAATAATGAGTATGTATATTTTTTAGATTTTATTGGGCACATGACTTTAAAAAACTAAGATTCAATGGAAGGACTAAATTTGAACAGGTGTGCATATCAATAGCCAATTAACAAAATCCAATCATGAAAATATAGTTTCACTATAGGTTATGTCGTTATGGAAAGTAATGTAGTAGTTGATGGGTGGTAAAAAGACAAGGACAATAGAAAGAGATTTAATTATAAAGCATGTAGAGAAATGCCCTAGAAGCCCTATAAATTCTTGGCTGACTTACAATTTATAGTCACATCAAGAGTATACAAAGTTTTTAGGGTCACTATTTATTGTAGAGAGATTCTAAGTTTAGGGAATTACAAATTACCATGGATTCATCAAGTGCTACTCCTATAACTCCCATCGGCGTGGCTGAAATTGAAAATTTAACTAAATCATCACCATTTGAAAAGCTACAAGGTAAAACTCTCAATAAGGAGATGAAAGAATTTCTAATCTATTAGGCCAAAACTGATAGATCACAATTGACCAAAATTGGGAGGTAAAACATACTACAATTTTTAGATTCTATCAAAATGAAGAATATTATCAATGCCATCCCATATTACTGAAAGGTCTCTTTAAATGAGCATACAAGGCTTGACATAGACCTATACTATACTACAATAAATAGGTATGTAGTAGATTAATAAGCCCCAAGATTTATTACTCTTCAAAACTTTTATCTTGGTTAGCAGTGGCATATGATCCAAAGGCTAGAGTTGTGTGAGATTATGCAAATCTATCTCTATTCAAGATTACCATAGAGAATATTAGTAATATTTTCCAGCTCAAAGAAGCCACAATGATTCTAGAAAAATAGGTAATAGCTTCTCAAGCTCAATATATGATTGGAACTACATTTTACACTAAATTTTTTGATTACAATGAACCTATGTCATCACATTTTACTGTACTTAATTTTGTACTTCATCCCTTACCAAAGGACTATGTTGATAGAATCAATATACTAATGGGAGCCAAAGAGCTAAATTGGGTAGAAAAATAGGTCATGTTATTAATATTTTAGTGTAATAGAAAGAGACAACCAACCATATATAGGTTGGAAAATATGATTAGTGACACAACAGATAAAGAACTCCACGAATTACAAAGAGCTATTACAAAATAGAAGGAATTGATGCCCCCTTTCTCGCACTATTATTTTCTCATACATTTGATAGTATGACACATGGATAAAAGCTCAATTGTAGAATGAGGAGTATATGAATATATTGTTAGGAAAGGCTCCATTGGATACAAGGAGGGTCCAATTATATTCAATATTTTGGTAAATTCCTCTTAGCTTTATATCTCAAGCTCTGTAGCAAGAATCCTTATAGAATTAGCCTAGGAGTAGCTAGATTCCTTCATGAAAATAATATAGGAGACTATTTTTTTGCTGAAGATATCACTTACATAAGAATATATGGGTCTAAAATCCCTCTAAAAGCTTTATCCAGATTCTGCCCTATGTCAATTGCAGCTTTGAAAATTGTTAGGCAAATTATAGAAGAAATTGAAATAAAAGTAGTAAGCAAATAGGCTAAAATCCCATGGATAAGCATCCCTTGTAGGATGAGATATTATGTATATAAGGGATATAATAACTTATTAGCATCTTTATAGAATATGGATTCATATGGCTTCACTAAAATTACCTAGCAACCATATGATCCTCATAATTATTATAATAATATTGCTATTGAAAAATGGTAAATTACATGGTAACTCATTGAGGGGACATATTTGAAAACACAATGTAGGTGACTATAAGGAAAGGTGAGCCTCTAGGGCCCATATGGAAAAAGAGTAGACCACACACTCAAATAGAGATGGTGGGAAATTATCCTAGTAATCACTCACCCCCTTGATTCCTATAGCACACCCTAAAGAATATCAAGATCGTATTCAAAAAATTATCAATAAAGAGCCTGAACAAGTAGAAGTGTTGATGAAAGTAGCTGATGTGGTTAAAGCAAAAATAGGGGGTCCTTCAGTTGCTCAGACTACTCATAACACTACCATGGAAACAACAAAGTAAAAGGAGGTAGTTGATGTTTCCTCTGTACAAATTTAGGCAACTCCCCTCGAGCATGCTAAAAAATTAATGGCCCCAAAGCAAAAGCTTAAGCTTGTAGTGAATCTACCTCAAGTGGTATCCATGAGTATAGTAATAGACAAGGAAGAACATAAAATTTACTCTATAGTGCTTGAAAATATCCAAGAGCTAAGAGGATTGTCTAATTTACTCAAAGAGCATCAAATCAAAATAGCTTCTCCTCCAAGTTCCCTAAGGAGAAATAATCCTAGACTTAAAATTTCTCTTTCTTCAGAAGCTCATAAGAGCCTCTCTCTAACTTGGGTAGAAGGAGAAGCTATACTTTTTGATCTAGATGAAGAGAGATAGATACAAGATATAGAATAAGGAAAGAATCCAAATGAGACGTAGTGCAGGGTAGAATAATCATATGACCAAAGTTCTCAAATTCCAATAATATCTCTTGTGATAGTAGAAGCAAAAATACCAATGGTCTAGGTCACATCCCTTTAAATGGATAAAGCAATAGGATAAGCAATAGTCCAGTACCAAGAGAATCCTCTAGTCTTAGTGAGGTTGCAAGCTCAAACTCATGTAGCCATAATAGAGGGTCTCTATAAAATCAATTAATCCTTTATGACCAAAGTAGATCAAATGTAGACTAAAAATGAGAAATTACAAGTGGAGTGGGTAGGCTCCGAGAGTAAACATCATTGATACAACTAGCCAGAAAATTTAACAACTCTGTATTTATTAGAAGATACAAAGAAATAATTACTTATAAATTGAGAACTAAAATAATTACAATATCAAAAAATATTAAGGAGTTTGCTAACATAATGACTAGGATTCAAAATATTAAAACACTTGTGGAAGATGTAGATAAAGGAATAACAACCATAGGTCACATTTTTGACAAATGTAAAGAAGAATATGATCAAATAAGTGGCAAACAAGTAACTATTTTTAGATGGCAGATTTTTTGAATGCCGAGATGAATTCTTCAAAGCAACCACTTACCTCAATGAAAGAACCCATTGGAAGGTTTCAATTAAAAAACTGGAAAATTGGGTGAAACAAATATATGAGAAGAGAAAAAAAAATGAAATCATATTCAAAGAATCCCTTATCGTAGAAAAATTTGATAAATTATTTTCCAAAGAGATACAAGATTTTGAATGTGATAGCACAAATGAAGATAAGTTAGCTTAGTGACTTACTGGTTTGTCAAAAGCAATCTAGACTACAGTCAAATTTTTCAAAGACAATGAATCCAAAATAAAGACCATAAGAATAAATTTGTAAATATGATTGATAGAATTAAATCTACATGCTCTTTTTGAATTCAAGTCTGGACACAAATAGCCGACCTACTTGGGACAATTCAAGATAAAAAGGACAAAATTAGAAAGGTTAGAAGGGCTCAACTAGAGGAATCAACAAGAAACACAGGATCCATGACATAAAAGGTCAAGTAAGCCAAAGGAAAAATTAGGAGTAAGGCCAACGGTGGGACCCAAGGACCACTATAGCTATATTCCACCTAAAAGAAATATAATTTTTTTTTGAAGAAGACAAGTGTAAAATAACTTAGGACAACTATAATTTTATTGTAAAACACTCAAAATATAAAGGATAGAAATGATGCCACATGGAGGAATCTATTGAGCACAACTATAATAGAAATAGGGCACCCAAAGACTATAAGCGAGATTATTGAAGTCAAGAAAATGATTAATAATTGCATAGCCATACTTTTGGTAGAGGCATACTAAGAATTCCCTTGCCTTGTTAACTGTATCTCATTTTGTGTCTTCTTTTCCGTCCCTCATTCCTCCCCTTGATTATGCAGGTTTTGTTTCAGACTATACCCAAAAATTTGAGATCATTTCCAGCAATTGGATTGAAATTTTGGAGACAATTTATCACTACTTTTAGGATGAAGAATGGAGTTCCTCTGTTACATAATTTGAATAGAGAGAACCCTTTGTATTTGTCCAATGAGATCTAAGCACTCTGCTAGACTCTGAATTGTAATATTTTTCTAGAAATTAATACAAATCCAACTTCCTCCTGGATAATTCTTTGGCTCAATTGTGTATCTGTGGTCACATTTGTATGTTACATCATTTGAATGTATGAATATCACTTTATTTCACTATGTGTTTTAATTACATTTATTACATTATTTGAACAAATTTAATTAACCCAGTTAATCTATTTTTCTTCTCTCTTTCTCATTAACATTCTAAAGCTTTGCTACAATTAATAATGGACAAGGTACTAGTCTACTATTAAGGCATAATTTGAGGGTTCTTGTGAATTTGGGTGAAGCATTTAAATAATTGTATTTCATGTAATTTGGACAAGCATGAGCATAAAAAATACAATTTACGCTCTCTTGGGTTTCCTAACCAACCATGATATGTTTGAAGTCTTCTTAATTATTTATTCCCATGTAAAGAGGTGGATTGACTAGAGTCCACAATAGTAGTTGGAATCAATAATTTATTGTGGTGTAACAAACTATGAGGGAAACAAGAAAATTATCCAATAGTTTTTGGTGCCATTGTTGGGGACCAACTATGTGTTTTTATTTTTGAATTTTTACAGTTTTTCTTGTAGTTTTAAAATTTTCATAAATTCAAAATACAACAATCATGGGTCTTGATGGTTTTTAAAGTTTTTTATCTTTATTTAATTGTAATTACCATATTATTTGAGTGAATTTTTTGATACTAAGAGTATTTTAGGTGAAGCAATATTGGCTAGAACATCCCTATTATTTCTGTACATATCATGTTGGTGACTTTGATTGAATTATACCCAAAATTCAAGAAATAAAGAAAGAAGGAGCAACTTGTCCTAGCATCTACCAAAAGAAACACTCAGGATATCTACCCAAAGCTATCAAATCCAAAGGTACTTATATAGTCTTGTAATAAAAATTATGTTCTAATAATAATTACTATTCTCCTACTATTAGTATTAGCTCTAGTATTATTACTTTTGTGAGTGTTAACTTGAACCCTGTTAGTACCACTCCTATAGTTAACATGACCAATCCACAACCTAATATTCATCAATTTAGACCCAAAAGGTACCTCCATTTTTTATTACCTCTAAATTTGAATCCCCTTCCTAGAAAAGATCATAAGTATTTATCCAAGTTTCAATGAAACAATGCTATCTTTTGTGAAGATCACAATAGAGATTTTTATATGCTATGGATAGTCTTGAAGTAAATGATGAAGATGTAGTACTTAGGATAATATGATAAACATTAGAAAAATATTTTAGAGTATTCCAGTTGGTACTATCTACAATTTCCATGAAATGAAAGAAATTTTTCTCAAGAAATATAGTGAAAGAAAAAATGAACAGTTTATTTTAACAAAATTGGAAACAATGAAGAAAGAGAATGAGTCAATAGAGAACTTTAATAGAAGACTTATCAATATTAGAAATAAAATCCCCACTAGGTTAAGACCTAATTATGTATAGTCAATCTATTTTTATAAAATTGTATTTACAGGAGAATTCAATTATGAATTGAGACAAGAACAAGTAACTACTATTGATGCATGCATGGACAAAACCATTCAGATTGAGAGAAATATGATCGATAGTGGAAAAATGAAACCTTATTCTTTGGAGTTGAATCGTCCTGATAAGAAACCAAAGAAAGGAGGGTTCACTATATTGAAGAAAACATACCAAGATCCTATGGAAAGGCTAGCTAATCAGATAATAGAAATGTTTAATACTGTGAATAACAAATTAGCTAGGATTGAAAGAGGAAAATAAAAAAATGCTAAAAATTCATAGTATCAAGGTGATAAAAAAAAGGGGGATAAAAAACCTTTCAAAATAAACAACAAAAATTTGAGTAATAACTTTGATGAAGGTAACACAAATAGAAATGGTGGAAATAATTGGAAAAGGAGAGAAACAAAAAGGTCCTAGATGTTGTTCCAAATCCTATTCCTTATATTAATGTAACTACAAATTTTCCTTTTTATTGTTCTTCTTGTGATGTCCCTCACAATTTGACTAATTGTGGAATTTATATAAGTATTCATAATTATGTAGATATTGAAGATGCATCTGAGGAAGATACAAGGATTAATGTCTGTTGGACTCAAGATGATGAGTCTATAGAAAAACTATTTGAAGAAAATATGGATTTATATGTTTCTAATCATCATAAGGTTTTAGTCATTGATAATATAGAAATCATGTAAAGATCATAAGATTATATATCAATAGAATGAAACAAGGGTTGACACCAACAATAGAAGAAATAGAGGCACTAAAAAGGATTCATACGATAAATATAAGAAATAGAACAGTGTAAAGCAAGGCAGAGGAAGAATCTACTAGTGAAAATAGAGTAGAGATAGGTCAAAATAAATCTATCTATAGAGATAAAAAATAAAAAGAAGAAATAATCAATCATTCCCAAAGTAGTTGAAATAGATGATGATATTAAAAAACAACAAAAAGAGGAAAACTCAAAATCATTGGATGTCAAGAAAATTAAATTTGACATTGGTTCATAAATAACCAAATAGAAAATTAATAATACCTTTAGTGGGCTTATAGTTCCAAAATATAGGGATCAGGTCTACAAAGCCTTTGGATTAATAGATCAGATAGAAGGTCAGATATGTAATGCTCTAAGACCAGAAAATCAAGAGACTAGAGCACCATATTCAGTAAAACAATTCTATATGTCTCTTAGATATACATCAAAATTAGGAGACTAATACATCATTCATAATTGCATGCTTGACAGTGGTGCCTCACACAACATAATGCCTAAACAAGTAGCAAATTAGTTAGGGCTTATTTGCACAAGAAATTATCCTCTTGTTTTAGTGATAAAAAATAGATAAATACCATGTGTGGGAGTAATAACTGGTTTGCTAGTATTTCTAGATCAATATCCAAAGAAAGGTATTGTAATGGATGTAGTAGTAGTGGATGTAGATCCTTTCTTCTCCTTGCTTCTGAGTAGATAATAGACAAAAAAAATAGGTGGTTCTATTAAATTATATTGGTATTATGCTACCAATCCCCTGTTAAGAAAAGAAAATGCTACTCTTAGGAGAGAACCTTTTAATAAATATTCAGTAGAATTGAGAAAGACATATGACACTATTATAAATGTTATCAACTCTATTGAAGAAAAAGCAATGGAAGTATATTCAGTCTGGCATACACTTTTTATAAAATAAGTATTTGATGCTAAAGGCATAGATTCAAAAGCTAAAGCAAAAATTAATGTAAAATTTGATAGAAAAAATATGAACTATGACATTTTATGGAGCTAAGTCGCATATTGGAGCTAGTGTAGGGATAAATTAGATTGATATTAAGGGTAACTATTTGGATATCACCCATAGAATTGAATTCCCTTATACTAATAATGTAGTTGAATATAAAAAATTATTATTGGGGCTAAGAAAAGCCAAATAATTAGGCATCAATTAATTAACTATCAGTGCAGATGTAGAACTAATAATTCAACAAGTAAAAGGAAAATATCAAGCTAAGTATCCAAGATTAAGATAGTATAAATAGGCAGTGCTGGCTGAAATTGATAGGTTCTTATCATTTAATTTTTTATATATTCTAAAAGAACATAATTATGTTGCAAACCTATTAGCTATAAATGCATATGGTGTAGACTGTCCAAAAATTGTTACATAATATTGTTGGTAGTTTTGCCACACTGAAACATTTTTGTAAAAACTTCCAAGTATAAACATGAATTCTATATTTTTACTGTTCTCTTCAATATTTTGGTATTTTTTAAATTTGTTTTGGCATGTTTGTTGGTATAAATATTTCTTTCAAAGCCTCTTTCCATGCTTTCACCAATAAAGATGTTTTCGTTGGCAAGAGTCAAACTTCAGATGACTTCGCTAAAAAAGGTGTCTTTGCTAGCAAAAATAAAAAAGAGATGTATTTGCCAGTGAAAATAAAGAAGGATGTTTTCGCTAGTGAAAATAGAATTAAAATGTTTTCTCTAGAAAAAGGGGTTTTCACCAGAATTCATGCATTTTTATGGTCAAAGTCAAATTCACCCCTCTTTACAACGACATTCCGTTTTCTTGAGCAAAAACCATGGTCAAGCATCCATTTTTGCCATATCTAAATTTTGTCAAAATTTGCCCAAGTATGGAATGAATTTCACAATGAAAACATCTTCTAGGAATTTTCACCAGTGAAGTCCCTTGCTGGCAGTTTTACCAGCAAAATTCCCTATTGGTAGTTTCACAGTGAAATATTTTGGGCATTTTTACCCCCAAGTGTAGCGAAAATCATCTTCGATTACAGTCGTAGCACAATTCAATTTCACCCTTTCACAGCGAAATTCTATTTTCACCTAGACACCAGTGAAATCATATTTTGTGCATTTTTGCCCCATGTATAGTGAAATTCCATTTTCACCCCAAGTCAGAGCGAAATTATTTTTTGCCTCTTTTTATAGTGAAATTCTATTTCACCTAGTTCCTCAGTGAAAGAATTTTTTGGGCGAAATGCTTTGGCGGAAACATTTCGGGTGTAACTAAAAAAAAAGCTCATTTCGGGTGCAATATTAGGTGAAAGTCCATTTCAAAAGCGAAAATAATTTCTTCCATGCTTTCAGTGTAGATCATTTTTGGAAAATACCGAGGATTGGTGAATTCAATTCATGGGGTAAAGAAAGTAACATCTCTTGAATTATTGCTAAAGAGTGGCCAAAATTAAATGCAACACATTTTTTTTTGTTAGATTATATATTGAAAGTGGGTTTTTATCAAGGATCCCAAAACCTAATTACAAAGGATCATAATGCAACACAATACATCGGCTTGTAACAAAAGGAAACACTAGAGAAACACAAAAAAGAAAAGGGATGCACAATCCTTTGCGACAGAGGAAGACTACTTCCTAAGCACCAAAGGAAACACGGGCAGGAAGGGAAATCCCACCAAAAAATCAATTTTGAATCAAAGGGCATGAAATAAGAATTTTCAAGAAAACCTAGGGCGGGAGAAAGCACCAAACCACCCCATCCACTAAAAATCAATTTGAAACTTTCCCAAGGGCGGGAAAAGGAACCAAAGCCAGGATTTTAAATTTTGAATCAACCCAATGGTGGGAAAACCATAAACCACCATTGGGAAACAGACTTGAGAGAAACCACCTTCTCGTGCAGGGAAAAACAAAAAAGAATCAGAAAATCCACCATGAGAAATAGGGTGGATCAGTGAAGCAGAATGAAACATACAGGGAAAGTGCAAGATAAAGAAAACTGAGAAGACCATTCCCTAAATGCCTTAAAAAGTGAAATAGCATAAAGACGAAAATCACAAGAAACACAATCCTCATGCAGTGGAACAACAGCCTGGAGGATGGTGCATTAGTGGAACAGGAACAAGAGGAACTTCCTAGGCTATGAAGTCCTCAAGTAGGAAAAAGGAAGTCTTCGAGAAACAACACCTAACACAGGAAACAACAGTAGTGGAACAACATGTCAGAAGGAGAGGTAGGAAAGTGCCATAGGAATCCAAGATGAAGGAGTCACGAAGAGGCATGGCTGCAAAAAAAGGAGCCCAGAATGAAAGGAAGCAACCAGGAAACCCAGACAAACTTCAACACCAAAGATTCAAGGATGCAGAAAAGGAAAACTTGTAAGGATTCAACAACAAGAAAAGTAGAGGCCCACCCTCAAGAGCCACAAAAGGAACTAAAAACCTGCAGGAACCAACACCACAAACCCAAAGAGCAGAGTCACAGTAGGAAGCACACGGTCTCCTCCAAAATTAAAAGGATGTTGTGCAAAATTGCTCATGAAGCCAAAATTCCTCAGACCCACCAAAATACAGATTCAAAGAAATGAAAGAGGAAGTCTTGAAATGAATCAACAACATGAAGAACAGAGGACCATCCCTAAAGCCACAAAAGGAGCTAAAAACCTCCAAGAACCACCACTTCAAACCCAAAGAGTAGAGCCACAATATAAAGCACATGGTACCTCCAACCAAAAGGATGTTGTGGAGAACTGCTCATGAAGCCATAAATCCAAAGATCCAGTAAAACCAAAACTGAAGCAACCCAAAGGAAAGTCAAGAGGAATACTTCTAAAAAAATCTTGAGGAAAAAACCCCAAGAAAAGTCCTAGGAAAAACCTGAACGCAACCCAAAACCCAGGCATTAAAGGATGAAATAGTGGAACAGAAATGAGATAAACTTTCCCACCCAAGGAAAAGGAAAGGGGTAGAATAGTGGATCAAGGATCTCCCCCTCCAAAGGATATTGTTTGCAAAACCTTATTTCCAAAAAGGATGGGAAATATACCAAGGAAACTAGGAAAGGAATAGGGTCTTGGGACAGGGACAAGAAGGGATGTAGGTAAAAGAAAGGAATTCCATGGGAAGTCACCCTGCAGAACCTCCCTTCCAGGATAAATGCAACACCTTTGATGCTGGTGTGATCCTATTGATTTCAAGGTGCCATTCACTATGGTAGATGTTTATTTTCAAGGCACCATCATGAATATTAAAATTTGAACGATGATTCCTACTAAGTCCTAATATGCCATGTGTTGAAATTACTGGCCTCTTACCAAGGTGTTAGTTGATTTGTTCATAACTATTCTCGAAAAGAATGTTGTCGTTGACTAAGAAGCAACCTACCACCATTTTATTTAATGCTTATAAATTTTTTGAGATGAAATCCTCTATAAAAACTAAGAAACTTGATATTAGAAAATGAGGAAAATTCTGCTAAAGAGACTCTTTGAGTTTAATTTTTGCATCAATTGAAATATTTCTACCTTTGGTTCTTGAATCAATTGTGTATGTGATTGCATTATGCCTGTTATTTTTGTTATATTCATTGCCTTTGTTAGATAAGTTAAAATTCTACATTTGAATTTGATTTTTGATGAAGGAATGAATGTTGAAATGCTAATTGGAAATCATATGTGCAATTTGTGATTAGTTCATGTGATATTATTTCTGATGAATACTGGTTAGAATTTGATTTGATGATTTAGTTGTTAGTTCATTACCCACTTTATTTCTCTGGCTTATAGCCATATTTCCCATATCTTTTTGTTAATATCTCTCCCTAATATTTATACCGATTTTATATTAGTAAGGGAACCAGTCCTCTTTAGAGATTGGCCCGAAGGATATCTCTTTCCTTCGGCCTTTCAATGTTGGCCGAGTCTAGGATGCATATTTTATTCTTAGGCAGATTCATGACCAATAGTCTTTGGAACGCCCGGTGGGACCCTAAAAGTTTCGCCTTAAGTAGTATTAATATTTGATGTTCATATTTTACTGTTTAATTAGAACATCTGGTGACTCAATTTTAGCTAGAAGCCTCCAAACATGAAGTTGGTAAAAGCTTTCCTTCATGATCATAAGATCGAAGGCCAAAAATTCAAAAAATCCTATTGAGTTCTTTGAGCTTGACACCCATATTTTAGGAGAACATCCTAGGTTAGCCACTTCAACTATCCCATCAATCGTAACATATTCACAGGTAGTTGGTGTGTTTTCCATTCCTTCAAGTCCTCGTACTACCACTAGCTTTCCTCCGCAAGCAAAAACTTTAGTCCAAATGGTCCAAAATCCACTGTCACCAAGATAGTTTCCAGCCTGGAATCATTCTGGAGCTTTGAATCTGCAAGATTAGAACATGATCTTGCAAATAGTATTGAAGGCTTGCCTACTTATGATGGTACGAGAAAAATAGCTTATGAGCATGTTCAAGATGTGGCTTCTTTGGAAACTATTCATAGCATCACAGGTGAAGATATTATGGTCAGATTACTCATGCTCTCTCTCCAAGGGAAGTTGCTTTATTGGTATCGATCCTTACCACCTGCCACTATTACCACATGGGACCAATTGGATGAGTTAATAATAAAAGGCTTCAATGAGAAAGCAAATCCTTTTTATCTGTTGTATCAATTCACTAATATTCAGAGGTATCCGTAGGAGGAAATCTTTGACTTAAATGTTATGTTCAATCAAACTTGGTAGAGAGTCCCTTATGGTCTCTGGCTGACTCCTGAATAAGCCGTATTTTATTACCTTCAAGCCTTCAATTATGACATTAGCATGGCCATTCACCATGCCAATGTTGATACATTCTTGACCTTATACTCTACTGTGCAAAAGTCTAAAGCTGATCTAATTGCTATTGGTAAGCTCCCGCAAAAGATGATGATGCCTATATTCCCTAATATCCCATAGAATTTATATTCCAGTGCATATTCTTAGTCCTTAACAATGTCTCCCATGTATCCAATCCCTTCATGGAATCTGAGTTCATCTCAAACCCCAATAGTTCTATCCTACAACTACCTACTTCGTCCATTCCACAACTGCCCACTCCAGTTCCATTCCTAGCACTACCATATTCACCTATACCACTTTTATTACTAGCTCCTATAGCACCCTCAAATATTGATCTCCAAGAGAAGTTGTTGCAATAGATGTAATCAATGAACTTAGAAATAAGAGCAATGAGCAATGAGATCATAATTATTAATAAAAGGTAAGCTGAAAGAAATTTCCAGCCTAGGATATTTTAACCTCTGCTAATCACCAAAGAGCAAGAAACTTCACCCAGTAAGATACCTAAAAGAAATCCAACCATGTTAACAAATGAAAAATATAGCCCATCAAACAAAACGTACTTGTGTTCTACCTGCAATGATCTACATGGTGAAGAGACTTGCATGGTTCATATGAAATATGTGTAGACACTGGCAAATAACTCTTCCAATGGTTAAATTAACATGATTAGGGAATTTGATCATAATTTTATGGTCCCTTTCGTAGAACAAGTTTTAGTTCTCACAAGAGATGGGAAAAATCTAGTCACAGTGGACCTAGCTGAGATGGGGTCGTTGAAGGTGCCTGCTGAGCCAAAGGTACAAAATGAAAATAAATAAGCATAGTCAAAGGCACCTAAATCAATGTTTAAGCTGGAAGAACCTATTATTTTAAAGGATATATTGCCCATGCAAGCAAAATAAAAAATATCTCAAGCAAAGGTGTGGACTTCACAAGCGCAAGATGAGATGAAAGAATAGGTAAAATAACGTCTTAAATACCCGTCATTAACCAAGCATAAGAGGGTAGAGGCCAAGCAGTAATATCAAAGCAAGTATGAGGCTATAGATGAAAAAAGAGAATACAGTTCATCCACATACAATAGTTTTGAAGAATTTAAGAAGATATCTACCAAGGTTAGTCTCTATGATGCGTTGCAATTACCTAGATAGGTTTATTTGTTGCAAGAATCTCTGCATATTGTTAAATATAAAAAGAAGAATCCCACTAAAACTATGTTAGATTAGAGGCTTACAACTTCGACTACTGGAAATAATAGAACACCACCATTTTATTTTATCTCTTAGGATGAAGGGTTGGATTGTGCATAACTGCATGATTGACTTTGGTGCTACGACGACTGTAATGCCAAAAGCGATGTGTGACGTTCAGGGTATGGAGTATACCAGGAGTAGCCCAAGAGTTTTATAGTTGGATGATACTCCTGTAAGAATAGTAGGTGTATGTAGCATAGGGGTGTATTATTCCTAGTGGGTAGGTGATTCTCAAGGTCTTATAATAATCAAATTACTATCCTCAATCGAAGAACCAAATCTTACAACCATACAATCTCCATAACCATCAATATGCAACAACAAACCAACTTGTACGGATCTCAAATCATACCACTGTATGATCCCAAATCATACAATTATAGTGAATGTATGATTTTACACTCAAAAAATCCTCCAGATTTGATTTTGTAAGTTGTACACATTTTTGTAACTAAATTTTTCAATTTGCCAATATCGCCAAATCGGGTAAGTTTTTCTTAATCACATAAAACTGCCAAATAAGGTAAGTTTATTTTGTACAATTTGTAACGTATTGGTGTATGATTTATACGAAACGAAAGTTCATTAGGGAGCCAAATTGGATGCTATTCTATATGAATCTCTCTTAGACAAGTTTTGGGAAGTTTTGGAATGGCAATTACTCCATTCCTACCAACATGCAAGTTCTATCTTTTAGGGTTTTAGAGAGTTCTATCCAATTCAATATCTCGAAATCATACAAAAAAATTCAAGACATCCTTCTTGATATCATCCTCATCATAGATCATTCCTAAGGTTCACACCGGAGTTGGTTCTATTCTATCCTTTCAAGCAATGCATTAATCATCATCCATAAACATAAAAGAAGTACATGCAACAACCAGAGATTGCAAAATATTACTCCATCATTCTAGAATCATACAATACATGAGAAAAGACTATGAATTGAGGTTATTCATTACTTACCAATAGTGCAATAAACTCACTAAAATGTTACTCAACAATCATAGTTATGCATTCAGTACTTAGGATAATTAGGCCAGATCATAACCAGACTAACCAGACTATCAAAATTGAAA
The DNA here is from genome assembly GCA_028583015.1 of Wollemia nobilis. Classification (NCBI taxonomy): domain Eukaryota; kingdom Viridiplantae; phylum Streptophyta; class Pinopsida; order Araucariales; family Araucariaceae; genus Wollemia; species Wollemia nobilis. The sequence goes on from JAQPPZ010005215.1 coordinate 76,222, forward strand.
AGGGGGTCTTATATAACATTACCTAGGCTGTTCCAAGTGGTTTCTAAGGCAATTCGTTATTCACAATTGCCCATGCATAAAAAAATACATAATTATACCTTTTACTAAGTCTAAACACATGATTTATCAAATTCATGCACAATTATAACTCAAATTGCATTATCTTTGCATTTTATTGCATTTCATGACACTTAGTACATTTTGCCATCTAGTTTGTATATTTTACCTCTTGCTTGTATGGTTTTACTCCTACTTGTAAAATTTACCAAAACTATCAAAATTGTCAAAATTGGGCAAATTCTCTTGTCACTTCTTCTTCTAGGAGGTGGATTTGCTACCTACATCTGCCCTCTCATTTGCTTTGGTCAGTGTCCTCATTGACTCGTCATTCTATTTCAGCTGGGCCTCATAATATCTAAGGCTTCTATGTCTTCCAACTGGGTGTGAAGAATTGTGCATTTATTCAGCAACTTGGTTGCATAGTTGCCCATTTCTACTACTTTCACACCATGTTGGTTGGTTATCTCTTTGGCAGTATTCAGGAGTTCACTCAATTTTTGTTCATGCTCATTAACACTCTTCTTAAGTTTCTCCATAAAATGTGCTTCTGTTAGAGCTGCTACTTCTAACTCTTCATTTTTGTCTATAATGGTCTTCATTTGGTGATTAATATCAGCCTCCAAAGCATGATTAGTATCCTCCTTAACTGTCAATTGCATTTGCTTCTCTAGGACCATATCATCATATTATTTATTATCCTGTGTAAGTTCTTATATCTTCTTATCCTGCATTGCCAATTTCTTGTATTTTGCATCCAATTGTGTTCTCAACTATTCATCCTTTGCCTGCAACTGTTCTTCTTTTGCTCTTAATTGAGCTTCCAACTCATTGATATTATCTTCTACCATTTGGGAGGCCTGTCGCTCCTCCTCTTCTAGTGAACTAATTTTGGCCTCAAAACCAACCCTATTACTTAGCAGTTCTTCTTACAATTTATTTAACTTCTCTTCTATCGTAGCATTACTCTTATGCAATTCTTCCTGCATTGCAACCATTTTATTTTGAGTGGCCTCTCTCTCCTCTTTCTAAGTTTCCTTGAGCTGATAGATCTACTCCAATCCTATGCTCAACCACTCTATCCAATGTGTTAGGAAGTTCAAATTCCTCATAGTGATAGGCAAGACTAATGTGATCCTCTTATGTTCCAACTTCACTATATTCAAGGGAAAAGTCAAATAATTGAATCTATCTAGGTACAACCTCAGATGCTACCTATAATTGGTTCTCACTCCATCTGGAAAGTCATCTATTCCTAACATCATTGTTACCTCTTCCCTGGGAGTTGTACATGAATATCAACAATTTTCTTTGTACGATCCTCACTGCTCATCCATTATGTTATATTTTCTAATTTGATAAATACGTGTTCTTCCCATAGCTTCAAATATCCCATGCATCCAATACAAAAGTATAATTGGGTGCTAGCCACAGCATTGCCTATCAGAGAGAAGAAATGTTCCATCTGATTTTCTATCCTTTTTGCATCCTCCTTTATTTCAATATTTGAGAACTACGATACCTCTAGAAGGTAGCTTGTTTGTATCATCCATAGTTATTCCTCTATAGGAGTTTGTTATTCCTCGTCTTCCAAGTGATGACCAAAGCTTCCACCAAGATCCATTAGTGCTTTCTCCATGTTTATATTTTCCTGCAATGGAGTCTATCTCACAGTCCTCTCAACCTCCACTTCTTCAATATCCACAATATACTACCCTATATATTCTTGGGCTTATTTTTGCTTAGTTAAGTCCACCTGTTATTCTTCTATCACATGCTCTCCTTCCTAGTTCTATTGGATTTCTATTGCCGTGACTTCTTCAACAATAGGATCTTCTTATTTTTTGTGATGCATTCATATCCTCTTGTGCATCACTCTAATAATTTTGATTCATGCTTCCTCCCATCACGAATCTAAAGTAGGGCTTCTTATTCTCTCTTGTCTCTTCTTCTAAGGATTCCACTACCACCTTAACTTTTATCTTGTGAGTAGTGGTTACCACTTCTTGTGCTATTTGCCTCACTTTTGTATCACCCAAAATTTTAGAAGAGTAAAATTTTGAAACCGATAGACTAAAAAATTTGTGGGGACTCTACCATCTCTTCTACTTCTACCCAATTCCAATTTTGCAAATCCAACTTCTTCAATTCTGATTGTCCTTCCTCTTGCTATTTATCCTATACAAGATTAGCTTGTTTTTTAAGGATAGGATTGTTTACCATTCTTTCCTATTGTATTCTTGTTCTTACTCATACTGGACTAGATTACCTCCCCATAATTTCCTCCATTTCTTGAACTAACATTTGCTCCTGATACCATTGCTTAAGTGCTTGTTGTTCTATTTCAAGTTACAACTACCTAGGCCTCTTCCTTCGATGGTGTACCTCCTCCTTCGAAGAAGTATCCTCATATACTATCGTGACCTGATTTACTTTCTTTGTCTGAGACTTTTTAGGAGTCTCCTTCTAACTCAACACTGACTTTACCCACCATAAAATAGTTGGTTTACCTATGTAAATATTCCTAGGCTCTCTCAAGCCTGGAAAATAAATTCCCATATTTGTGATAACATTCAATAAAAATCCAATAGCATGGAAAGTCATCCCAAAATTCTTTGGCCTCTTCGTCAGCATGTCATGCATATTTTTCTCTAGATAGGTATCCCAATTGTATCGAATTTCTTTGGTGATACCTTCCACATATTGAGCCATCCAAATTGGCATCTCTGTGGCTCGTGTTTCTCTTGACAGTTGATCCATCACAATATTCATGGCATATGGTCAATTTTTTCCTATCAACTGTCTCTATTTAATTCCTCAAGTTCCTACACCTGAGATATTTGCTTTGATCGATGATTTCATATTGTTAAGTGAAGTGATGATGTGATGTGTCTCGATCGAATCAAGTAAATTCTTATCTACCTTAGTGCCATATTTTGGCAACCCAAATATTTTCCTAAATACCTTTATTGTGAATTCTACCTTCATCTATTCCTTAACCACATTAACATAGGCAAGTCTGCTTGCAGGATCATATGCCTAAACCATCTACAATAGATAGTTATAAAAGAAGGTCTTTTGATGTGGTGGCACCTATGCTATTATAGCTACACCAGCCTTCTCAAATTATTTTCTCCATGGGTGGGTCTTGTTTTCTTTATTGCTCCACCACTTTCGGCATGTATCTCCTCCATGCTGTATGAATGATATCCTTATGATATCAACCTAGTTCTCCTCAGGTTCACTACTCAGATCCTCCTCTAGATTTGGGTAATGCACTTTGCTATGCAACTTCCTCGTTAGGGCTCTTTCTTGTGCCATTTCCTCCTCTTAGAACCTTTGTGGTGTCCTCATTCGATCAACCCTCTAATACCTATGCCTTATCCATGGCATGTATCCTCATATCCTCTAAGGACGATTACCACGCCAACCGTGGGACTAAAACTATCACCCTTGGTATTGTTGTAGATGTGACTCTCTCTCATGTAGGGGTCCTAGTGACCGTTCCACTCTGTTGGCTATAATTATTCTTAACTAGTATCTAAAATCTTCAGCTAAAATCATTTTCTCGCTATTCCTTTGGTTAGATTTGCTTTCTGGACATCACCTATCATGCAATCAGAAGTCCCATGAAAATCAAAAATAGATTTTTAGAAAGCATAAACTTACCTAGGTTCTAAGAATAATTGACCTCCCAAGTGGTCGATTTTTAGCATGCTATCTCATTGCCCCCATTGACCTTGATTCCTACCTAATCACAAAGCACTTACTTTTAGGTCTTATATATCCCTTAATACTTAGTAAAAAATCATGAAACCACTTCCATTATGTGTGACTCAAAAGTTTATTTCCAACAAATATAAATTTGCCTATATTTCAAGGAGGTTTAGGGCCCCAAATTACTTGTTTTCCATAAACTATCTAAGCTATTGTGACCAAGGAAATTATTGGTGTAAAGTTACCATGGGGAAGTTTAAAACTATACTTTCCAAAACTAGATCAATTGAACATTTGTGGGAAAATATGAAAGAAAAGAAAGTTAAAGCTCTATGCAGAAAAAATTAAAATTGAATAGAATTAAACCCAATTGGATGTCTGATTGGAAATAAGACAAGAAGCCCCCAAAAACTGAAAACCCATGGGGAAATAGAAAATTAAATGAAATTCCAACCAAAACCCTAATAACCTAAGACTCATAGGAAATTAAACCCTATAATGCATAGAACCCTAGTAAAAATCTTCCCCCACTAGTATTGGAAGCCTAGTAAAATGAATTATAGAAGAAAGAAATCCATAATAAAATTAAAACCCTGATAGCACTAGAACCATTGGATATTTTGGAGAAAAAAAAAAAAAAAATCAAAACCCAGTAATTGGAGATTTACGAAAATTGGCCTGAAGGGAAAATAAATGGAGCTCAATATTATGTAGAGAAAGGTGCAAAGTGCAAAGAATTACAGGTGAAGTGAAAAAATACCCAAAAAGGGTAATTTGCTTTGGAAAAAAGTAAAGGATTGCCCAAGACTCGGAAGTATCCAAAAAGAGGGAAAATCACTAGGGGATTTAAAAGGGAGGTTGGAAAACACGTAAATTGCTAGAAAATTACCAAAATACTAGAAACTGTAGAATTTTGTTAGAGAAGAAAAAATCACCAAAGTGTTTAAAAAATATAGAAAAGAGAGAGGGAGATTGGGATATAAGATAAATAAAAAAACTTATAATAATATAATATAGTAGTAATGGTAATTTTTTTTTAATAAGCTATGTGGCTTCTATTGGGGGCCACTCCCATTACAAAAGCAAAATGATACATTGCTCTCATTAAATTTCTAACAAATTAATTAAAGCACACCTATCTTTGTTTTTCTATCAAAGATATTTTCCATCTTCCTCAAACTGTTAAGGTTCCATAATAAATTTTTTGAAGGAACTAACAAAAAGAACAACCCTTACATGACACATAACTCTAGCAGATAGAAGAAAAACAAATATAACAATCATCCATAAAAGAGGAAATCAATTTGATTATTTTTCTTCTCTAGCAGAGATTCTTCCTCCTATAGAGTGGCAAGATCTGAGAATGCATTTTTGTACTTCAAGCTCCCAAGGTAATATCTAGTTGTACCACATTTTGCAGGATCTTCACTTTTAAAAAACTCATCGTCATTAATTGTTTTATAATTAACTTTGAATATACCATCTGAGATGCTAATATTTTACATGGAATATTCTGGATGGTCTTTAGTAACCATTTGGCTTTTCTCAATGATATGATTCAAATTATCCTTTTGGGGTTGATTATTTTGTTGCTCGTATGATTTCTATTGGATAATTGGTGCATTTGGAGGATGAGATTTTTATTTAGTAACCATTTGGTTTTTCTCAGTGATCTGATTCAAATTCTCCTTTTGGGGTTGAGTATTGTGTTGCTTGCATGATTTCTGTTAGAAAATTGGTGCATCTAGAGGATGAGCTTCTTTCTTTTGAAATACAAAATTTGAAGATTTTGAATCATTCACATTCAGGCCCTTATCCACCAAGGAGGAATTAAAGCATGATAGAATGTTCAAGCATCTCTTCTTCAAGTGGCCATATTTTTGACAACCATAACATCTTAGGGAGAATTTTTCATATTCAATATTTTGGAGCCATTCCCCTTTTCTCGAGGAGATAGTAATGGATTGAGGTCCAAGAATTAAAACATCCATCCAAACTACCAATCTTGCTTTAATCATATTAATTTTATTGGATAAAGTTTCCTTAGTTTGGGTATCCATATACTGGAATGAACCAATGGCATTACCAATTTTGGTGAATATCTTCTCTCCCTAAAACTCCACAGGGAGAGCATAAATATTCACCCATACTGGGAAGCAATTAACTTCTTTTGTAAAAGGATTGAAATTAGGAGTCCAAGGTCTTATATAGACACCTATTTATTCAAAAAATAAATTATATCTATAGTCCATTACCCTATATTTATCCTCTAATTAAAGAAGGAAACAAAAAATAATTTTTTGGGTAGGAGATTTACTTGGAAATCTGAACTCCACCAATATTTAATGTATCCTTTGAGCTCCTCCAGGCCTGGTATTTTGCCTTTGAGTTTGCAAATAATTTTTTGAGCTTCATGACCAATTAGATCCAAACCAAATTCATCCTCTAAAATATTGATAGAGGGCATGGGTTCATCCACCTATGAATCCAAATATCCTTGAGAAATATTTCTTCTGACCGAAGAGGCTTTCTCATAGACTGAAGAGATGGTTTGCGAACAACCCTCTTGATTGCACCTAGGGTTTGCATCTCTTTTGTGAATATTGTACCCAAATTTATTGCTTTGTTCCATCGCTTGACTACACCTAGGGTTTGCATATCTTTTGTGAATACTATACCCAAATTTATCGCTTTGTTCCATCGCTTGACTGCACCTAGGGTTTACACCCCTTTCACGAAGAGAAGTGTTATCACCATTGTTGGCTCTTTGGTTCCCCATGGGATTTACCGTCACATGCCTCCACATCATCTCAGAAGCCCTACTACCAATGTCCATCCTCATTGCAGCCTTCACACTCATCATCATGTACTCATCGTAGCATCTGCACTCTCCATCACACGATTATCGTAGCCTTTGCACTCGCCATGCGCTTGTCGACTGCATATAGTAGTAATGGTAAATTATAACACCTACGATATTAAATTTTATCCTGTAGGATATATAACATAGATGATTAAAGTTAAAAGGTGCCAAACTTCTAATTAATTAAAGCTTGGGAGAGTACAAATGTACAAGATGATAGACATGGTGATATTAATGATCAACCCATATTTACAAAGAATGAATGAGACATGGTTGAGGTGCTATAGAAGTAATCCCAAGGATCACATGTCCTAGGTGAGAGAATAAAATTTTAAATCTGATATACCTTAGAAGAAGAATACAATATATAATTTAAAAATTGCAAAAGGATAGAAAAATGAGGAGCCTAAAAATTCTATAAAAATGGGCTCACTAGGTAGTTAAAATGGTTGGAAACCATCCATTAGCTAGCCCCTTAGATAAATTTATTCTTTATTTTCATTTTTTGTTTGTAGTTGGATGGAATTTTTTTAATAGGCCTAATATTGTTTTGAGCTCTATTCTTGTAATATATCAAAATGGGAAAATTTGAATCAAATGTACTTCATGATTATCGTTAAAATAACATGCTTTTGAGATTTTCTATGTTCAATCTATGAATATTGATGGTCGCTGCAATTAGCCTATTTCATAGTTTATTTATCCTTTGAATATTGCATCATCTCAGACCTTAGGCTATGTGAATATTGGCTTGGTCAAGGTTGGATTTAAATTGGATTTGTTGTTTTATCAGATTAGAATTGAATTTAAAAGCAGTATAGAGGCTTGTTTATTTATTTTTATTTCTAATCTATTGCCCTTAAACCTTTTATTTTTCTTTAGATCATGTTTAGATTAGAAGTATATTAATTTTTTTAAAAATGTATTTCCACTTTATAGGAATTTAAATTTTACTTAGCTTTCATATATTGTAAAATCAATACATTGGAATTGCTTTTAGACAGAGTTTTGATTTTAATACACTATGCCTAGGAAACTTATATCTTTGAGTAATACTAGCAAAAGCCCTTTGAAATAACATCTATCAATAAATTCTGAGTCTATCCACACCAACCAAGACCTAGCATAGGAAAAACCTAGGGGAAAAAAAATCTCTTTCAAGAGAGAACAAATTCTATTCCAAGTAATTTGGCTTACCTTTTACACACCAACAATTTGGCTTCTACTTCTTCATACCCAACAAAACTAGCACTAGGAAGGGAAAAGTCAGAGTGTGCCATTTACATGCTCAACACTTCTATTTTCATATGAAATTCTAGATGAAGTTGTAGGATAAGAGTGCTATAGATTTATGGATGACTATAGTGGTTAAAATTAGGTTTACATTATATATAAAGACAAGTTGAAGATAACCTTCACCAATATGTGGGTCACCTATGCTTATCGAGTGATGATATTTAGGTTGTACAATGCACCTACAAATTTTCAATGGTTGATGAATAAGGTATTTGATCCTCATATTGGAACTTTTATCAAGTATTTTTTAGATGGTTTTTGTATTTTTGGAAGGAAGGTAGATCATAGTGGTTGGATGAGGCTAAGACCTCACTTAAACTTGAAAATAATACTTGGATGCAACAAAGATGTCATGTTGGGTCATGTGGCCTCCCATTAAGGGATTGCACCCAATCTAAAAAGGTTTCCAAGATTAAGGAGCTACCATTTATAAGAAATAAGAGGTTCATAAATAACTTCTCAAGTTTTTTATGATCATTCTTATACCATGTGGTATATTACAAGAGGTTCATAAATAACTTCTCAAGTATTGCACTACCATTAACAAAATTCATCAAGAAGGATAAGCCCTATGAACCAAGGACAGAAAATAAGGCTATATTTGAGAAAATGAAGTAGACCCTGATCACTACTCCAATGTTACAAAATCCAAACTAGAGTAAGTCATTTATTGTCTAGATAGATGCATTTGATATAAAACTTGGGAGAATATTGAGTTAGTAGGATGACAATGGGTATGATCATCCTATATACTTTGGAAGTAGATAAAAGTGTAGTGTGGAGGTGAATTATACAATGACAAGGAAGGAAGAACTAGACATCATCTTTGCTCTCAATAATGATAGTTTCTGCACTATTCTATCTACTTAAGAATCATAAAAAAGAGAGGAAATAAGATCTTCATGAACATGACTTGTAATATTATAAAAGTAGAATGATACAATCCGAATGGAACTATGAGTCCATTATATAGAAGAATAGGTTTCTTGTTCCTCACTCTACCTATGACACTTGGTACAACTTACATGACACTTGTCATGATTACAATACTTGAAGCAACTAACTAACTTTACTTTGAAGTAAACTCCTACTCTAGTTATGTACCAAAGGTGGTACATTTACATGACCCAAATGATGTAATATACTCTAACACCCCCCTGTATTACATTATTTGGTATGAAGTTCCCTTGAATTACATAAATGATCCTTGAATATTTGAAACTTGGTTTTCCCAAGTGCCTTTGTAAAAATATCTACTTGTAGACACCTAAAACGCGTCATGCCGAGGGCGACTACTCATATGGACATGCTACAAAACCATATGAAGGATCTTGGATAGACTCCAAGATAGAGAAGTGGTTCTAACCACTCAATTTAGGCATTCTGGCCTAAGCAGTCTGAATCGCAGCCCAGACCTGCGGTCTCCAGTCTGAACCATGGTTGACACCTGCGGTCTGTAGTCTGGACCGTAGCTGTGACCTACGGTCTGAACTGGAGTTCAGTTAGGCCTTCCATCCGAGCCAAATCGGTTGGAATGACCAAGAGATCTAGAAGGAGGTAGTTGGAGGATGGAAGATTCCAAAGGCTTCCATCCCAACTATCCTAACCAACCTTCTTGGTCTTGGCTTCTCCATGAAGCCACCCCTAGCCCTAGGGGCATGCTACAAATACCCCCTCCAAGCAGGGATGATAAGAAGAGAGATAATTTGTATAGCGAAGTGCTAGTGAATTATCGAGCGAGCTAATTGATCAAGAGAGCAATGAAGCCCTATCAAATTGCATAATGACCTTGTGCATTTGAGAGCCCCCTTTGCTATCCATCCAAAGACCAATTAGCCATGGATGCCCTAGGTGCCTAGGAGGATCAAGAAATACAAATCCAGGTGAACGAAGGCCCTTCACAGTGATTTGACCACCAAATATGTCAGAGGATGACAAAGGTGACCCTTGAACATCAATTCAGACAAGGAGGTCAAGCCCACTACCCCTAATTCTGAGGGCAAACACATCAGAGGTCAAACCATGACTGTCAACCATGGTTCACAGTGTAGACCGCCCCTCACAACTATGGTTTGCAATAGGTTAAAGATCACCTTACTCATTTTGCTTTTTACCGCATAGATTAGTCATGTTAGTCTTTTCATAGGTTTAATTGCATTTTAGAGAAACTCTGACCATAGGAATTAGGCATTTTATGCGTTGCATTGGGTAGGAGTATATTGGATCTTTTAGATGTTTTATTGCTTCTAATTTGATATTTGTTCAATGCATCATTTGCTTATTCATGTCTTGTATGTTGTAGTATAATTCTTGATGTGATTAGAATAGCTTAAAGCCTTTCTTTATGCTTTCTTGTTTTACTAGTTTAATGGTATTTACATGTATGTTTCTTTAAAGGGCCTCATCACGAGAGGCTATCAAACTTTGTAATCATGCGTTGTTGTTTCTTGTTCGTAGGGAGACAGGTGCAAAAGGGAGCCTATATCATAATCCTTCCACATCGTGGAGAAGGGGGTTAGCTCTACCCCAAGGCAGTTTGTGAGTAATCACCGGAGCAACAAATAAGTGTGCCTACCCTATTGAGGGCATTGGAAATTGTAACATCTGTATCATCTTTGGAGTGACCCTGAGAGGGCATTTTTGTAACCCGAGATCCTTTCGAATATTAATATAAGAAACTTTGCATTAGTTGGCTTCTTTGTTCAATTTGTGCATTTGTGTGGATCTTTGTGTTTTTACGATGGTATAGATCAATACACTAGCTAGGCACATGCTCTACGGTTACGTCAGATGGCGATCATAGTGGAACCCCACAATTTTAGCCTTGAATTCTGACTATTCTTGGCTTTTTCTTTCCATAGGTGCTAACCGCAACTTTCAGCTACGGTTATTTTTTGGCCCGTGGCTGTAACCTGCGGTCTCCACTATAGCCCATAGGTCGGACCTACGGTTCATAGAGGAAGAAGTAGACAACAAGGAAATCAGTGGGCAATAGAGCAGGAGCTGAGGTAGGTCCCAATTTCACCTTATATGTTGAATTTTTTGCTCTGCATCTTTCCAAAAATCATCGAACCATTGCAAACTAGGAACAAAAATATAAGGGGTCAATGAACAAGTCCTAGTTTATTTTTTATTTTCATTCAGTGGAAAGGCGTTGTTGGGAATAGCGGACCTCTGAGTGTAGTCTACCCCTAAATACAATGACCTTGATAAATATTGTGTGTCGTTTGCATGCTTGAGGTCCAATCAATGGCCATGTCATTGTAATTGCATCATCAAAATATCATGTAGGACATTAGCATGCATTATGTCTGAATTCGAAATGTTCCTTTTCTTTTCATGTACATCATGTAGGAATGGTCATTATGCTCTATGATGCATTTGTCATTTTTGCAAAATAAAAGGAACCACACACACCACGTATCATTTAAACATCAGTGGCATTGGGCTCTCACATCCAACCCGCTTGATTGAGACCAATAGTGGATGTCATTACCACTTGGTTGGCTCATTTGAAATTGTATTATCGGGACCCGCTCATTGCCAAGGCCGACCCAAGAACTGTCCTATCCATGCAAAATAGCATGCACTCTTCTTCGAAAGGGTGTATCATTGTGCACGGTGTGCTGGGTGAGGGTTGGTAGTACCTATGCTACTTCATTGAGTATGGATGTCATTACCATATTCGGCTTGTGCGAGTATATAGGTGAAAGCCAATTTAACTGAGTTTAAAATCCAACAATATTTCAAAACATGTGAGAGTTTCTAACACTGATACAACACATCTGAAAACAACATCAAACAGTTTAGGGCTCACAATAAAAATTTAAAAGAGATAATCACCATTTGTTTACATTGTTTGCATAATAAAACACATCTAGACGTCAGGTACACAAATGGTGAACACACGGGGTGATCAGAAAAGGTCTAGGACCGATGCCCATGATCAACCCCCAACTGGGTCACAGCAGCATGTGTCGAGTCCTCATACACATGAGCGAACCGAATGACATTCGACAAGCATTAGAGGTGACAACTCGACATGGGGAGATCCCATTGAGTGGACCCCCGATAGAGGAGCTTCAATACACTCCTCTAGGCATAGGACTGAGTGCAGAGCTTCTCAGCACGAGGATGCTCTACCCCAAAGCCATTATCGAGACCGCACTGCACGCGCATCCACGGGATCGACCGAGGAATATGTGGTGTAGGGGACCAAGTTGGTTCCCATACATACTAGGTCCATAGGAGGTTCTAACCCTCCACCATCAGAGTATAGATGAGTCAGAGATCCACCCATTCAGGGGCAAGAGGATAGGCTCGCTTCTGAGCATAGGTCCACCCATACTCCCATGCGTGGCTCACCATGCAAGATCACCATTGATATATCAAAGGTGGGAGCTAATGGAACACCACCGCATGAGTGATGGAGGTCTAGACAGCTAGATGGTCTAGGTAGTGTTCTTGAGCAGCTAGGCTGCAAGCCTATAGCTCCACCCACTCGTGCTCCGAGTGAGCATAGAGGTAGTTGTATCAAGATCACTAGAGAGCATGGAGAGGCTTCTAAGCACCCTCATGTCACACGTCCACCATCCACACATCTGTCTGATGGGTACAGAACCCATAAGGTAGCTCGCATAGAGCACGCACACCAGAGGCCTCCTACGGTCGACCAGATCGATAGATCACAAAGACTGGTGTCCGAGCAAAGATGTCAGCTCCTCCAAGATCAATTGGATGATGCTCGCCTAGAGAGGCAACATATTGAAGATGAAAATATTCAAGCGCAAAGGCTCCTATGACAGAGATTATATGAGCAACGCATGCATGAGGAGCGTATTCTAGCTCAGAAGGAGCGTATAGAGTAGGAGGATCGGCTAGCCAGGGCTGGCCTATACCCTCCCGAGGAGCATAGAGAGCGTGTGCATAGAAGGGTTGTGTCCCTAGCCGATATGCATGAGGAGCGAAGAGATGCTCGTACTCATGTTAGTGCCCAACAGAGGGAGTGACTACCATCACTCAATGATCTTAGACAGAGGTAGCATGAGCACGTAGATGCAGACAGATATGATCAGGGCTACCCTGAGAGTTGTCGAGTTGAGGAGGAGGAAGAGCCATGTCCTCCACCTCCCCCAAAGAAGACATTACCTCCTAGACCACCTCCATGGTAGCTTAGGGAGGAGGACTTTTTGTCTTCTAAGGCGTACAAGGTTTTGGTCGATAAGGTCAAAGCAATAGAGAGGTAGGGCATGGCTATGCAAAAGTTGACACTGAGGAAGATACACAATGAACCTCTAGACCCCTCGGTGCCTACGCCTCCATATCTCGAGCATTTTGATATGCCTCGATTGGAAAAATTCAAGGGTGATGAGGATGCACAAGAACATGTTACGAGTTTTTTGGATGCTTGTTTCTAGATAGAGAGTCAGGATGCTTTGTTGTTGTGCACTTTCATTACGACACTTTCTGGCCCAGCTCGAGAGTGGTTCAACCAACTGAAGAAACATAGTATTACTAGTTTTGAGCAGTTGGCCGATGCATTTCTTGAATGCTATTCATTTGGCATCAAGAAATAGGCCAACCTTTTTGATTTAGCTATGCTAGCTCAGTGCGACGATGAGCCCATCGAGCAATATAGAAAGAGGTGGCATAGAATAATGGTAAAGCTACCATTCCCTATTCCTACAATCGAACTGACTCGAATGTTTACAAAGAGTTGTGCCAAGCACATCTCGCTACTATTGCAGCTACAGTAGTACCCTACATTCGAGGAAGTTATGGTGCAAGCCAGGGTGATCGAGGACATCAAGTTGCAAGAAGGTAGCTTGAAGCTCAAGACCAAGAAAGAGGGGTTTAAAAAGAGTACTACGAAACAACAGGGCAAGCAGGCCCACGTGAATCAAGTAGTACTAAATCTCGGAGGAGAAGACAAGGGGCAACAAAAGCCTAATTATCAGGCTCAACCTCCTCCTATGCATTATGAGACACGCAAAAACAACTATAAGGGCAAAAACAAAGAAGAGCGCCCACCTCGCTAGTTCACACCCTTGACGAAATCGATGACTTCAATTTTTCATCAACTATGTGAGGCCAAGGCCATACGATTGCCTGAGGTCAAATTAGTAGATCTAAATGTGCCAAAGTCAAAGTGGCATCAAGATGATCTATTCTACATATTCCATAGAGTGAAAGGCCATGACATCGAGACATGTTGGTCCTTCAAACACATCATGCAGAACATGATAGAAAAAGGAGAGCTGGTAATACCAGGAAACCCATAGGCGCCCAACAATAGAAACATGGGGATTTTCAAAAATCCACTACCTAATCATGAGGCACCTCGTAACAATGTCGGCCAGGTCAATCAAGTGAGAATCGAACCACCTACCCAGGGGTTCGTAGGCATGGTCAATGTTGTTACGAGACACAGGAGGTACGATCAACCGAATCGACCTCATGCTCCCATTAGAATACAAGCTACGTCAGATCAATGACTAGCTCAGAACATTCCAGGCCCACCAGCTAGACCGGTGGTGACCATAAGGAGCAGGTTAGTTCAGAACCTATAGACAGCTCCTACGAAGTTGTCAATATATGAGCTTATTCAGTAGTCCCCTAGACACAGGGAGACTCTTATGGACATTTTGAGGTCCATTGAGGTATAGTCCCAAGATGCCCATGCATTTACAAATTTTGTGGGACATGTACAATAGTGTCAAGAACCCACGATACAATTTTATGATCATGAAGTGAAGATGGTTCCTACTATTACGGCTGACCCACCGTTGCATATTATCACGTGTGTTAACCACATGCCTTTCAAAAGGGTCTTGATCGACACTAGGTCCTCGATCAATATAATCATGACCAAGGCACTGAGCCACCTCAAGTTACCCAAGTCACACATTGTGCCTACCACCTTTACGTTGAGAGCATTTAACGATGCGCTATGCTCGATGGTTGGCACAATTGTTCTACCTATTTAGGTGGGACTCAAGACCATCTCTGTGATGTGTCACATGATAGAGGGTGCCATGCAATACAACATTCTACTCGGGAGGCCTTGGATTCATGAAATGCATTGCATCCCCTCTATCTTGCATCAGTGTGTGAAATACATTCATGAGGGACAAGTTCACGTAGTGTCCTCGGATGAAGAACCATTCAAGTTCATGAACCTAGCAGATTTTCTTGGGGGTTTTGTACTCCCGTCGATGCATTTGGATATCCGACCTGTCTCGTCGGTTAAGATTCCAATAGGCAAACCAGCAGCCCATGCTCAACCATCGACATCTGTGTCACATAGATCTGAGCATACGACTACAACTTCTCTAAAGTCGACTGCATCGACAATGCACCAGCAAGTCGAGAAGCTAAAGGTGAAATTGGGTGAGAAAGTGGAAAATCATGTGCCCAGATCAGTCGCCAATGAGACTCCCACTCCCATGGATGTGGAAGAACCTCAAGACAAAGTCGAGGAGGCACCTCAGCCTACTTCACCTGCATCTTCAATAGGGTCATCTACACCGTAAGTGACCATTCATCTGGCCAGCATAGGGTTGGGTGAGTATCTTGTGCAAAATGTTACTTTTGGACCTATCCTAAAAATTGCACAAGAGATGGGCCGACCGCATGCCCATCGATTTTTGATTGGATCTGTAGTGTCATTGGGTGAGCCACCCAACCAAACAAACTTTGTCTATGTAGGGCTGGATCAAGCACCCACCAGAATGTCCATAGATGAGGATGATGATGAGCCATTCACTATGAATGTGTGCTATCTATCCAACCCAGAATATGCCATGCACATTTTTGAGTCGTATCATTGGCATGGGCGTGACCTTGGTATTTTTGAACAAGGACGTAGAACTCCGCTCGAACCTCATTATCAGTTAGCTACTGATAGGTTCAAGTTAGGGTTACAAGTACAAGGTCATGATGATTTGCTTGTTGCATCCTTAGATCGCATGTACTTGAGTCTGGAGGACGATGTGGATTTTAATCCATATCACCCCGATCCTTCCAGTTGTTGGAGGACTCGCCAGATGGTATCGTTTGTTACCATAGGGCCACCTGATTCATACCATGATGGGCCCTTAGAGGACAACCCCAGAGACAACCTGGGTAACCAAATCTATGGTGCTACCAATGACACTGGTATGTAGGGGCATGACCCCCATGCTGTAGGTGATCTCAAGTTAGGAGATCTCTACGATGATGATGGGGAGGAGTCCACCTCCAAAATGAGTGGACCTAGTTATGATGCGGATGATGAGTCCTCAAACGATGATCAATCTGAGGAGGAAATCAAGCCGACCTTTCTAGGTCTGGCGTTTATATGCCATCTGCTACCTATGGAACAAGTGGAAGAGACGAACGAGTGCTTCATAGTCGATAGTGATTATAAAGATGAAATAGAGGAGGCTTACTTAAAGCCTCACCCAACTGATCTCCCACTATGCATAGACATAATAGAGTGGCCCATCCATGGTAGTGACCATAGTGATGTAGATGAGAGGATCGATTCTAGGCTCGTGTATCCATAATATCTATTGCCTAGGGAATCAGAGCATGTTATGGAGGAATTCCCTCCCAACACTGAGTGCTCTGAGGAAGGAGTAGCACCAGTTTACATGGTAGTATCATATATACGATCATTCTATCAGATTTATCTGGATAGTGATGATAGCGACCATAGAATCAGATACATGGGACCACATCTGCCTAATCGCTCCTTAGAAGAGGGGGAAGTGATAGATTGTATTTGTACAGTGATGATGAGGACTCGATGGAGATGGCCTATTTGGGACCTCACCACTTACGTAATAGGCCTCCACCTAGAGGTCCCCCACCTATTACAGCTGTAGGTTTGCATCGGGAGATTAATCTCCATCGTAGCCTGAGGGAAAGAAGAGAGCTTGAAGAGAGGTATCAGGAACTCTTTCCTGATCCACCTACGTACATGGAGCTCCTTGAGCCGAGAGATCCCATTTTGTAGCCAGTGCATCGAGAGGATCCAGTTATATGGACATCCCATAGAGAGGATCCATTTGTGCCCGTACCATCCGAACCAGATCTTGAGTATGAAAGCTACGCTTCAGGGATAGAGTTTTATCCATGTGGTTCCGGAGATCAATTCCATTCCATCAATATGGTCTCCATTGATTTGACCACTCCACTCTACAATCCAATAGATCCATCCAAACCACTACATCTAAACATGGATGCTATCGATTGGGATCACACTGACTCGCCAGTCTAGCTTGAAGATTTCTTCCCAAATGAAGAAATGCTACAACCATTTCATTTCACACCAGGATATGCTCAGGATGTTTGTCACATCGAGAATGCTTCCCAAGAGGAACATGTGAACCCAGATGATGACATCCATCTGATTCCTATGCCTCACCAGCTTGAGGAGGGATCACATATGTCAGTAGAGAAAACCTTCGATGTGGATATCAGTAAAGATCCCACCAATCCAAAGAAGGTTAGATTTGGAGAGAGTCTCACTCCGGATGAGCGTGATAGCATCATCCCTCTACTGAAAGAGAGACCTGATCTCTTTGCTTGGACTTACAAAGACATGTCGGGTCTAGATCCAAAATTGGTTACTCATAACCTTTCGCTAGATCTATCGAAGAAGCCAATCAAGCAAAAACTCAGAAAGATGCATCCAACAGTAGCCTTAATGGTAAAATATGAGTTGCAAAAATTGTTGGACGTAGAGTTCATCATCTCCATCGACTATCCAGAGTGGGTCTCCAATATGGTGCCCGTAGGAAAGCCAGATGGAAGGGTCCGTATTTGTATGGATTTTAGAGATCTCAACAAGGCAACACCCAAAGATTCATTTTCGTTGCCAAATATCGATGCTCTGGTAGACGCCACTATAGGTCATGAAATGCTCTCCCTTATGGATGGTTTTTTTGGATATAACCAGATTCGGATTAAACCCGAAGATCAGCATAAAACCATGTTCATAACGCCATGGGGGACATTTTGCTACAAAGTTATGCCATTCGGTCTTAAAAATGTTGGTGCCACATATCAACGGGCTATGACATATATCTTTCATGACTACATGCATAAAATCTTAGAAGATTATATCGATGACTTACTAGCTAAGTCGTTGCTGTGAGCAGAGCATGTGAAGGTCTTAAGGAAGGTCTTCGATCGCCTGATAGAGCACAATGTCAGGTTGAATCCTAAGAAGTGCGTATTTGGCGTAACTTCAGGAAAACTCTTGGGATTCATCATTTCTAAATGAGGCATCGAAGTAGACCCAACAAAGGTCATGACTATTCTAGAGATGCATCCTCCCACTAATATCAAAGAACTAAGAAGCCTTCAGGGCAAAGTAGCATCCATAAAGTGATTCATCACTCAATTATCGGATAAGTGTCGACCCATGAATCGACTGCTACACAAGGGGGTCCCATTTGATTGGGACAAGGACTGCCAAGCAGCCTTTGCTGAGATTAAGCAATACCTAGCAACGCTGCCAGTACTAGCTCCACCAAGGCCAGATGAGCCTTTTCTGCTATATATATCGGCAATCGACTTTGCATTAGGGACCATGTTAGCCCAAAAGAACGTGCAAGGCAAAGAGCAAGTCGTATATTACATCAGTCGCACCTTGGTGAGTTATGAGTCAGGATATGCATATGTTGAAAAACTTTGTTTAGCAGTAGTGTTCGCTACCAAGAAATTGTGGCATTACATGCTAAGTCATACCACATATGTTATATCAAAATAGAATCCTTTGTAGTACATGATGAGCAAGACATATCATAACACATGTACTGCAAAGTGGATCATGCTATTGATAGAATTTGATTTGCAATTCATCAGCCAAAAGTCCATCAAGGGACAAGTCATAGCTGATCAACTGGTTGAGGCACCACTGTCCAACAGTAGGCCTCTAACCATTGAGCTTCCAGATGATGCGGTCTTCGTAATATCTGAAGCTCCCGAACCCGAGGAACCAAAAAATAATGTTGATATGACATTGTTCTTCGATGGTTCGAAGTGTGAGCAAGGGGGTGGTGCAGGAATAGTGTTTTTCATGCCACAAGGAGCTCCAATGCCCTTGTCATTCAAGTTAGACTTTTCATGCACCAACAATAATGCTGAGTACGAAGCCCTACTTTTGGGCCTCCACACAACCATCGCCATGGGTATTAAAATATTGAACATTTTTGGTGATTCTCTGCTCATAGTTAACCAGGTTAAGGGGCTCTTCCAGTGTCGATGTCCCGTACTGAAAGCCTACAAAGATCTTGTTGCCACTTATCTAGCTAAACTTGAATGGTATGACATCGAGGCAATCCCTCGTTCATCAAATAGGTTCGTAGACACCATGGCATCTTTGGGGTCCTTGATCCCTCAGAATCCATCTGCCGATTTTACTACCATCCATGTTAGAACGCTCTCGCACCCAGTAGCGGAGCGTGCAACCTTTGATAACAAAGAATCAGTCAACATGATTGTCATGGAACCAACAACTGATTGGTTCCATAGAGTGGAAGACTTTCTTAAGCAGGCACCCTGGGAGTCATTGACTTCTCAGAGTCCTACGGGGAGTGGTACTACCATTCACCACAAGGTTGTTTCCTAGTCTGCATTTGCAAAGCTAAATACGTAGGGGGAGCAGGCCATCTTAGCAGTCGAAGCTGAGGCTTGTCAAAGTTGGATGTTGCAAATCCAAGACTTCCTAAAACTTGGTATGATCCCAGAGGGATTGTCGCATGTCGCAAGATGCACATTTAAATAGAAAGTGACTAAGTATGTCTTGATAGGAGATATTTTGTACCGACGTAGCTACGAAGGAGTCCTCCTTCGATGTCTTGAGCCCCAAGAGTCATCTTGGGCAATCTTAGAAGCTCACGATGGTACGTGCGGTGGCCATTTCAGTGGCATGGCTATCATCAAACGCATCCTTCGCATGGGTTATTATTGGCCCACTATGGAGAAGGATTGCAATGTGTATGTCAAGAAATGCGTTAAATGTCAGCATCATGCTAATCTTATGCACTTGCCATCATAGGCCTTACAACCCATTCAAGCGGCTTGGCCATTTGCTCAATGGGGATTAGATCTGATTGGCAAGATTTCCCCTCCATCATCAGGATGACATACATTCATTATCATGGCTACTGAGTATTTTACAAAGTGGGTGGAAGCCATTCCCCTTACAATGACCACTGGAGCTCGCATCGCAGAATTTATTCTCGAGCATATCATATGTCATTTTGGGATACCATCCAAGATAATTTTGGATAATGGAACTTCTTTTAAGAACAAAATTGTGTGGGCTTTAACGTCTAAATACCGCATTAAACATAGTTTTGCAACTCCATATTATCCACAAGCAAACGGGCAAGTTGAGGCCTCAAACAAGACTATGGTAGCCATCTTGAAAAAGATAGTGCAAGAACACCACAAGGATTGGCATATACAACTACCCCTTGCACTATGGGCTTACAGGACTAGCATTCGGATGCCCATTGGGGCAATGCCATTTTCACTAGTATATGGCATTGAGGCCATTATGCCCTTAGAGTTGGAAATTCCAATGCTGCGCATCGCATTGAAAGAGTTCATCGATGATGACACCGCACGGCAAGCTCGCATCGATCAATTGACGTTGCTTGATGAACATCACGTGAATGCCCTCGAGCATCTCCATGTTTATCAGGAGTGATTAAAATGAGCTTACAATATCAAAGTCCACCAGAGAGACTTTGAAGTTGGGGATCTTGTGCTGAAAGAGAACCAATAGAACTCAAATTTATCGCTTGACATGCGAGACAAATTCATGGCTAACTAGCTAGGGCCTTACATCATATCTAAAAATATTGGTTCAGGAACCTATCGCCTAACATCGCTAGAGGTTACCCCAAAAGCTTGAGCCTCCTCAATCCTCATCTATATTAAGAATCTTGGTTTAGATAAAAGGCACCAAGGCATATCCAAAGTCCTTTGGTCAACCCAAAAGCCTCGAGGGTTTTCTTATAACTTCTTGGTCATCCTAAAAGGCCCCAAGCCCTCTCTAAGAGTTTGATATTTAAAACCTTGGTCAATGAAAAGGCACCAAGGATTTCAAAAATTTGCTTGGTCAACCCAAAGGCTCTGAGAGTTCCTATAACTTCTCGGTCATCCCAAAAGGCTCCACGCCCTCTTGTTGAGAGTTTGGTCAACTAAAAGGTTCCAAAGGCGGCTGTAAAACCTTTGGTCAATTCAAAAGGCTCCAAGGATTTCTAAAAATCGCTTGGTCAACCCTAAAAATCTCCAAGGACATGTACTCATCATTTGGTCAAATATGAAAGCTCAAAAACCTATAAAAATCAAGAAAAATATATAAAAGTCCAAAAAAATGGATAAAGCCTAAAATCCAAAAACATTTGCATTTGCATTTTGCACTTTCATCTACATTCACACATGCATTCACATCATCATATTGCATTTAGGCATTTTTCATCCATTGCATTCCATAGTAGAGTGTAGTGCATTTATCAAAGTTTTACCAATAGTCACACGTTTGTATGACAATCATGCACCCTTGCATTTATCATAATTCATTGCATTCATACACGATACATGTTGTGGAGACTTATGTATGTATATTAAGTTTTCCTGTCACTCAACCATACCTAGTGAGTTATTCAGATATTGTAGAAAGCTTGCTTTGCTATTATAGACAAGGTCATTAGTTGGGATAGTGCTTCAACATATCAGAATCCCATCACTAAGAAAAACAATATAAAATCCTGCTAAGACGAGAGAGGATGAAAGCCATGAAAGCAGTCTTAGGTATCTAGAGAGATGGGTTTCATGACTTGCTTATCTTGCAAATAGTCGGTTTATAAAGGTGTACTTTGGCAAAAGGACAAGAATTTCCCCTATAAATCCCAAAGTCACAAAAGTTAAATCCCAAGTTACAAAGTGCAAAAAAATATACAAATTTCAAGTTCAAAATATAAAGTGACATAGTGAATCAAAAGCACTATAAAAATCCCTTGCTCAAATAAAATGGTAACGCATGGACTAACAGTGATTTTTATCACTACATCTGAGAAAGTAAGAAGGGTGAGAACTTGAATCCCTAGATTGTACACCTTTTGAAAGCCATAGAGTGATCCCCAATCATAGCAATGGGTTGGAAGAGTCCCACCTACAATCGAAGGGGTAGTTCTATTGGGTGATCCCCAAACGTAGCAATGGGTTGAAAGAGTCCCACCTGCATTTGGAGGGGTAGCCTTGATCAATTTGCAAGATGAGCTAGCTCTAGGTACCTAGGATTGTCTAGCTGTATAAGTCTAATCAAAGCTGAAACAAGGATGATACGATCGTATGAGGAACCTTATCTCACATATGGGTTGAAAGAGTCCCGACTGACATACAGGGTATGCTTACGATCTATCTAAAAATACTCACATGCACACACAGGGATTATGAATAGTTGGGTCTATCATGACAAAAGCCTTGTCCAATATAAGCCTGGTATAGTTAGTATGTGATTTTTGGAGAGGTTTACTAGGGTGTTTGAGTCTCAAGGAAAACCCCAAAAAGTGCTCCAATAGCAACAAGATACCACATATCTTTAGACTACAGAAATACGAGTCATTCATTCATAAAAATGCATTTTACAAAGTACAATCAAATATATAAGATAGATACCGCATGAAGATCAGAAATGATGTTTAGATGACCACTGATTATATAGTACAAAATGACATAATCATTCATTAGCATTTCACCAATCCATTTCACTGCATTTCATAAATGGGTGATTAATTGATTAAGTTCTTGTAATAAGAATTATCGATTATTTTGCATGATTGTTATACATTCTGTGGTGTCATATTTTAAAAATTGATATACATAGTTTACATTCATTCCTTATGTTTTAAGTGATTAAAGCATACAGGTTCATCTCCATTAGATTATGATTCCGTACATAATGCATTACCATACATTGCATAGCATATCATAAACTGCATAAAATATACGCATGCCCACAAAGCAAAAATAAATATGCATTAAAAATAAACATCGCATCCATCTACATACATCATATGTCGCACATCTAATCATCTAGATCACTGCACATCATCATCATAAAGTAGAATAGCTATCTAATGCATGACATCCATACATCGCATCATATAAACATAGCATTTAAATACGCATTGCATCCATGTGCATCAAATAAACATAAAATCAAAAACAATAAATACACATGTACACATAATGAGCCATGAAATATCATATCATATATATGTGTGTCCAAACGAGTACATAGGGAGTACAAAATGCCCGTAGGCTACAACTGTGTAGGTCCTCGACCTTACACACAAAATGATACATCAAAACTGTAGTCGACAACTGCTATAAATCGGATCTAGGTTGCTCCCCCTATACTGGAGCTCTCACCGCCTCCCTCTGCACTGTGCTCTAGAGCCTGCTCTCCTAGCTGACCTGGCACCTATGGTGGATCCTACTATGGATCTTGCCTACCTCCAAAGCCTAACGCACCCAACACATGGGAAACTGGTAACTGCAGTAGGCTAGTCCTCTAGCTGGAGGCCCCTGATGTCTGCCCTGGATCTCTAGCCCTGGCCTATGATCTCGCTGTGTGTGTCCTATCAGTCCTATGAGTCCTATGACTCGAGCTCATTGTGGACTACCCTGAGGTCCTAGACCTGGTACGCTATGACTCTACTACAAAAGGATCCTCAAGAACCGGTAGCCCATGCATCTCTATGTAGCCGACTAGCTGATCAACATGAGCAAGCCGGGTTGCATGCATCTCATTGGTCCTCATGACCATATCATGCAGTCACATCACCTCAGCAGTCGGATCTTGTATAGCTATTGTACCTACTATTGGTACCATAAGAGGCCCCATGATAGCCTAAGGAGGCCCCATAATAGCTCCCCTCATTGCTCATGCGAGATCTCACTCTACCTCTACTATAGTCCACTATGCTTATGCTAACTCTAGGGCAGTCTATAGTCTCTACACCTAGGCCTCTACATCGGTAGCTCGAGTCATGAGCTCCTATACCTGGCCCTACACCTCAGTCAGGTACCACTCCCTATCAGCCACCTTCACCTCTAGAGTGGCGATGGTGGTATCTCTCTCACACTGCTACATGTGAAAGCGCCCAATATGACTCTGCAAGTCAGCAACCTACGCTAGCAGCCATCCCTCTACACTATCAGGAGGGACCTCACCCTCCTCTAGAGCATCCTCCTTAGGGTCGATCTTCGGTAGGTCCTCAATGGTGGCCTCTACACCCCAACCACCCTTAGTACACTGGTGCACCCTACACCCATCAGGATCTACCTCTACCTCTGCCTCTGCTAGCTCTCAACCTAGAGGCCCGATCTCATGCCATCTAAATAGAGACCACCACCCATCATAGTCAGGCGTGGTCCTAGCTATCTCAACCCCTGACTCCTAGAAGTCATTAGGTGCATCTCCTAGTGATAGAGGAACTATCAATGGGAGATCCCTCTCTAGAGAGACAAGCATCTATACCTTAGGGGCATATCTGGAAGGTCCTACACCATGCCAAACTATCATAGGACATGAGAGAAAAATTGATACTCTCAAACCTCTAGCTTATGCTAGATAAGCCATCTATCTCGATGGGCCCATCATAGCCACTCGTCCACCTCTAACCATACAAGACAATCCATGTAGGGGCGCCAGATGATGTCCCCCAACCCAAGTGCTACAAATATGATAATGTAATGTTATGTATCCCTAGCATGAGCCCTACTATGGACACCCTCCTCAGCATGAGGCCAGAAGGTGATGTAGCACTGATGATCATCATCTAGGGTAGTGATGCACAGAGGTAGATCAATAGGATGCTCGATCCGGATGTGCTACCACCCCCAGATCTGTAGCAACAGGCTATAGTTGATGCCCTTATAACTCCACTCCATAATCTGGTACAACTCCCGATAGAGCTGGCATAGTAAAGTGCTCCCCTAGGCTAATAGTAGTGGCTCCTCCATCGAGCTCTAAAGCACCCTCCAAGCAAGGGCTAGCATGTTCCAAGGAATCCTCATACTCAAGGAGTCTAGAAGGACAATATGAATGATGAGGTGCATAAAAAGGGCCTCTCAAGCAGAGAAGACGTCATCTCGATACCAGTCCTCGATGTGCACCCCTCCATGGTCTACATCATCCTATGCATCGATGCTCTGATCATCAAATATGGTAGCAAAAATGACATCCTTTGTCATGTAGGCAGAGGAAATGATAGCCTCACCATCGATAGGGATCCTAAAGATCCTATAGACATCCTCCAATGTGATGGTCATCTCACCAGGAGGCAGGTGAAATGTGTTGGTCCATGCATTCCAGCATCGGGCCAATGTAGTAATATAGGCCTGATCTACCCTAATGGTGGGTAGATCCATGACATAACCAAACTTGATGGCTCAAAACCATGCTCGGTCATCATCCGACAAGGCCTCGTGGAGAGTCTTCATCAAGTCAGGCTCCCGCGCTCTAGAAGTTAACTTTTAAACAAAAAAACAAAAAAAACATCATGTAAGCTAAATCTAGCTAAGTAGAGCTAAAGAAAACTAAAAATTAAAAAAAAACAAGCAATTGCAGCCTACAACTGCAACTTGCGGTCCCCAATTTGCAAATTGGGAACCATTGCTACAAATTACGATCCCCAATTTGCAAATTGGGAACCATAACTACAACTTACGGTCCCCAATTTGCAAAATTGGGGGCCATAGCTAAAACCTATGGTTCCCATTTTTCCACCTAGGAACCGTAGCTACCAACTATAGTTTAGGAGTGGCACCCATAGCGGGTACCCTCCTAGACCACTAATGCATAAACATTAAATCCTAGTCTAACCTAAACTAGTGGGGTTCATTATCGATAGTTTAATGAGGTTCAATTACTGCATTTATTAAGTGTGGTTCATTTTACTAATATGGAGTGTGAGGTCTCAATTTCGAGTTACCTTGCCCGCACCCTACCCTCGACTAGTCGATGGCTGATCAGGATCCACCATCAGGGAAGACGAGTGTAAATATGGTCGAGTTTGATAGCGTTCCATATCAGGGAATGACTTCTCTCTCTTAGAGCTCTCAATTTGCTAAAGGTTGCAAGAAAATAATGAAAAATTGTAAATGGGATTTCAATTTATAGGTCCTCCTAGTCTCTGTGGACCGTAACTGAAACCCGCGGTTCCAAAACTAGGGTTTTCCACCCGTAGGTCTGACCTACGGTCCCCAAAATTTGGTAGTGCAAACCGTAGACCGTACCCATGGTCCGCAACTAGCAATAAATGCACTAAAAACCCATCATGGGAAGGTCTGAAAAGATAAATTAATGACTCCCAGTGGATAAAAATCAAAATAAATGATCAAAATTGCAAATTTGGTGATATTAAAAGCACCAGGATCAATCCAATAAATGCAAAATTAAACAAAAAAAAATCAAACAATGAAAAACCAAATGCGCCTCGTATTCAATGATTTATCCTATAAAATTGGTGGTTGCAGCGACTTGCGATCCATGCAATCCGACAAGATGAGTAGATCACAATAAGGACATTTGGGGTAAAATTGTCATTTCTTTTATGACATCTTTCAGCAAATCATCGACAATATGATTCAACACAAGTCTTCTTGAATTTGTATTATCTTGACTCCCTAAGATGACTATCATAGCCTGACTGCTCCATGGGAGAAAGATGTGCAAATACTACTAAGCATTGCAATCATAAGCTGAACTAGGCCTAGCCAAGGCATTAAACGTCTCAAATCTAAAAGTTGTTCAGGATCATTCATTATGGTCAAGCGATTTCGTCGCTTCAGACATTGTCATTACCCTCATCGACTCGTCGCTTGAGGGGGTAGTCATAATTTCATGTCATAATCAAAATCAATAGAAGATCTCGAAGATCGTAGATCCCTTGATCTTGTCAAAATTGTATTCGTCCTTGCGAATCATTGCTAACAACTATCATAAGCTTCCCCCTCTACTTGGGGCAAATAGCAAATATGAAATTTCATTTGTAGCTCTCATCCTTCGGTTATATAGGCCTAACTCCTATTGTAGCACCAAAGCTACCCGAATGTCTGATGATGAGTGCAGAATTTTCAAATGTAAGCCTTCCCACATTGGAAGCAATGATTCTAGGATGCGCATCCTTTTGCTGGACCTGGGGCATCTAATGTTGATCAGACTAATGATCATCATAGAACCTGTGACATCATTTTAGGAGGTCTATTTTTCTCAGTGTTGTTCGATCTCATAATGCATCTCAAAAGGGGCATCTGTAGACACCTAAAATGTGTCATGTCGAAGGTGACTACTCATATGGACATGCTACAAAACCATATGAAGGATCTTGGATAGACTCCAAGATAGAGCAGTGGTTCTAACCACTCAATTTAGGCATTCTGGCCTAAGCAGTCTGAACCACAGCCCAGACCTACGGTCTCTAGTCTGAACCATGGTTGACACCTACGGTCTATAGTCTGGACCGTAGTTGTGACCTGTGGTCTGAACTAGAGTTTAGTTAGGCCTTCCATCCGAGCCAAATCGGTTGGAATGGCCAAGAGATCTAGAAGGAGGTAGTTGGAGGATGGAAGATTCCAAAGGCTTCCATCCCAACTATCCTAACCAACCTTCTTGGTCTTGGCTTCTCCATGAAGCCACCCCTAGCCCTAGGGGCATGCTACAAATACCCCCTCCAAGCGGGGATGATAAGAAGAGAGATAATTTGTATAGCGAAGTGCTGGCAAATTATCGAGTGAGCTAATTGATCAAGAGAGTAGCGAAGCCCTATCAAATTGCATAATGACCTTGTGCATTTGAGAGCCCCCTTTGCTATCCATCCAAAGACCAATTAGCCATGGATGCCCTAGGTGCCTAGGAGGATCAAGAAATGCAAATCCGGGTGAACGAAGGCCCTTCACAATGATTTGACCACCAAATCTATCAGAGGACGACAAAGGTGACCCTTGAACATCAATTCGGACAAGGAGGTCAAGCCCACTACCCCTAATTCTGAGGGTAAACACATCAGAGGTCAAACCATGGTTGTCAACCATGGTTCACAGTGCAGACCGCCCCTCACAGCTATGGTTTGCAATAGGTTAAAGATCACCTTACTCATTTTGCTTTTTACCGCATAGATTAGTCATGTTAGTCTTTTCATAGGTTTAATTGCATTTTAGAGAAACTCTGACCGTAGGAATTAGGCATTTTATGCATTGCATTGGGTAGGAGTATATTGGATCTTTTAGATGTTTTATTGCTTCTAATTCGATATTTGTTCAATGCATCATTTGCTTATTCATGTCTTGTATGTTGTAGTATAATTCTTGATGTGATTAGAATAGCTTAAAGCCTTTCTTTATGCTTTCTTGTTTTACTAGTTTAATGGTATTTACATGTATGTTTCTTTAAAGGGCCTCATCACGAGAGGCTATCAAACTTTGTAATCGTGCACTGTTGTTTCTTGTTCGCAGGGAGACAGGTGCAAAAGGGAGCCTATATCATAATCCTTCCACATCGCGGAGAAGGGGGTTAGCTCTACCCCAAGGCAGTTTGTGAGTAATCACCGGAGCAACAAATAAGCGTGCCTACCCTGTTGAGGGCATTGGCAATTGTAACATCTGTATCATCTTTGGAGTGACCCTGAGAGGGCATTTTTGTAACCCGAGATCCTTTCGAATATTAATATAAGAAACTTTGCATTAGTTGGCTTCTTTGTTCAATTTGTGCATTTGTGTGGATCTTTGTGTTTTTACGATGGTATAGATCAATACACTAGCTAGGCGCGTGCTCCGCGGTTACATCACTACTAGCTAGTCTTCTATTGGAACATGATTTAGGATGATATGATGGTTCTAAAAATGATCTCTGATGAAGTGACATTGTGCCTCAATATGTTTAGTTCTTTCATGTACAATTGGATTTTTGATCAAGTTGAGTACTCCTTGATTGTCGTAAAATATCAATGTTGGAGTTTGTATGATGCCCATATCTGATAATATATATTGTAACCACAATGCTTCATAGGTTGTATCTCTTGTTGCCCAATATTCTACTTTAGTAGATGATTGTGCCACTGTATTTTATTTCTTATTGTGCCAAGATATAGGACCTGATCCAAGATAGAATACGTACCTCAAAGTAGATTATCTATCGTTAATAGAACCTACATAATACAAATATGAGTAACCTTGTAAGAAAATTTATTTAACATTATCCATATAGGTTAGTCCATAATCAATAGTCTTCTTGATATATTGTAGTATTATTTTTGTAGCTTTCCAATGACTCTCTCTTGGTTCTTGCATAAAACGTGAAAGATAGTTTACAACAAAGGCTAAATCAGGTCAACTATTTGTTAAGTATAGAAGACTTCCAATTAACTGTCGATACATAGTTGCTGAAACCAAAGGTGTTTCATCTTTTTTGGATAACTGAATTCCTTGTTCCATTGGTGTATCTTTTGACTTACAATCCTTCATTCTATATTTTTCAAGTAAGGCTTTTGCATATTTTTTTTGAGTAATAGTGATCTTATGTAATATCCCCAATTAAAATTTACAAACCCTAGCTGAAAATATTATAACTTTTCTCCAATAAAATTTTGTACCATGCAAATAAAAATCAGATCTGAAAATATGTGCAGAAAATTTGACACAAGAAACCCCAAAGTGGCAAATGTGGCCACACGAATTTATTAAAAATATTCTGCAAGTTGCAATGGATAGATCAGCCCAAATACATCTCAAATTCACCACAAAATTGCATAAAAGAGAAGCCCTAGGCTGGACGTCCTCCTCTAGGAGGTAGGGCACACAATAGACTCCACAAAAATCCCTCCAAACACCACAAAAAATTACCCAAAGTTGGGCGACCCTCCTCTAGGGTAAATCTGATCTGAAAACACACTAAATATGGCCCCCAAAATTGGGCGACCCACTCCAAGCACAACTGCACACAGAAAACATTGAAATCTGAAGCACAAATTGTGAATCTTGAGGTAGATCCACCAATCTCCAATCAAGAGCAAGGGCACATCACCTTGTCTACAAGATTGGCTTCTCCTGAAGACTAGGGCACATCACCTAAATCTGCAGAAGATGAGTAAGGGTTCAGCCCTCAACTCTCATACAATATCACAAATACCAAATAACCTCCTCAAATGGGGCGCACCTCTCCCTTATATAACATGAGCTTCTAATTCTTCATTAAGGGGGGCCCACTTTATTACTAACTTATGACACAAGTTTAAAACATAAAATAACTCCTACTAATACATAAAAAGTGCGTCCCACTTTTCCTAGTCTAATTTTACATTACATAACATAAGGATGAGTGGGGTCCACAAGACACACAAAAAAGGGGACATTACAAGTCTGCCCCTCCCAAATTGCTTGTCCTCAAGCAATGCAAACTGAATCTGGTAATCCCTTCCACTGAATCAGGTATTTGGCAATAGCTTTGTTCATCACTTTCTTCTTCTTGGTCTCTAAAATAAGATCTGATACCAACTGAATCTCATTCCTGCCCAATATAGATGGTATATCAGCATTGAAGCACTCTTTATTGTTCCAGGAAACAGCTTCTCCTTCAATATATTTCAGAGGTGATTGCATGTCAGCTTCTTTTGCCACCTGATCAAAGCCTAAAAATGCAGACATAACAACCAATTTTTGTCCCATAGAAAATGTCATCTCAGTTGGAAAGAATGCTCTCACTCCAATCTCACATGGGCCATAAGTGAGTGTGTCTAATACACCTTCAACACTCCTCATGCTAGCTTCAATATGAAAATATGTCAAGCCTATAGATCCAAGTATGTTAGGTTTAAATATGAAACCATCATTCAAAATTCGAAGCAAAATATTGAAGACAATTGCTACATAAGGTTGTTTTGAAATCAGAGAGAACAAAATCTGATCATGACTGATATAACTCCAGGGGACTTCAACAACTATCTGATCTATTGTGTACAACTGAATCAGACATCCATAGGACACTCTGCTATTCACTATATGTCTTCCAACAATGACCATTGAATGACCCTGTTTGGGTGATTGTCTCTTGTCCATGTCAATCTCATTCATGGTAGGATTCTTTGAGCCACCAGTCACTCTAAGAACTTCAGATATCTGCATATTGACCACAACATCTTCTCCACCCAAAGGGATATCCATGGATGCAATACTTTCAAAATATCTTATTTTAGAATGGCATTTTCCATTAGGATTCCGATTTGGAATGTTTAGCTTTCTTAAGCTTCTAGATACTTCTGCTATGTCTGATGATGTTCGACTATGTTCCAGACTTTGAGGATTTAAATTAGGCACAACTCTCACATGTTCTTCAGAATATTGGTTAGAATGATGAAAGTCATTCATGACTTCTGGGTACCCTTCAAAATTGCCACCTTGAGAACCACAACTGCTTCCACTACTTGATACTTGTAAATGACCTGAATTCATGTTTTCTTGTATACAACCATCTTTCAACCAATCCATTTGGAAAGCTGAAATAACTGAATGGATGTTTGACACAGGGTTTCTTTCCTACTGCATGCTTTTGAAGTTATGATGAGGCTCAAATACTGGCACCAAATCTGTCTTCCTTGCTTCAAGAATACGAGTAGGGATGTTTTCAATATCTATTTCCCCACCAAGGTGAACTACATCATAGCTTTCCTCTTTTGTAGTCTTGGACATCATAGCATGGAAACATATCTCAACAGCTTCTGCTTTATCCACCTGTTCATCATTTGCATTCAAAGTGAAAGGTGCAAAGTTTTCCAAGGATGATGACTCTTCATCACTCATTCCTAAGGAAGAACATCTTCCCCAGCTTTCATGATTTGAGCTCGAATATGAGAAGCATTCATCATTTGGTCCATTTCCTTTACCCTGTCATGAACATGACTTAACCTCATCTCTCCCCAGGTCAATGACAACATTATTTTGCTCTAAATTTCCTTCTGGTACAATGATTTTTTCAATTTCAGAGGAAGACTTTGACAGCTGAAGTGCTTTGTTTGGTAAAGGCATGTTGGAGTCATTGGATGTGCAAGGAGCTGAAGAAAAGCTAGTTGTGCCAGGTTCTATCATACGGAGGTCTGTAATAATCTCATACAACAAAGTCTGATCCACTACATTCCCAAGCTGTAAAGCTCCAAGTTCGAAATATTTATCAGCTGCAAGAATGACTGTAGCTGACAATTGTGGAGGGCGAAGGACATTATAGAAGAAAATAGAAACAGAATCATAGTAAAACTGAGGCCATGCAAAGTTATGATTACCCTCAAATTTGATAATATTCTTGTCCCCCGCATATGATTTGAAAATGATGTCAGAATGGTGTGGCTGGATGAATGCATTCTCTATTGCATGTCCAAACAGTGTTGGAATGAAGGTTTTCGGAGCTATCTGAGTGACGTTTAGATTCATAGTATCAAAACTAGCTCTCTTTTGGATAACCCATCGCATATACTGGACAACTACCTTCACCGTAAACTTGGGAAGATGAATTTTATAGACATCCACCAGCTCCATCATGAGATCAAATAAATTAGAGAAAGGGCTATCCAATATCATTCCAGCAATCAATGGGTCTTCTGCTCCATATAGAAGGCTTGTAACAACTCCCATTGATCTTCCCCAAAGTCCAATACAAAAAATATTTTTCATATCATGCAGGTATGAAACAGCTGATTTAAGATCATCTTTCTCATGCCATCCGAGACTCACATATTCACCATCCCATAGACCTGAGCCAGAGAAATCAAGAGTGAACACAGTTATGTTTGAAGGTAGAAGGATCACTGTTGCCTCATTTGTATCTACTCGACAACCACTATTTCCATGGCAGTAAATAACACAAGGAAGTGGTGTGTCTTCTAAAAAAGGGGATGGAATATAGTAACTACATTGCAAGACATGGCCACAACTATTTCTTATCTCCAAATCTTGTCTGCAGTACTTCCACCCTATGAGAGTAAATTCCTCCTCCCAAAAGTACTGATCTGAAGTGTACTCAACCACTTGTTGGAATCACCATTCAAGAGCAGCATCCTTCTCAATACAACGTAGCCCTCCTCTTCCAAGCATAGGCTTCAAAAATTTGCTTGCGTCCATAGCTCCACTCATAGCACCTGCTCCAACAACTGTATGAATTTCATCAATAAAGAGAATGGTCTGTCCATTTGATGTTGTCGCCTCTTTCAGAACAACTTTCAGTCTAAATTCTTCATGAATTTTGACTCTAGCTGTCTCTGCCTCATGACTACACATCACACCTGGATCCCATATTTCTCTTGTGTTACTAACATCAGGAGGTACATCATCTAATTCAAAAAGTGGATTGTCAAAAGACAGTTCAACATCCATCTCAGACAGTGGGTTATCAACAAACTGAAAATTATTTTCATCTTCTAGCTTTGGCCAATCCTCCTGTAAGCTAGCAAACTATTTTTATACCTTTTTGAAGAGCCCTTTGGGTGTTGGCTAAAAACTTGTTTTAAGCTCATGGGTGAGCTCTTCAACCCTTGACCTCATTCTTGGATGTAGTGAGAAACTCATCTGCATTTTTAGCTACATCCCTATCACTGATCATATTCTAGCTTCAACTCCTCCATTATGCTTTTAATATTTTGCAAATCAGAAATGGAAACAGTTTGTTCATTCTGATTTCTAGGTGTCTTTTGGATCAGATTGTCAACAAATCTCTTAGCATCATCAAACTTAGACAGGGTATACACCTCTTTTTCAGTGTTAACTAACAATTGTTTCTTCCAATCCTCATGAATGTCAAGACTATGCCCATTTAATGAACTGCTGTTATAATGCATATCAAAACCAGAAATAAGTTCATACCTTTTAGCAATGTCTTCATGGCTGTCCCAAGACTCAAGTGCCTCTTCTTCAAAATCTTTATTGCTATGCCCTAGATCAAAATCAGCTCCATGAAACAGTAATTCTGATTTATCTTTATCAGCACAATGATCAAAATCAGCAACATTACACTCTTCAATTTTGTTCACTGAAGTTAGGGCAGATTCATGCTCAACCCATGAATCATCCCATGGCTGCAACTCCTCATCTACTGTTGTTTTATCAATGTCTACATCAGGGCACTTTATGATCTCATCATCATTGAACACTTCTCCAGTAATGGATGCACAAGATGAATTAATTTCATCTTCTAGATCTGCAACAATGTTAATTTCATTGGAAAAATCTCCTTCCAACATCCTTTTGATGCTTTCCAATTCTGATGCATCTTCTCTAACATCAATTTCTTCATTAAATTTAGGAGTTGGAGATCCCCTATTCCCACAAACTTCATCAAAAACACCACCATTATGCATGAAAGGACTGCTATTAGGAAATAAACATGTTTCCTCATACCTGTTATCAAAAATCTCACTATCTTCCATGGATGAAGACACATGCATTGTGGTAGATTCATTTTTGCATACCTCTTGAGACAAGGCATCTTCTTCCAAATCTGAAATTGATGAAACTTTCACTTCAGGATCTGATTTTTCTTGCTTCTCTCCAAGCTCATCATCATTAATGGCAGATCTATGAGTGCTTGACTTTCCTCTCAAAATTCTTGCCCAATGAGAAGCTAAGCTCTCACATCCATGATCTCTTGTAACCCCATGAGATGTGGGTTTTTGTGGCTGAGGGTTTCCACCTTGACCTAGCTTGGCATCCAATTTAGTCAACACATCAAGCATTGCATCCAATATTTTCTCATTAATCTTCATGGTGGCTGATTTATTTGAGTTCCTCCTTGTGTAATAATTGTGCCCTAGCTGCATAAAAAACCCTCACAGGCTGGCAGGAAACCAGCTCTGATACCACTGTAATATCCCCAATTAAAATTTACAAACCCTAGCTGAAAATATTATAACTTTTCTCCAATAAAATTTTGTACCATGCAAATAAAAATCAGATCTGAAAATATGTGCAGAAAATTTGACACAAGAAACCCCAAAGTGGCAAATGTGGCCACACAAATTTATTAAAAATATTCTGCAAGTTGCAATGGATAGATCAGCCCAAATACATCTCAAATTCACCACAAAATTGCATAAAAGAGAAGCCCTAGGCTGGACGTCCTCCTCTAGGAGGTAGGGCACACAATAGACTCCACAAAAATCCCTCCAAACACCACAAAAAATTACCCAAAGCTGGGCGACCCTCCTCTAGGGTAAATCTGATCTGAAAACACACTAAATATGGCCCCCAAAATTGGGCGACCCACTCCAAGCACAGCTGCACACAGAAAACATTGAAATCTGAAGCACAAATTGTGAATCCTGAGGTAGATCCACCAATCTCCAATCAAGAGCAAGGGCACATCACCTTGTCTACAAGATTGGCTTCTCCTAAAGACTAGGGCACATCACCTAAATCTGCAGAAGATGAGTAAGGGTTCAGCCCTCAACTCTCATACAATATCACAAATACCAAAAATCCCCCACAAATGGGGCGCACCTCTCCCTTATATAACATGAGCTTCTAATTCTTCATTAAGGGGGGCCCACTTTATTACTAACTTATGACACAAGTTTAAAACATAAAATAACTCCTACTAATACATAAAAAGTGCGTCCCACTTTTCCTAGTCTAATTTTACATTACATAACATAAGGATGAGTGGGGTCCACAAGACACACAAAAAAGGGGACATTACATCTTAACCTTACTTTGTTGGATCTCTAAACCAAGACAATAATTCATTATACCTAGATCTATCATCTCAAATGCCTTTTGATATCATTTTTTATATCACTTATTATTTTTTTAGGACTTCCAGTAATTACTATATCATCAACATATACTATGAGAATTAGTATATTGTTTCTAATTTTCTTTGTATACAAACTAGGATTAGATGTACTTCTTTTGAAACTATGTTGTAATAAGTGATTGTTGATCTTTATATTCCATGCTCTGGGAGCTTTCTTTAGACCATATAGTGATTTGTTTAATTTGCACACTTTATTTTCTTTTTCTTTAATAACAAATCCTTCTCATTGTGACATATAGAATTCTTCTAAGTCACTATTAATAAAAACACTCTTTACATCCATTTGACGAATCTTCCACCCGTGATGAACTGCTAATGCACAAATTGTTCTGATACTAGTCATTCTAGCTATTGGTGCGAATGTTTCTTCATAGTCAATTCTCTTAGTATGAGTATATCCTTTAGCTACTAATCGAGCTTTATATTTGTCAAGTGTTCCATCTACTTTATATTTGGTCTTGTAAACCCATTTGCACCCCACTACTTTCTTTCCTAGAGGTAATTTCACTAAATCCCATGTTTTATTTTTTTGAGTGATGTATATTCAAATTCTATTGCTACCTTCTAATGTGAGTGATTTAGTGCTTGGATAGTTGATGTTGGATCTACTATATTTCTTAGTAATCACTTTTTATTCTACTTTGACTGCGGGTTTGAGGTCTAGTAGTGGTAAGATCTGGTAACTTTTCTAGGTTTGAGTCCCTGAGAGTGTCTTTGAGCCATATTGGTTCTTTCCTATGATATATTGTATATGGTTCAATATGTTCTCTATCTTCTTCTTGAGATTTTGAATCTGAATCTTCACATGTCATATCTTTTTTGGAGTAGTTTAGAATAATTTCTATATCTTTATTGGTTTTTTTGTGTTAGTTTTAACCATTTCATCAAATATTACATCTATACTTATGTAAACCTTCTTTTTATGTGGATCTAATATTCTGTATCCTTTAGATTTGTTATCATAGCCAACAAATATTCCTGCCATAATTTTATCATCTAATTTTGTTCTTTTTTCTTTTGGAATATGCATGTAAGCTTTGCATCCAAACATTCTTAGTTTTCCTATATTTGGTTTTTTATCCTAACTATGCTTCTTTAGGTGTGATGTGTTTGCGTACTCTCATTGGTAATCTATTTTGTATGTATATTTCTATTTGAACTACTTCTGCCCAATATTGATGATCAAGATAAGCTTCTTTTAACATACATCTCACCATTTCTATTATTGACTTGTTTCTTCTTTTTACAATTCCATTTTGTTGAGGTGAATATGTTGTAGTGAGTTGTATTTTAATTCTATTAACTTCTAAAAATAAAAAATTCTTTAGATACAAATCCACCTCCTCTATTTGAATGAAGTGCTTTAATAGTATTTCCTAAAATTGTTTCTACTTAAAATTTGAATTGTTTAAAATGACTAAATGACTCTGATTTGTATTTCATGAAATGTACCCACATTTTATTGGTGTGATCATCAACAAATAACTGAAAATACTTATGTCCTCCAATACTAGTGATATTCATTGGCCCATATACATTTGTGTACATTAACTCTAGTGGTTGTTGAGTCATGTGTTGACGAAGTTCAAAAAGGATTGTGTTGTTTTCCTACTAAACATTTTAGATAAACTATAGATTCTAAAGATATATTTGGTATTCCTTCAACCATTTGAGATTTGTGCATTTCATTCATAGTAGATGTTGAGAAGCAACACACCCCCATTGAAAAGAAAATTGTTTGAGCCTTTGAAGATAGTAAATTTTCATTTTCCAAGGGGACCCTTGTGAATTTTTTAGGTTTTTAATCCAAGTTTTGTTTGCATCAAGACTTTAAATTTTGCCTACGTCAAAGTGACAATATTCCTCGCATAAGGGTATTGATTTGAATCAAAATTTCCTGAATACTCATGTGTCAATGGTATTACTTCTGGTTGAGTGTTTCTAAAATTTAATTTTCAATAATCTTCCTAAGGTTTGAAAATTAAAATCAATTCTAAGGTTCTTTAAAAAACATTTCATCTTGCCCTAATGTTTACTCTAATCTTGGAAATGCCATATATTTTGATATGAAAATCCGTTTGGAATGATTCAAATTCTGGGTGAATTGTTGTGAACTAATATTTCCAATTATGCCAAGTTTACAGGTTTTCAGGTGTAATTTACCTTTCAGAAATAGCAGTTTCTAATTGCAGCCAACATAATTATTAATGTTATATTTCTTGATCCAGAGTGAATTTTAAAGACTTCTTAGTGGATTCAGATATCTATTTAGCTCATTTGGACACCTACAAAGTTTCATTTAATTATGGGCACTTTCAATTTTTAGCATATTTTCCACACCATGTGAAACAAACATCTTTCGAGCAATTTAAATTTATTTTAAAAAATCTGAAAATCATTTTTTATCATGGAGGATCCTTCATAAACCTTAAAGGTGCAGAATGTGAAATATCAGAGTCATTAGAATTCATGTGTAATTTCCAAAAAAATTACTAAGTGTTGGAAGAAGAGGGCGGAGAAATGGATGCCATCACATGGCGAGAGAAACCTAAAACCTTTCCACTCCATGCAAAAGATGCTAAGTGTTGAAATAATCAAGGGCAAAAAAATAGGATTTCATTGCTCTCCCATAACATCCTTATACCCCACCCTCACTTTACAAAGAGAGAAGGAAATACAAAATTTACCTTAGTATGCTTGGGCAGAAGAAAATTGAAGACCAAAAACCCTGCCCATGCTCTTTGCCAAAGAAATGGGAAGCCATCAGAAAATGTCAGGCCCCAAAGTTCTATCCACCTTTAGGAAGATAAAATATTGCAAAGTGTTTACATTAGCAAAAATAAATCATTGGTGGAATTAAAGCTTGGAAAATTGGAAAATCATTCCCGACAAAGAATTAAAACCTAAAATTCTGCAAAAATAAAGCCCACCAAGGTTGAAATAAATTGAAAGGTTTTCTAAGTCTTAGCATGGACGAAAAAATGGAAATCCGACAATAAAGAAAGGAACCCAAAGTCCTTCCCATACTTTTTACCAAAGAAATGAGACTCCATCAAATAAAGTAAGCACCCCAAAGTGCCGCCCATACTTTTATAAGGAAAATGGGATACTGGTGAAGAAGTGAGCATCCAAAAACATTGTCCACTTAGAAAAGCAAGAAATCATTTATGGCAATAAAAAAATGGAACTCCTGACAATTAAGAAATTGAAGTTTAGCGATTGAAATGGATCTCCGCTAATAAAAAATAAGGCCTGACAAACTAGAAGATGAATTTTAGATGAGAAAAGAAGGCTTGCAAATTGGAAGAAAAGTCCATCTCGATTGAAAATCACCCAAATTAAATCTCTGGCAATGTTTGATGATCTTGAGCTTAGAAATATTTTACCGAAAACTTTAGAAAATAATTAAAAATAAAAAATTAAAGTTTCAAACCTTTGGAAAATTAAAATTAATTAATTTTAATTTTAATCCTAATGTTCTAACATTTGCCCATTTTTATTTCTTGTAGGAAATCGTTGGTGGTCGCATTAAATGTTGCAGAAGCATGGACGAACTTGGAACTTCAATGTAAAGTGGATGAATACGGCTACTGTGTAGACGTGGAAGGCACGAGAAGTTAATGATCCACCCATATTTTCCAGAGCTCATGGCAAGTGGAGGATTTATGGAAGCATGATTATGGTACCTATGCTCAATTAATTTGCTACCTACTCTCAGTTCAAGTGGTACCAATTTTTGAGTTCTCATCGAAGAAGGTTGCTTTTAATGGAAATATCCCGATTTTAATTGTTTAAATATTTCTCTTCCTGTGAGTTGTCTAGATTAATTAATATATGAGAATCTTGTGAAATCTAGACATACTTAGAGGAATTAATATGTAAAATTTCCTGCAATTGTAATTAATTTGCACGTAAAGGTGGATGGCTAGGGAAAAAGCTCTTGTCTATAAGAGTGATTTTTTGAGTCTTTCACAAAGGGCGTGAAAACTTGGAATAGAAGACTTCAAATATTATTTGGTAAATCTTGTTGGTTTTCCTT
This sequence comes from Wollemia nobilis, assembly GCA_028583015.1. NCBI lineage: Eukaryota > Viridiplantae > Streptophyta > Pinopsida > Araucariales > Araucariaceae > Wollemia > Wollemia nobilis. Next base: position 116,056 of record JAQPPZ010005215.1, read on the forward strand.
TATTCTAGACTTAAGGTTGGTGTACGATCCTCTTCTGAAATAGTGTGGCTAGGAGCCTAATATTTTTTAGACTATGATAAGTGCACTTTCTTCTATTTTTGTCTCGCTAAGAATTTTTTAGTTTGATTGCAAATCTGTGATGGTTGAGATTACATTAGGTTGTTGAGCTTCATTTTGTTCTTTATATGCTTGAGAAAATTAAAGTCTTGATGTTTGGGTCTTGTGTTCTAATTGCTCTATCCTCACTACGCGAGCTAGGCTACTGGTGAGAAACACCAATTGTCGCTGACCTCCCTTCTATTTGTGATTTTCTTTCTATCCTCTGTTGCTTTGTCCCATGCTCAAGGTGGAAAGTGATCTTAGAAAGTTGGACACTTTCTTCATTTGATGTTGTCTTATTGTGAAGTTGAGCAATTTAATTGATTTCAATGGTTGTAGTTTACAATTAGATTGAATTTCCTCTCTTTTATGCCCTACCTTACCCTCTATGTTTTTTACTTTAAATGTGATCCCCTTTTATGTTTTTTAAAATTATTTATTATTTTAATTTTCTAAATCTGAAGAGCTAGATCAATCCACAAACTATAAATCTGATTGAATGAAGGTTGAACCCCTTGGAAGGTATACAAATAGTCCACTTGAAACTATTCTAGATGTGGAAAAGAATGAGGATGTTCGACCCAACCCTGTAGCTCACACCTTGGATAACTAGCAAGATCCTAAAGTGAGAGAAATTTATTTCCATTAAATGTTACTTGTATTTTATGTTTACTCTTTGCAAGGTGTGCATGAAAGACAAATCAACAATAAACTAGCTCTAGAAGGAGGGCCGCATCCACTTTGTGTTTGTTGAGATAATCATATAGATTGGATTATTCCTTTAGAGTGACCAGGTCCCACCCAAGAGTTGGAGAGCTCCTTGTGTCTAAGTTGGAAACCCCAAGGAGAAGTAATCTCAGGAAATCCAGATCTCTGTCCAACATAGTTTTATCTCCATTAGTGCTCCCTCAAACTATGACTCCTAATCCTACCATTAATAAAATAATCATGGCCAATTGGTTGGGTTCCATTGGCTTGAATATCCCCGGTGTAGCCCATGATTTATCAAAAAATACTAAGAAGTATATTCTCACCTACAAGCATGATGGAATCAAGATAACAGAAGAACACTTGGTAGCCTTTAAGAATACTCTAAAACTATTGAATGTGTAGCATGAAGATGTGGTCTGTAGATTATTCCCTTTCACTCTCTAGGAGGGAGCGTATGAATGGTTTTTGAATATTACGAATGAATCTATCACTAGTTGGGATGATATAGAGAAATTCTTTGTGTCTTAGTTTGGTTAAGTAATTGATTCCAATTTGTTACATTAGCAATTATCCAACATTAAGAAAGGATATGATGAAACTGTTAGATCCTTCAATGTGAGATTCCAAAAATCTTATGGAAGAATGATTGGACATTACATCCCAAGTGAAAATTTAGCCTTAGAAATTTATAATAATGCCTTGGATCTAGTGACCTCTATTTTCCTCAAGAGAGACCCCAATATCACAAACTTGACAGAAGCCTATAAGGAAGCTCTGACTCTTGAAAGGCAGTTGGGACCTCAACCTTTGAACAGATCCTGTGATACCCAATATGAATCCCATTCCTCATCAGATGCTCATGCCAACATGTCAAGCTCCACCTAAGGAAACTCCATTACCCTTGACATACACTGAGCATGCCCAGAATATGGAGAAAGAATCACAAAAAACTATGCTTGAGAAAGTTTCAAAGATGGTACAAAAATTGGCAAACAACTTTCTAATTTTTAAGAGACAAGTTTTTTTTTTTTTGTGGGGGAGGGGGGGCCCGAGGCCGGGGCCTTCCCCCCCTTTTCTTTCTTTCCGGGGGGAGCCCACTATACCACCATGCCACAATTAAAACCTTTACAGGAACACCGAGGGACAAGCGTTCACGCGAGTCGAATTTAACCTTACTCACCTCCTAGGGTTTGGATAACCAAGGTCTAAGAACCTAAGAGATAAGTCTTTGGAGGAGAAAATTCAAATCAGTTTCCTTACCAACAGGACAAATTTTATAGACCTCCATATGAAACTAGTAAGTATTATAATAAATACAAGGGGCTTGAAGTGAATATTTGTGACTTAGATTTGCCCAATTGGTGCAAGATTCATGGAACATCCCAACATGGGAAATTAGATTATTTGGAGTTTTGCAATTCTTTTGAAGCTTTATCTGGTGAATTTAGTTTTCTTGAGAATCAAAGAAATGTTGATGGTGCTAGTTCATCCAAACATAGTGTTGCTATGGTCATGGATTCGTTCACTTTATCGGATGAGTCAAAACATGTTGCGAAATGCCTATGGATGAAGTGCAGGATTTTCAATAGTTTAGAAGAGATAATTACAATCTCAGGAATAGAAATCCAGAGCCCAACACTACATCTACACCTCCCAACAATGCTCATAGTATTCCTCCTAATCCTTCTCCAAATAATAATCCACCTCCACCCAAGGGAGGAGATCCAAAAGTGTAGGATGGATTTGCTTCTCAATTCAATAAAAATTATAATATAGTGGAGGACATGAAAAAATCAAAGCTAACATCACCCTCCATGAGCTTGCTCAGATCACTAAACAAAGGGATAACTTGATTAAGGCTTACTCTGGACTCTCTGCTAAACCTCCAAAAGAGAGGAAGAAGATGGAAAATTCAAATGTAACAATCTACTAAGAGAAGAGTGAAGTTCCACATTTCCTGCTAATATTTTGCATATTTGGAAAAACTATTACATAATTGTCTAGTGGATTCTAGTGCTTCAGCTAATGTCATACCTCTAGCCATTTTCCAGAAATTGGGATTAACACTTGTGAAGTCTGAGAGGAGATTCATTCAACTGGATAAAACTGAGGTCAAGGTGATTGGTGAACTTCAAGGTATACACATCCAGTTAGCATCTGAGCCAAGAGCACAACATAGAATTGACATTCAGGTGGTAGATATTCCTGTGGGATATAGAATGCTCCTGAGTAGAGATTGGTCAAAATATTTGAATGGGTATCTGTCCATGGATTTTTTCACACATGTGGATACCTTGAAAGGGTGTAGCGAATCAATTAAGAATTGATAGAGAGCCTTGATATAAACACATGATAAGTGGGTATAATGTAAAAAATGAGGCTATTAATTTTGTTGATGCAAATATTGGGGTTTACAATTTGAAAACTACACAAAAGTTGAAACCAATTAAAGTTTCGAATGATCATGGTAATGATGTTTGGATGCTCCATGTTGATGGGGCTAAATCCAAGTAAGGTTCTTGCATAGGGAAGTTCTCAAGGGACCTCATAATCATACATTATTTATGTCTTACTGCATACAGTTTCCTTGCACAAATAATTTGATCGAGTATAAAGCACTAATACTGTGGTTGAAATTTGCTTTAGACAAAAATGTAAAAAATATCTAGGTCTTCATAGACTCAGAGTTGGTTTCTAATCAGGTCAGAGGTAATTTTTAGTGCAAGACCTCTTACTTGAAAAGTTATAAACATTGAGCTTGGGATTCACGGAGGATTTTGATGCTTTCAATTTGACACATATTCCTAGAGAAGAAAATTGACCCACAGATGTTTGGCTTCAGCAGTTGCAAATATGAAACCCTTGGAGGAATTTAAATAAAAAAAAATTCAGTGGAATTGATCCCTTGTCCATAGATTCTAGATAATATAAACACATTTAAGGTATTTTCTGATGATCAACAAATTATAAATTTTCTACAAAATACAAATGCATTTGAAAAATCTATAATTGATGATGGTCAAAGGGATATTGTGATTGAATATTTTGGTGATGAAGAGGAAATAATGAAGATAAAAACAATTGGATTCCTAGGAGATTGATTGAATTTCAGAGGCTATTTGAAAACGATGGAATCAAACAGAAGATAAATTCTAGAAATCATGTTAGTATAGTGGGAAATGAGACTAAGAAATTGAATCTAGGGACTGAAGAGGATCCCAAGCATGTTCAATTGGCTAAAACCTATGACCCTATAATCAAAAGGAATCTCACTGAGTTGCTTCACAGGTCTAAGGATGTTATGGTTTGGTCTTACAAAGACTTGAATATTTTTGATCCAAAAGTTTACACACATACTATACCTTTGAAGGAGTTCTGTAAACCCTTCAGGAAGAAACGAAGGCATGTTAACGCATTTTTGAAAACTCTTATTCTAAAGGAGGTATAAAAACTATTGAGTGTTGCCATCATTTTTCCTATTAGACACTCTACCTGGGTAGCTAATTTGGTGCCGGTTAGAAAGACGAATGGGGAAATCTGCCTATGCATAGATTTTAGAAATCTAAATTAGGCTTCTAAAAAGAATAATTATCCTTTACCTTCCCTAGATGATGTGCTACAAATTATAAATCGTTAAGAGATGATGTCCTTCTTGGACGATTTTTTTGGATACAACCAGATATTGGTGGAAAGAGAAGACATGATGAAAATTGTCTTCACGACCAAGTGGGGGACCTTTGCTTACAAAATAATATCATTTAGGTTGATAACTATTGGAGCCACATTCCAATGGGTGATGGATAATGCCTTCAATGATATCATGGGTAAGTGTATAGTTGTATACATGGATGACTTGACAGTTTTCTCTAAGTCTCAATTTGATCATGTCAAACATCTGGAGTTTGTTTTTGACAAGTGCAGAGAATTTGGCATTTCTTTGAATCCAAAGAAGTGCATCTTTGGTGTAACTGAAGGAAAACTCCTTGGTCACTTAATTACCAAATATGGCATTTCTATGGACCTTGAGAGAGCTGAGGCCATATCAAATATACCCTTTCCCAACTCTAAGAAAGAGTTAAAATCATTTTTTAGGAAAATTAAGTTTGTTCGAAAATTTATTTTTGGCTTTGCTGAAATTGTCAAACCACTGAATGATATGTTGAAGGAGACTGCTCAAATTGTCTGGTCCATAGAAGCTAAAGTGGTATTTCAAGAAATTAAGTCTACTATTAAACAATCCCCAGTTCTAGTGAGTCCAAACTTTACTATAGATTTTTACCTATACTCTTTTGCTTCTGAACATACACTTGCTGCAGTTTTAACTCAACAGAGGGAAACATGAGAGCATCCCATTGCCTTCAAAAGTACCAATTTGAAGGGTGTTGAGTTGAATTACTTCTGTTTGGATAAAAAATCCTATGCCTTGGTGAAAGCAGTTAAGTAGTTTAGGCCTTACATTTTAAGGAGCAAAGTTCATGCCATAATTCCTGATCCGGTTGTCAAATATTTGTTAAGTCAAAATGAATTGGGTGAATTAAGAGGCAATTGGGTTACAAAATTATAGGAGTTTGACTTGGAGATCTAACCTACCAAATTAATATGAGGATTTGGTTTATCCCAAAATATTGTTGAGATAATTGCAAGAACATAGATTAACCAGCTGGACTCCAAGTTGGATGACTGGTATGGGGATATCATATATTTGTTGAAATTTGGGAATTACCCATCCTATCTGAACAGAACTCAGAGAAGAGCACTGAAATTAAAATATGCTCATTTTCTACTTAGAGGAGGTAAACTGTATAGAGAAAATTATGCTAGCATTTTCCTAAGGTGCATTGCTCAAGATGAGGTGAATGAAGTCATGTCTAGTTTTCACGAAAATTTAGGAGCAGGACACCCTTCAGGTTCTGCTACCGCACATAGAATCTTAAGAGCAGGATACTACTAACCTACATTGTTCAAAGATATCAACATATGAGAACTTACCACCAATGTCAGATCTTTGCAACTAAGTAGACTAAGAGAGCCCTACCATTACAACCTGTTGTAATAGATAAACCTTTCATACAATGGGAATTTGATTTTATGGGAGTGATGAACCTGAATTCATCAGTAGGGCACAAATATGTATTAATAGCCACTGATTACTACACATGATGGGATGAATTAGTAGCCACAATGAGGAGTACAACCCATGAGGTAATAGAATTTATAAAAAATAAATATCATAACCAGGTTTGGAGTTCCTTTGAATTTGGTTTGTGATGATGGGCTAGCCTTTGAGTCACTAGAATTTGTAGAGTGGGCATACCAGAAAGGGATAGTCATCAAATTTTCATCCAACTATTAATCCCAAGAAAATGGATTGGATGAGTCCACAAATAAGAACTTAATAAATGCCATTAAGAAGTATGTTGTAGACAAACCCAGACAATGGCATACATTACTGAAGTACACACTTTGGGCTAATAGGATAAGATACAAAGAGGATCTTAAAACTTTTTCATTTACTTTATTGTATGGAACTCAACCTATTGTTCCTATTTCTTTAAAATTACCCACTTACCAATTTACCATGGATTATTTTAATGATCATATAGATGCAGAAGCATGAGTGCTAGACTTAATTAATTTACAAGATGAAAGGCTTAAGGCCTTGGAGCATTTTAGTCGATATCAAGAGATAGTCAAGTGTTGGTTTGACAAGAGAGCAAAGGTGAAGGCTTTCATACTTAATGACTTGGTGTTTTTGTAGGACAAATCTCATGAAAAGAAAGATAAACACAAACAAGTCTTTCTCGGGTAATATAAATTCTGGGAAGCGTAAACTGGGGTGCATTTCGTCTACAGGACCTGAAAGGTATTTTCCTAAATTTACCTATAAATGGTCAAATTTTAAAGTATTATTTCTCTGCTTTTCCATCTGCTACATCATTCGAATGATCATAGGGGTTTTGTGCATATGTATATATTTCGTGTAGAAATATAGTGAAGTTATTGTGTTTATTTTATTTGTCAACATTAAGTTTCTCTTGGTTTTCCTTATTTTTATTTTCTTTCATATTTTGGCTTTTGCCTCAGTCCCTTGAATTTTAAAGTGGGGTGATTTTGAAGGGATGTTTAGAGTGGGAAGTTAGAGGTAATTCTTGTTATCTATAATTATAGTAGAGGGATAGTTTAAATTTTGTACCTAGCCCACCACAATTATTTTAATCATAGAAGAACTGTTATACTATTAGGCTAGAGAACTCTTAGGGAATCCAAGAAAAGTTGGTCATGAGAGGAGAAATATGATTCAAAAAGATCACTTTAAATACTCCAAAGAGGCTATTGGTCCCTGAGCTAAAATGGTTAGTTGATCAATTGTATAGTTAATAAAACATTAGGGCAAATCCAACTTTTGAACCTCTAGTAAGACTTCCCAACTATCTATCTCATGCAATAATAAAAAAAAAGTGTTTCGTAATAAAAGGATAGTCAAGATTTTTTAAAAAGGAATTTTAGACATGTTCACCAGGGCTATAAAAATACCATGGATATGAACCAAGGTCTTGTGTGAAATCTAAAAGTAACTTTGTCGTGGCTATAAAATGTTAAACTAGAAGCAGAGTTTCACTCAAGTAACCCTGTGCACCCCAGACAACCTGATTGATCCAAGTAAGAATTCTAAGCCATGGTTTTCTTTGGAGGAAGAATTTATGCACTCATAATCACACATCAGAGTTTTCCTTAAGTGATCCATCCTAGTATGTCCTTGGGAAATTTCAACATACTGGGAGATAGTAGTTGCAAATATTTTGAAAATCTTTGTGGTGAGTGTGGTATATGATTTAGATTGTTTTAAAACTAGAGTTATGGGTTCCAAATAGTGCTACTATTTTCCCGTAGACATAACCATTTGTTGAGAAGCAACACACCCCGACTGAAAATATTTTTTTTAGCCTTTGAAGATAGTTAATTTTCATTTTTTCGATGGGACCCTTGTGAAGTTTTTGGGTTTTTAATCCAAGTTATGTTTGCATCAAGACTTTAAATTTTGCCTGTGTCAAAGTGCCAATATTCCTTGCCTAAGGGCATTGATTTGAATCTAAATTTTCTAAATACTAATGTGTCAATGGTATTAATTCTAGTTGAGTGTTTCAGAAATTTAATTTTCAATAGTATTCCTAAGGTCTGAAATATTAAAATCAATTTCTAAGGTTTTTAAAAAAATCTTCATCTTGCCCTAATGTTTACTCCAATCTTGGAAATGCCATATCTTTTGATAGGAAAATCTGTTTGGAATGATTCAAATTCTGGGTGAATTTTTGTGAGATAATATTTCCAATGATGCCAAGTTTGCAGGTTTTCAAGTGTAATTTACCTTCCAAAAATAACAGTTTCTAATTGCAGCCAACAAAATTATTAATGTTATATAATTTTATCCAAAGTGAATTTTCAAGATTTCTTAATGGATTCGGATACCCATTTGGCTCATTTGGACACTTGCAAATTTTAATTTAATTCTAGGCACTTTCAATTTTTATCATATTTTCCACACCATGTGAAATGGGCATCTTTCGGGTAATTTAAATTTATTTTCTAGAATCTAAAAATAATTTATGATCATGGAGGATCCTTCAAAAATATTTAAAGGTGCAGAATGCGAAATGTTGGAGTCATTAGAGTTCATGTGTAATTTCCAAAAAATTTACTTAGTGTTGGAAGAAGAGGGCGGCCACCACATGTCGAGAGAAACCTAAAACCCCACAACTCTGTGCAAAATATGATAAGTGTTGAAAGAATCAAGGGTGGAGAAATAGGACTTAATTTCACTCAAATAGGACTTAATTTCACTCCCTCAACATCCCAAAACCCCGCCCACACTTTACAAAGAGAGAAGGAAATGGAAAATTTACCTAAGTATGCTTGGGTGGAAGAATGGGCATTGGCGGAAGAAAAATGAGAACCCAAAACCCCGCCCATGCTCTTTGCTGAAGAAATGGAAAGACATCAAAAAATGTTGGGCCCCAAAGTTTCATCCACCTTAAGGAAGATGAAATATTGCAAAGTGCATACATTGGCAGAAATAAATCATTGGTGGAATTAAAGATTGGAAAATTGGAAAATCATTCTCAACAAAAATTAAAACCTAAAATTCTGCAAAAGTGAATCCCACCAAGGTTGAAAGAAATTGAAAGGTTTTCTAAGTCTTAGAATGGACGGAAAAATGGGAAGTCGACAATAAATAAAGGAACCCAAAGTCTCTCTCATGCTTTTATTGGGAAAATGGGATAATGGTGAAGAAGTGAGCATCCGAAAATGTTGTCCACTTAGAAAAGCAAGAAATCATTTTTGGCATTAAAAAAAATGAAACTATGGGCAATTAAGAATTAAATTTTAGCGAAGAAATGGATCTTCGATAATAAAAAATAAGGCCCGAAAAATTGGAAGATGAATTTTAGATGAGAAAAGAAGGCTTGAAAATTGGAAGAAAAGTCCATCTCGACAAATTGAAAATCACCCGAATTAAATCTCTGGCAATGTGCAATGATCTTGATACTGGAAATATTTTACCGGAAACATTAGAAAATAATAAAAAATAATTTCAAACCTTTGGAAAATTAAAATTAATTAATTTTAATTTTAATATTTTTTTTAATCAGTTAAATTAAAAATGGTTTTTTATCAAGGATCCCAAAACCTGATTACAGCAAGTCATAAGACTATAAAAAAGGCCACAGGAAGGCCAAAGGAAAGGACACCAAAATCTAGAGGGAAGACATAAGGAATGCCTTTTAGGATAGGCTTAAGGACAACCTTTCAGGATAGGCTAAAGGACAAAATTTAAAAAACTGGTTGGTGTTTTGGGGGACGTCCCTAACTTCGGTAAAGGGTTCTACATAGATTATCTAGGTATGAGTATATATATATACACACACACATTGAAGTCTGGGACAATGTCACCCCGCCCAAAACAACCAAAAAAACATGGAAAAGGACTGCCCAAACAACATGTGCTAAGAAGATTTGAAAAAGGGTAATCCCGCCCAAAAATATTTGAAACAGGGCTATCCCACCCACTACAACAATTTGAAAATTCAAATTTGAAATTTAAGTGGGAAATACATAAAATTCCCACCTAAGGATGCACAAGGACGCAACAGTAGGATGTAACAGCAGGGAACGACATCCCGAATAGGCCTGCAAGAGGAACAACAACCAGGGGACTCCAGAGGCCATGGAATCCTGTTGCAATAAGGAAAACTACTTATATTCCAAGGGAGACAGAGGAAACAACAATGCAAAATTTTATCCAAGGGAAATGGTGGGGAGGCCCAAGGAAACATCAACAAAGGAACTATGAAGCACGATCTGCCACCTAAAAGTGTAGGGCCCCACCAAAGGCCAGGAACCTCCAATGCCACTGATGAGCAGATTTAGGGATCCAAAAGAGGATGACCCATAGGAACATAGTAACAATCAGCACAGAGGCCCTCCACAAGACAAAAAAATCTTGAGAACCCACCATCAAATCTATAATCGAAAATCCAAAGAGCAACACCACAGGAATAAACACTAGATCCCATCCCAAGATAAAAGATACTGTGAAGAGTTGCTCATGAAGCCAAACAACCCTAGCCACAATGCACTGCATCATAAGAACCTCTAATCCTTAGCACCAAATAGAACCTTGTAAGAAAAATGAAAAGGGTTCCTGAAGGAACTCAAAAAAATTAAGGGAGGACCTAGGAAAAACTAGGGACACCCCAAAAAAACCTAGGGACATCCCAGTTCATAGGCACCAAAAGGAAAACCCACCCAAAGGCATGGAAAGGGGAAAACAAGAGAATAAGGGACCTCCCAGCCTAAGGATATTATCTGCAACACCAGACAGCCAAGAAGGAGGGTAAACGGAATGCCAGGTAACTAGAATAGGACCTAGGGACGTCCTAGAAAATCCTAGGGATATCCTAGATCATTGGAACAATATAGAACCCAACCAGACATCAAGGAAAGGGGTAGAAAAATGGAAACGTAACCCCCCACCCCAAGGATATCATCTCCAATGCCTACCAGCCAAGGAGGAAGGGCAAAGAAAGTGCCAGGTATCCAAGAAACGACTAGGGATTTAGGATAGGGCCAAGGATAGGTTGTAGGGAAGCGGGGAAGGACTTCCTAGGGAAGTCCCCTGCAAACCCCTTGATGCCTAATATGTTGTTGAATAATTTTAATTTTAATATTAATGTTCTACCATTTGCCCATTTTTATTTCTTGCAGGAAATAATTGGTGGACACATTAAATATTGTAGAAGCATAGACAAACTTGGAACTTAAATGTAAAGTGGGTGAATACGGTTGCATAGAAGTGGAAGGCACGGGAAGTTAATTATCCACCCATATTTTCGAGAGCTTGTGGCAAGTGGAGGATTTTTGGAAGCATGATTGCAGTACTTGTGCTCAATTAATATTCTACCTACTCTCCGTTCAGGTAGTGTTGACTTTTGAGTTATTATCAAAGAAGGTTGTTTCTAATGGAAATATCCTGTCATTAATTGTTTAAATATTTATCTTCCTGTGAGTTGTTCGGATTCATTAATATATGAGAATCTTGTGAAATCCGTATGTACTCAGAGGAATTAATATGTTAAATTTCCCATGATTGTAATTAATTTGCATGTAAAGGTGGATGGCCAGGGAAAAGCTCTTCTCCATAAGAGCAATTTTTTGAGTCTTTCACAAAGGGGGAAAAAACTTGGAATAGAATATTTTTAGAATTATTTGGTAAATCTTGTTGATTTTACTTCATTCTGGACCTAAGGCTAGTGTGCGATCCTCTTTTGAAATAGCGTGATCAAGAGCCTAATCTTTTTTAGACTATGATAAGTTCATTTTATTATGTTTTTGTCTCACTAAGATTTTTTTAGTTTGATTGCAAATATGTGATGGTTGAGATTATGTTAGGTTGTTGAGCTTCATTTTGTTCTTTGTATGCTTGAGAAAATTAAAGGCTTAAGGTTCGGGTCTGTGTTCTAATTGCTCTGTCCTCACTACGTGAGCTAGGCTATTGGTGAGAAACACCAATTGTCATTGACCTCCCTTCTGTTTGCAATTTTATTTCTATCCTCCATTTCTTTGTCCCATGCTCAAGGTGGAAAGTGATCTTAGAAAGCTGGACACTTTCTTCATTTGATATTGTCTTATTGTGAAGCTAATCAATTTTATTGATTTTAGTGGTTGTAGTTTACAATTATATTGAATTTCCTATTTTTTTGTCCTACCTTACCCTGTCTATTTTTTACTTTAAAGGTGATCCACTTTTATGTTCTTTAAAATGATTTATTCTTTTAATCTACTAAATCTGAAGAGCTAGATCAATCCATAAATTGTAAATTTGATTGATGAACCAAACACCACCAAACGAAGGTTGAACCCATTGTAAAGTATACAGATATTCCACTTGAAAATATTCCAAAAGTGGAAAAGAGCGAGGATGTTTGACCCAACCTTGTAGCTCACACCTTGAATAACCAGTAAGATCCTAAAGTGAGAAAATTTATTTCCATTAAATTTTACTTGTGTTTTCTGTTTACTATTTGCAGGGTGTGCATGAAAGACCAGTCAATAATAGATTCACTAGTATTTCCTAAATGCTTGTGCCATAGATCTAAAACTTTATCTGAAATGGCTGAGTATATAGTGGTGTTTAGAATGAATAGACCACTTTTATAACATCCTAATTCTATCTTTTACTTTTGTTTAAGAATATGACACTATTTTATTCCATTGGAAACTTTGAACTCTACAATCATGTTTTGATCAATGAGTTGAGAAACTGAAAGAAGATTGGTAGATAATCCTGGTACATATAATACATTTATGATTATCCCTTTTCCATTTTTTAGATCTATTAAAATATTTTCTATCCCATTTAACTCAAAATTTTTACTAGCTACTATAGCAACTGGTTTCTCATTTACCTTTTGTAGAGAATTAAACCAACGTATGTTTTGGGTCATGTGCTTGCTTGCTCCTGATTATATATTCCAATAATCCATGTCTTATGATACCTTAGTGTAGAGAATGTGAACTTCTTTCTAAGGCTTAAGTTTTGTAGAATCCTTATTTCTCCCTAGTTAAAGTGCCTAGTAAGTAATAGTTCACTTTTAAAGCTGATTTTGTAATGTTTTGTAAATAACAATAATAAACTTCTATTTTACCTTATTTCTTCTAATGAACTATGCACTTAATTTGAATTTCTATATGGTTGGATTTCTTTTGTCCCTTTAGTATGAATATGAGACAAGTGTAAGTATATAATTCCAACTCCTTTAAGTAAATGAAGAACTTCCTTTTATATCCTTCTATATTCAATAGATTAATATTTCTAAATTCCAATAACCTATGGTTGATGTAGTATGCCTTATAACTCCCTACTTTGGAATATTAGAAATTAATAATAATATTTGCAATAATAATATTTCAATGTAGACAACCTTATTCCTCCTATGATTTAATTGCAAATATTATATCTTCAATTATAGTAAATTGGAATGGACTGGAATCTTTAATCTTGCTTTCAAAAAAGGTTGATTTTGCATATATCTTTTAAATGCAAATAATAATAATAATACCTTCAACCTTATATTACCCTTATTACTCCTTATGAAAGCAATTAAATAATACCTTAATATTTTGATGAGCGCTTGACTTTGAATACCTTGTAGTCTGAATGGTTGATAAGTGTTGGAGATCCTTGTAAAATGCTACTATTGTTGTTGGTTTATGATAGAATAAATGGATGTCTTAAGTGCAACTTTGAATTCTTAATTTATGGCTTTGAATAACTTTTTACTCCCATATTTGAATGACTCTTGACTGTTAAATTTGAATACATTGTTTGCTAAATTCATTTCACTTAATGCTCACTATAAAATTGCTTCTATTCTCTGCTCATGTACGTTGTGTTCGGCTGGCTATATGTAAGCTTATCTTCTTGATATGAATGCCAAGTTGTGATAGATGTTGCTTCAATTTCCTCGATATTTTTTGGTTTTTGAGAAGCATTGAAATTCCTTAGATGTTAGAGCAATGATTATAAGTATTACATAAATGAATTACCTTTCTTGAGCATTGGAGATATGAGGGTAAAGATACCCTTTGTGCCAAGTGGTACAATATTTATTTCTCTTCAAGACAAGTGCAAATGCCTCCTTTGCATGCACACTTTCTTCAACATACCAAAAAACTTATCCTTAAGGTCTTCTCAATGCCTATTCATTCCAATCATTTGCAAGCTTGCTTCGCTCCTTTGATAGTAAATAATTTCTCTTCTCCAAGTTTTTCTATTTGATGATGTTGGTTGGCATCAGCTATGAGGCTCCAAGGGTGATGGAGTGGTAGTTCTATGGAGCTTTGATGATTGTGATGGGGTGCTAGTTCTATAGATCTTCAATGATCGAATGAGGTGTTGGTTTACTAAGTATAGAATATTTGTTTTCTTCCTTGTTGCACCGCTTGCTATATGCTACCCTTTCTTGTAGATAGCTCCTTTGTGTAGATACTTTATGCTATCATTTGTTATGCAATATGATGACCTATAGATGTAGATATCTATTTATATGCAAGCTTGTTTACATAGGTCTTGTATTGTAGGTTGACACGGTTGTAGGCAATGAATAATGGACTAAAAAGAGTGTCTTTTAGACACTCTAATCTGATGCTTATGAGCCTTAGATTGGATTATCTCCCCTTTGCACCTTCCACCTTACAAGATTAATTCACTTGTGGACATAGGGTACTTTTTGTTGTAGTGTCTTGAAATACTATATTTATATTCTCTTTATGAGGGATATAGAGCACCAATGTAATGTAAATAATATGCTCTTATTTGCACCAAAGTTTTGAGAGTTTCTTGATGCCTTATGGTCATTTTATTATTTGATATGGTGGCTACTTACTATATATAAAGCTACTTATTTGCTTTTAGATATGATATTTGCTTGCTCTAATCTCTATTGCTATGCAAGCTAAGAGCATCTAATCTCTATAATGAGGTGTTGGTTTACTGAGTATGGAATCTTTGTTTTCTTCCTTGTTGCACTGCTTGCTATATGCTACCATTTCTTGTAAATAGATCCTTTGTGTAGATACTTTATGCTATCCTTTTTTATGCAATATTATGACCTATAGACATAGATATCTATTGCTATGCAAGCTTGTTTACATAGGTCTTGTGTTGCAAGTTGACACAGTTGTAGGTGATGGATAATGGACTAAAAAGAGTGTCTTTTAGACACTCGAATCTGATTCTTATGAGCCTTAGATTTGCTTCTATCCCCTTTGCACCTTCCACCTTAGAAGATTCATTCACTTGTGGACATAGGGTACTTGTTATTGTAGTGTCTTTAAACACTATATTTTTTCCTCTTTTATGAGGGATATAGAGCACCAATGTAATGTAAATAAGATGCTCTTATTTGCACCAAAGTTTTGAAAGTTTCTTGATGCCTTATGGTCATTTTATTATTTGATATGGTGGCTCCTTACTATATATAAAGCTACTTATTTGATTTTAGATATGACAGTTTCTTGCTCTCTCTAATCTCTAAGAGAAATGTATTGTTACCTTTTTTCTAGACAACACTAACCTCTAACTCTTTACTTGGATAATATTAACACCAATGAATCCAAGATTTTAACAATGCAACTAATATGCTATTAGAGGTTTTAATTCTGCACTAATGTTCACTTTAACTAAAAGACTTTAGTGAACTTGAATAATAACTATAGTGCAATAATAATCTCTCCCTTGTAAAACCTATAAATGAACCCCTCAATAGTAACTCAAAATATGCACTACTTTTTATTGCAATCTAAAAGTATTTAGTGCATCTAAAGAACAAATAGTATAGTGCAATATTAATCTCACCTTATTACTCCTTAAAATATGCACTTAGTAATTGCTCCTTGTAGAGAACTATAATCTCTTAATGTAGTCTTCTTTTGTTGTAACTAGATAATAGGAAGATGATATTTTCTTTCTATCAAAATATATCCAACTCCTATTTAATGTGCAGATAATAATTCAAATTAAATTTCAATTAATGAACCTATTTGCATCCAAGTTGCTTACCTTAATGATCATTGTAGATGAAGGATTGTAGGTGATTAGATTCACCTTATTGTTGTATTTAATTGGATGAATGTGCAAGTATTCTTAGCTAGCCTAAATATCTCTTTAACTCACCAATTCACAACTTAGTTTTCCTTCAAGGACCCTTTCAAGATTTTGTTGTAGATTCAAAAAAATCCTATCTCTTGATGAGCCTTCTAACCTCCAAAGAAAATATTCAAACCTTTTTGGTTTGGTAGTAATATCTGTCTCTTTTCTCATTGTCAAATTTTGGCTTCGATCTTGATCTCCTTCTCAAGAATTTAAATGTCTTGAGGTATTCATTATTCTCCTTCAAAATTTGGCACTCCTTGCCAAATTCTTCTCCTTTAAAGCTTGTTGTTGGATGGAGGTAACTGTCCCAAATTCTGCTCTATCAGTAACTCCTTTTAATCCTTTTTAGGATCCTAAAAAATCGCTTTGATACCACTGATAGTTTCTGCACCATTCTATCTATTTAAAAATCATAAAAAAGAGAGGAAAGAAGATCTTCATGAACATGACTTGTAATATTATAAAAGTAGAATGATACAATCCGAATGGAACTATGATTCCATTATATAGAAGAATAGGTTTCTTGTTCCTCACTCTACCTATGACACTTGGTACAACTTACATGACACTTGTCATGATTACAATACTTGAAGCAACTAACTAAATTTACTTTGAAGTAAACTCCTACTCTAGTTATGTACCAAAGGTGGTACATTTACATGACCCAAATGATGTAATATACTCTACAAATTAAATTTTAGGAACTATCTTATAGGGTAAAATTTAATTATTGTCATAGACCATGTTTCCCTCAAGTATATTGTAAATAAGCCCAACATATTGTTGAGATACCTACAAGCATAGAGATTAACTAGCTGGACTCCAAGTTGGATGATTGGTATGGGGATATCATCCATTTATTAAAATTTAGGAATTTCCTACCTTATCTGAGCAGAACTCAAATAAGAGCACTGAAATTGAAATCTTCTTATTTTCTACTCAAAGGAGGTAAACTATATAGAGAAAATTATGCTAGCATTTTTCTAAGGTGCATTGCTGAAGATGAGGTGAATGAAGTCATGTCTAGTTTTTATGAGAATTTAGGAGCAGGACACCCTTCAGGTTCCACTACCACATACAAACCTTAAGAGTAGGCTGCTACTGACCCACATTATTCAAAGATGCACATCAACATGTGAGAACTTACCACCAATATCAGATCTTTGTAGCTAAGTAGGCTAAGCAAGCCCTGCCATTGAAACCTATTGTAATATCTTTCATACAATAGGGATTTGATTTTTTGGGAGTGATGAACTTGAATTCATCAATAGAGCATAAGTATGTATTAATAGCCACTAATTACTGCACATGAGGGCTGAAGCATTAGCCACAATGAGGAGTACAATCCATGAGGTAATAGAATTTTTAGAATTAAATATCATAACCAGGTTTGGAGTTCCTTTGAATTTGGTTTGTGATAATGGGCCAGCATTTCAATCAATAGAATTTGTGAAGTGTGCATACCAGAAAGGGATACTCATCAAATTTACATCCAACTATTATCCCCAAGGAAATGGATTTGCTGAGTTCAAAAAAAAGAATTTAATAAATACCATTAATAAGTATGCTGTAGAAAAACCTAGACAATGACATACATTACTTAAGTACGCACTTTAAGCTAATAGGTTAAGATACAAAGAGGCTCTTAAAACTTCTCCATTTACTTTATTGTATGGCACTCATCCTATTGTTCCTATTTATTTAAAATTTCCCACTTACCAATTTTTCTTGGATTATTTCCATGATCATGTAGATGTAGAAGCACAAGTTCTAGAATTAATAAATTTGTAGGATGAAAGGCTTAAGGCCTTGGAGTATTTCAGTCGATATCAATAGATAGTTAAGCATTGGTTTGACAAGAGAGAAAAGGTGAAGGCCTTCAGACTTGTTGACTTGGTTTTTTTGTGGGACAAGGCCCATGAAAAGAAAGTTAAACACACAAATTCTTTCTTGGGTAGCAAAAAATTTGAGAAGCATAAATTAGGGTGCATTTCGTCTACAAGACCTAGAAGGTATTTTCCTAAATTTACCTATAAATGGTCAAATTTTAAAGCATTATTTCTTACCTTCTCCATATGTTGCATCATTCAAATGATCATAGGGGTCTTTGTGCATATGTATATATTTTGTATAGAAATATAGTGAAGTGAGTGTGTTTAGTTTATTTTTTGGCATTAAGTTTCTCTTGGTTTTCCTTGTTTTTATTTTCTTTCCTCTTTTGGTTTTTGTCTCGGTCCCTCGAATTTTGAAGTGGGATGATTTTGAAGGGATGTTTTAAGTAGGGAGATAGTGGTAATGCTTGTGATCCATAATGATAGTAGAGAGATAGTTTAAATTTTGTACCTAGCCCACTGCAATTATTTTAATCATAGAAGAACTATTATACTGTTAGGTTGGAGAACTCCCAGGGAATCTAAGAAAAGTTGGTCATGAGAGGAGAAATTTGATTCACAAAGATCACTTTAAATACTCCAAAAATACTATTGGTGCATGAGCTATTTGGTTAATAAAACATCAGGGCAAATCCAACTTTCAAACCTCTAGTAAGACTTCCCAACTACTTATCTCATGCAATAAAAAAAAGAGTTTCGTAATAAAAGGATAGTCGAGATTTCTGAAAGAGAAATTTTAGACATGTTCACCAGGGCTATAGACATCCCATGGATGTGAACCAAAGTATCGTGTGAAAGCTAAGAGTAACTCTGTTAGGGCTGTAAAATGCTAAACTAGAAGCAAATTTTCACTCAAGTAATCTTGTGCACCCCAAACAACCTTATTGATCCTAGTAAGAATTCTAAGCCATGGTTTTCTTTAGATGAAGAATTTATGCACTCACAATCACACACCGGAGTTTTCCTTAAGTGATACAGCCTAGTATGTCCCTAGGAAATTTCAACATACTCGCAAATAATAGTTGTACATATTTTAAAAATATTTATGGTGAGTATGGTACATGATTTAGACTATTTTAAAACTAGAGTTCTGGGTTCCAAATAGTGCTACTATTTCCCCGTAGACATCACCATTTGTTGAGAAGCAATACACCTCCACTGAAAATAAAATTATTTGAGCCTTTGAAGATAGTTAATTTTCATTTTTTGAGGGGACCCTTGTGAAGTTTTCGGGTTTTTAATCCAATTTTTGTTTGCGTCAAGACTTTAAATTTTGTTTGCATCAAAGTGCCAATATTCCTTGTATAAGGGCATCGATTTGAATCTAAATTTTCTAAATACTCATGTGTCAATGGTATTACTTTTGGTTGAGTGTTTCTGAAATTTAATTTTCAATAATCTTCTTAAGGTCTGAAAATTAAAATCAATTTCTAAGGTTCTTTAAAAAAATCATCTTACCTCATGTTTACTTTAATCTTGGAAACATCATATCTTTTGATAGGAAAACCCATTTGGGATGATTCATTTTCTGGGTGAATTGTTGTAAACTAATCTTTCCAATGATGCCAAGTTTGCAGGTTTTCAAGTGTAATTTACCTTTCAGAAATAGCAGTTTCTAATTGCAGCTAATAGATTTATCAATGCTATATCTCTTGATTCAGAGTGAATTGTCAAGACTTCTTAGTGGATTCGGATACCCATTTGGATCATTTAGACACTTGCAAAGTTTAATTTAATTTTGGACACTTTAAATTTTTAACATATTTTCCACACCACATGAAACGGGCATCTTTCAGGAAATTTAAATTTATTTTCCAAAATCTGAAAGTCATTTCTGATCATGGAGGATCCTTCACAAATATTTAAAGGTGTAGACTACGAAATTTCAGAGTCATTAGAGTTCATGTGCAATTTCCAAAAAATCTACTAAATTTTGGAAGAAGAGAGCGGAGAAATGGATTGTCACCACATGCCGAGAGAAACCTAAAACCCCGACACTTCATGCAAAAGATGCTAAGTATTGAAAGAATCAAGGACAAATAAATGGGACTTCATTGCACTCCCACATCATCTTAAAACCCTGCCCTCACTTTACAAAGAGAGAAAGGAACATAAAGTTTACCTAAGTATGCTTGGGCGGAAGAATGGGCATTGGTGGAAGAAAAGTGAAGATCAAAAACCTCGCCCATGCTCTTTGCCAGAGAAATGGGAAGCCATCAGAAAAGGTCGGACTCCAAACTTTCGTCCACCTTGAGGAAGATGAAATATTGCAAAGTGCGTACATTGACAGAAATAAATCATTAGTGGAATTAAAGCTTGGAAAATTGGAAAATCATTCTCGACAAAAAATTAAAACCCAAAATTCTGCAAAAGTAAAACCCGCCAAGGTTGAAAGAAATTGAAAGGTTTTATAAGTCTTAGCGTGGATGAAAAAATGGGAAGCTGGAAATAAAGAAAGGAACCCAAAGTCCCGCCCATGCTTTTATAGGGAAAATGGGATAATGGTGAAGAAATGAGCATCCAAAAATATCGTCCACTTAGAAAAGCAAGAAATCATTTTCGAAATTAAAGAAAACATGGAACTCTCAACAATTAAGAAATTGAATTTTAGCGAAGAAATGGATCTCTGGTAATAAAAAATAATCCCTGACAAACTGGAAGATGAATTTTAGATAAGAAAATAAGGCTTGCAAATTGGAAGAAAAGTCCATCTCGACAAATTGAAAATCACCCGAATTAAATCTCTGGCAATGTGCGATGATCTTGAGCCTGGAAATATTTTACCAGAAACTTTAGAAAATAATTAAAAATAAAAAATTTAATTTTTAAACCTTTGGAAAATTAAAATTAATTAATTTTAATTTTAATCCTAATGTTCTAACATTTACCCATTTTTATTTATTGCAAGAAATCATTGGTGGACATATTAAATATTGCAGAAGCATGGACGGACTTGGAACTTCAATGTAAAGTGGGCAAATATAGTTACACGCAGGAAATTAATGATCCACCCATATTTTTGAGAGGTCATGGAAAGTGGAGGATTTTTGGAAGTGTGATTGTTGTACCTATCCTCATTTAATATGCTACTTACTCTTGATTCAGATGGTGCTGACTTTTGAGTTCTCATAGAAGAAGACTGCTTTTAATGGAAATGTCCTATCATTAATTGTTTAAATATTTCTCTTCCTATGAGTTATCCAAGTTCATTAATGTATGAGAATCTTGCAAAATCTGGACGTACTTAGAGAAATTAATATGTAAAATTTTCTACGATTGTAATTAATTCACACATAAAGGTGGATGGTTAGGGAAAAGCTCTTGTCTATAAGAGTGATTTTATGAGTCTTTCACAAAGGGGGTGAAAACTTAGAATAGAAGAATTCTGACATTATTTGGTAAATCTTGTTGGTTTTCCTTTCATTCTGGACTTGATGCTGGTGTGCGATCCTCTTCTAAAATAGTGTGGCCAAGAGCCTAATCTTTTTTAGACTATGATAAGTGCATTTTATTCTATTTTCATATCATGAAGGATTTTTTAGTTTGATTACAAATCTGTGATGGTTTAGATTACATTAGGTTGTTAAGCTTCATTTTGTTCTTCGTATGCTTGATAAAAGTAAAGGCTTAATATTTGAGTTTGTGTCCTAATTACTCTGTCCTCACTGTGTGAGCTAGGCTGTTGATGAGAAACACCAATTGTCATTGACCTCCCTTCTGCTTGTGATTTTATTTCTATCCTCTATTACTTTGTCCCATGCTCAAGGTGAAAAGTGATCTTAGAAATATAAACACTTTCTTTATTTGATGTTGTCTTTTGTGAAGCTGAGCAATTTGATTGATTTCAGTGGTTGTAGTTTGCAATTATATTGAATTTTCTCTCTTTTTTACCCTACCTTACCCTCTTTGTTTTTTACTTTAAAGATGATCCACTTTTATGTTTTTTAAAATTCTTTATTTTTTTAATTTTCTAGTTCTAAAGAGCTATATCAATCCAAAAACTGTAAATATGATTGATGAACCAAACACCACCGAACGAAGGTTGAACCCATTTTAAGGTATACAAATAGTCCACTTGAAACTATTCCAAAAGTGGAAAAGAGTGAAGACGTTTGATCCAACCGTGTAGCTCACACCTTGGATAACTAGAAAGATCCTAAAGTGGGAGGGAATTTATTCCCATTAAATGTTACTTGTGTTTTCTGTTTACTCTTTGCAGGGTGTGCATGAAAGACCAGTTAATAGTAGATTCACTAGTATGTCCTACATGCTTGTGCCATAGATCTAAAACTTTAACTGAAAGGGCTGAGTGTGTAGTGGTGTTTAGAATGAATAGACCACTTTTATAAGAGCCTAATGCTATATTTTCCTTTTGTTTAAGAATATGACACTATTTTCTTCCATTGGAAACTTTGAACTCTACAATCATGTTTTGATCCATGAGTTGAAAAAATTAAATAAGATTGGCAGATAATCTTGGTGCATATAATACATTTATGATTATCCCTTTTCCATTTGTTAGATCTATTAAAATATTTCCAATCCCCTTTACCTCATAAGTTTTACTATCTTCTATAGCAATTGGTTTCTCATTTACCTTTTGTAGAGAATTAAACCAATGTATGTTTTTGGTCATGTGCTTGCTTGCCCCTGAGTCTATATACCAATAATCCATGACTTATGATACCTTAGTGTAGAGAATGTGTACTTCTTTCTAAGGCTTAAGTTTTGTAGAATCCTTATGTCTCCCTATTTAAAGTGCTTAGTAAGTAATAGTTCACTTTTAAAGATGATTTTGTAATGTTTTGTAAATAACAATTTCACCTTATTTCTCCTAATGAACTATGCACTTAATTTGAAGTTCTATATAGTTAGATTTATTTTATTCCTTTAGTATGAATATGAGACAAGTGTAAGTACATAATTCCAACTTCTTTAAGTAAATTAAGAACTTCCTTTTATATCCTTCTATATTCAATAGATTAATATTTCTAAATTCCAATAACTTATGGTTGATGTAGTATGCCTTATAACTCCCTACTTTGGAATATTAGAAATTAATAATAATATTTCAATGTAGACAACCTTATTCCTCCTATGATTTAATTGCAAATATTATATCTTCAATTATAGTAAATTGGAATGGACTGGAATCTTTAATCTTGCTTTCAAAAAAGGTTGATTTTGCATATATCTTTTAAATGCAAATAATAATAATAATACCTTCAACATTATATTACCCTTATTACTCCTTATGAAAGTAATTAAATAATATCTTAATATTTTGATGAGCACTTGACTTCGAATACCTTGTAGTCTGAATGGTTGATAAGTGTTGGAGATCCTTGTAAAATGCTATTGTTGCTAATGGTTTTATGATAGAATAAATGGATGTCTTAAATGCACCTTTGAATTCTTAATTTATGTCTTTGAATGACTCTTTACTCCCATATTTGAATGACTCTCGACTCTTAACTTTGAATACGTTGTTTTATAAATTCATTTTACTTAATGCTCACTGTAAAAGTGCTTCTATTCTCTGCTCACCTACGTTGTGTTCGGATGGCTATATGTAAGCTTCTCTTATTGATATGAATACCAAGTGGTGATAGATTTTGCTTCGATTTCCTCATCGAGCTTTGTTGGTTATTGATAAGCGTTGAAATTCCTTAGATGTTAGAGAAATGATGTCAGGAATTACATAAATGAATTAACTTTCTTGAGCATTAGATATATGAGGGTAAAGATACCCTTTGTGCCAAGTGGTACAATATTTATTTCTCTTCAAGACAAGTGCAAATGCCTCCTTTGCATGCACACTTTCTTCAACATACCAAAAAATTATCCTTAAGGCCTTCTCAATGCCTATTCATTCCAACTATTTGCAAGCTTGCTTTGCTCCTTTAACAACAAACTATTTCTCTTCTCCAAGTTGTTTTGTTTAATGATGTTAGTTAGATCCAACTATGAGGCTCCAAGGGTGATGGAGTGATAGTTCTATGGAGCTTTGATGACTGTGATGGGGTGCTAGTTCTATAGAGCTTCGATGATCTAATGAGGTGTTGGTTTACTAAGTATGGAATCTTTGTTTTCTTCCTTGCTGCATCGCTTTCTATATGCTATCCTTTCCTATAGATAGCCCCTTTGTGTAGATATTTTATGCTATCCTTTGTTATTCAAGATGATGTTGGTAGACGTAGATGTATATTGCTATGCAAGATTGTTTACATAGGTCTTGTGTTGTAGGTTGAAATTGTTGTAGGCGATGGATAATGGACTAAAATCAATGTCTTTTAGACACTCGGACCTGATGCTTATGAGCCCTATATTGGCTTATATTCCCTTTGCACCTTCCACCTAAGAATATTCAGTTTCTTGTGGATGTAGGGTACCTGTTGTTGTAGTGTCTTGAAACACTATATTTTCTTCCTCTTTTATGAGGGATATAGAGCACCAATGTAATGTAAATAAGATGCTCTTATTTGCACCAAAGTTTTAAGAGTTTCTTGATGCCTTATGGTCCTTCTTTTCTCCTTTGATATGGTGGCTCCTTACTATATATAAAGCTACTCCTTTGCTTTTAGATATGGCAATTGCTTGCTCTAATCTCTAAGAGCAATGTATTGTTACCTTTTTTTCTAGACAACACTAACCTCTAACTCTTTACTTGTATAATATTATAACTAATGAATCCAAGCTCTTAACAATGCAACTAATATGCTATTAGAGGTTTTAATTATGCACTAATGTTCACTTTAACTAAAAGACTTTAGTGAACTTGAATAATAACTATAGTGCAATAATAATCTCCCTTATAACTCCTATAAATGAACCCCTCAATAGTAACTCAAAATATGCACTAATTTTTACTATAATCTAAAAGTACTTAGTGCATCTAAAGAACAACTAGTATAGTGCAATATTAATCTCACCTTATTACTCCTTAAAATATGCACTTAGTAATTGCTCCTTGTAGAGAACTATAATCTCTTAATGTAGTCTTCTTTTGTTGTAACTAGATAATAGGAAGATGATATTTTCTTTCTGTTGAAATATATCCAACTCCAATTTAATGTGTAGATAATAATGCAGTTTAAATTTCAACTAATGAACCTATTTGCACCCAAGTTGCTTACCTTGATGATCATTGTAGATGAAGGATTGCAGGTGATTAGATTCACCTTATTGCTACCTTTAATTGGATGAATGTGTAGCTATTATTGGCTGTCCTAAATAGATCTTTAACTCACCAGTTCACAACTTAGTTTTCCTTCAAGGACCCTTTCAGTATTTTGTTGTAGATTCAACAAACTCCTATCTCTTGATGAGCCTTCTAACCTCCAAATAAAATCTTCAAACCTTTTTGGTTTGGTAGTAATGTCTGGCTCTTTTCTCCTTGTCAAATTTTGGCTTCGATCTTGATCTCATTCTCAAGAATCTAAATGTCTTGAGGTCTTCATTATTATCCTTCGAAATTTGGCACTCCTTTCCAAATTCTTCTCCTTTTGGGCTTGTTTTTGGATGGCGATAATTGTACCAAAATCTTCTCTATCAGTAACTCCTCCTTTTAATCCTTTTTAGGTTCCTCAAACCTCGCTCTGATACCATTGATAGTTTCTACACTATTCTATCTACTTAAGAATCATAAAAAATAGAGGAAATAAGATCTTCATGAACATGACTTGTAATATTATAAAAGTAGAATGATACAATCCGAATGGAACTATGAGTCCATTATATAGAAGAATAGGTTTTTTTTTCCTCACTCTACCTATGACACTTGGTACAACTTACATGATACTTATCATGATTACAATACTTGAAGCAACTAACTAACTTTACTTTGAAGTAAACCCATACTCCGGTTATGTACCAAAGGTGGCACATTTACATGAACCAAATGATGTAATATACTCTAACAAATAAATTTAGGAACTATATTCTAGGGTAAAATTTAATTATTGTCATAGAACATGTTTCCCTCAAGTATATTATTAATAAAGCTAAACCATCAAGAAATATAGATAGGTGGATTCTCTTTTTGCAATAGTTTAAGTTTGAAATTGTTGACCGATCGAGTAAGAAATATATAAAGACAAATTCTCTTTCAAGAGCATATGAGAAAGTTGGATCTAAATATGTAGGTGATGCATTTTTTTATGCAATATTGCTAATAGTATAATTCAGTCTAGAGTAATATATAAATATCTTGTGATACTTAACCGAAGTTAGGTTTCTAGAAGATGCAATGCCAAGAAGGAAGAGGAGGATTGCTCAAGATAATCTATTAGAATCCCATTATAATGTTATTATATAATGAGCTTATTTATAATGTGGGATCCCCATACTAATAATATTATATCATATTCGTAATGTGTATGTGGCATTTGAAATGCCTAAACAAGTGGTGTCATTTAATGTAATCATTGTAAAGAACGTAATGCTTGTTTGGTAGAATATTCTAGCTTGGGTGGCCACTTGTGTGTGAAGCCAACCCTTGAGAATTAGGGTTATAAAGAGTCTTCAAAAATTTAAGAGGTCATAGATGAAGGTATCTTGTATTTTTTTGTATTTAATCTCTACTTCTAAGGAGAATGTCCCTTTGAAGAGGCCTACAATTCTGTAATGTGTTCTTGATTTCTATAATATATTTTGTTTCTTTTTCATTTCATATTACAATATTGTTAATTGCAAGCTCATTTATTATTATTATTGTAATATTGTATTGATGTGTTTTTATTTTACTACAAGTTTCTTAACAAGTAGTATTAGAGCACTTTCTAGGGGCCATGTCTTATTGTAGTATAAATAGTTCATGTCCTACCATTTTGACATGTTAGGTATAATTTTCCTTGTTTTTATTTTCCTACTTATTACCTTATAAAGAAAAATCCATCTATTTTTTTTATTAGGTTATAAACCCTATGTCGGGGGTTTTAAAATATCACAGAGTTGCCATTATTGGCTAAGCTAGATTACCCATAAAGCATCTAGTGAAGTGAGGGGTGATAAAACTCCAATACCTAGGCCTTAGACAATACTTGTATATGAACTTGAGCTCTTGCATATCTTCAAGTATATTGGGAAACACCCTTAGGTTTAGTAGTGAATTTTAGCCATAGGAAATTTTTGACTATGTATCTATTCATAGTGCACCAAGAACAACACTCGAGAAAATTACCCTCCTATATTGTTAGAGAGGTGGGTAGTGCACTCAAGAGTATGTATATAATCCACCTTATGACATGAATATTGGTCCAATATTTATCATTCATAACTATAGTATAATAAAGGGCTATTGATAGTGCATAGACCTTGGCCTAGATTTACCTTATTTCATTCATAAATCAAATCCTAATACCTCAAAAAAATCTAACCATGGAATTTAGCATACTAACAAGACCACACCTATCATATAAGTTACCATACTATAAAATTATTGGCTGAAAAAGATAATTGTTGGGGTCAGTAATAGTTGAGAACAATGTTAGATAGAACAATTTTTAGTAATAGTTAAAACAGTATCTGTTGGGGCAATTAATAACAATAAAAAATAGTGTCAAACATGACAATGTTAGTAATAGTCAAAACAGAGTTGGTTTTGACACTTGTTAGTAATAGTCAATAAAAGGGAAGTGTTAGGGACAAAGAAAATAAATTCCAAATAGGTATTTGGATAACAAAACAAATAGTAATTGATATGGCAATTGTTAGGAACCAAAGAAGAAATCCTATTTTTAAAGTGAAGATAAGCTTTAGGAGAAAAAATAAAACTTGATTAAAAAAAAGTAAAAATTTCTAAGTTTGGGGCTGCCAAAAATATCATTTTGAGATATAGTCCATTGCGATTGTCTCATAGAGCTAAAAACAAAATTATATAGCACCCATACACTTTTTTGGGTGCCAAAAAACATCATTTTGAGATCTATCCCATTGTGTAGTCTTTTCAAACTGGTCATTTTTTATTGAAATAATGCAAAGTACATTGGGTGGCACAAGTGGGGGCCTCCCTCCCTATGATTCAAACTAAGATCACCTAGATGAAACACCAACAACATACCATGGGGATATTCCCTAAACAATGATAATTTTGATATGTAGCACTCAAACACTTTTTTTGGACTATTACAAAAAATAGTAACCTCTAAAACAACATTTCTATTTTTAGTGATGTAGTTAAGGTGGTCCTAATCACAAGCCCTTGGATGGGGTGACTAAAGGGTAATGAGGGAGATGGAGAAAAATCAAATAATGGATAAAATAGAGTTAATAATTCAACAACTCGGTAACCTACAAAACCAATTTGGGCAATTTGGCCAATAATTAAAAAATATGAAATATCATATGCAGCTCATTAAATCTGAATAGATTAAAATAAAATTATATATTGAGGAAAAATTCATTGAGGTTGAAGGGAATTTAAATGGAGACACATAATTGCATCAACAAAGTAACAATGAAGGAACGGTTGGCAGTTTAGGAAATAAATAAGAAGAAACACATCCTGTTATTTTTTACACTAAAGTCTCATTTAAAATGCTCAAATTAGACTTCCCAAGTTTAATGGAAAGGGCCTTGATGGTTAGTTGTGCCAAAGGAATCAAATTTTCAAACTCCATAGTGTACCCTAACATTTATGAATCATAATTCCGTCATTTGACTTTGAATTTGAAGCCCTTCAATGGTATCAATGGGTGCAATATATGACTCCTAACCTTTATTGGGAAGAATTTGAATCCTAACTATTCACTTGCTTTGGCCCTAGTGAGTATAAGGATTTTATAGGAGCTTTAACCAAATTGAAATAGACCTCTATAATTCATGAGTATCAAACTTAATTTGAAAAACTGACTAATAGGACAAGGGATTTGAGTGAAGGATTTTTTAAAGTTGTTTTATCAGTCAGTTAAAAGATGACATTGTTATCTTTTGATGGTGTATGCCAAGGGAGAATGCAATCATAGGATGCAGAATATGTAGAAATGTAAGATGCTAAAATATTCTATTAATGGAAAGTGAAGAAAATGATACAATGCAAAATGGAGGAAGTGAACACTCCATTCTAAAGAACTACATTGTATCCATCACCAATATATATGGTGATTTACCCAGTATACCTACTACTACCCACAATGATGCCTTATCACTCACTATGAGGCTCTTTATATAGAAATATGGATTGCTTGGCCAACACTCTACCTAGTTGTACAAGGGGACACCTTGCACATTTACATATTGCACATAGACACTTGTGCATTTATTATATTACATGAACTAGTTAACTACCCCTTAAAGTAATCTACTACTCTAGTTATGTACCAAAGGTGGTACATTTACATGATCCAAATGATGTAATATACTCTAACATCCCCCTGTATTACATTATTTGGGTATTGAAGAATTTAGTCTTCAATATGGATCTTCTTCTCTTGAATAGTATTTGGCTTGCATTGTATGCCTCCTTGGTCTGATTCTTCCTCTTCTTCTTTAGCCTTTGCTTTAGATCCTATTTTTGTACTTTCATAAGTGGTTGTACTGCTATCTAATTTCTATAAAGGTAATTTTCCTTCTTTGTCCTTGTTGTGTACAAAGGCTTCTGAACAAACACTCAAAGCTTCATGATAAGATCTTGAATTAGTAGAACTTGAAGTACCAATACTACATGAGGATTGAAATATCTTTTCTAAGTATGATTCACTCAATTCTATTTTTTTAAAGAGCTTCTATCAATCATTTTCATTCTGCATTCTCAATCTTGTAATTTTTGTATGTAAGTAATGCCATATACAGTATGCTTACAAAATCTATAGAAAGTGGAATGCTACTTTTTCCATTATCAATTGCTTTAGTGAGTTAAGCATGTAGATAATGTTCCATAGTATCAAAGTTATCTTCTAAGGCTTCACTATGAATCACCTTTGAGGTAAGATCTAAAATTCCTTCAGACTTTATAAGTAGATTCATGATCCCAATTTTTATGGCATTTGCTCTTTCCTTTCTAATAGTGTTGTTCATGTTATTGTTTGTTGTATTCTTGGAGGTAGACATCCTTATAGCTCCCTATATTAGAGTATATGAATTAGTTTGATAAAACTATTCAAGTCTTAGCTTTTGTAGAATCCCTTATTTCTCCTTAGTTAAGATATGTGAACTAATTTGATAAAACCTTTCTTAGATTTAGGTTTTCTAGGCTTCCTTATATCTCCCAATAATTAGAGTAGGCTTAGTTCACCTTCTAAGTTGATTTTGTAATGTTTTGAGAATAGTCAACCTTTTAATTTTACCTTATCTTTCCTAATGAAGTGTACTCTAATGGTTGGATTTATTTTTGTCTCCTTAGAATGAGTATCAGATAATTTTTACCAATTAATTCCAACTCTATATGTAGGCAATTTATTTGTTTCTCTTTCCAATTGATTAATTTTCTAAATTCCAATTATATGTATATAGTTTAAAGTAGTATGCCTTATATCTCTCTACTTTTGGAATATTAGAAAATAATGGTATTTTCAATTTAATACTGACTTAATCAAGGTTGAAAACCTTATATATCCTACTTAGTTAATTGCAAATATGAATATTCAATACCTTGAAATAAGCTTGCTTGATAATTAATAATGTTTGATAAGTTTATTCCAATGCAATAGTCTATATCACCTTATAACTCCAATTTTAATTAAAGCAAGTAAATTTAATATTTACCTTAGTAAGGCTTGATGCTCTATGTATCCTTGAGTAGCTCCACATACTTTGATGGCTAGTTGGTATGTATCTCCAATGTTGTATTAATGCTACTTTGACCTTGCTATCCAACGAAGGGCTTGTGTGCTCTTTCTTTGAACTCTACACTTCCACAATGTCTATTTTGATTTGTTCTCCTCATTAATGGTTGCTTATCACCATGAGAATTTAATTTTTTTTTATGATAGTGCTTACTACCTCCTTTGACTATTATTTTAGCATGCTCTTACTCAAACATTGTAATTTCGCTTCAATATCACTTCACTTCTTTACCTCGAAGTTGAATGCTTATATAGCTATAGACACCAAATCGCAACCACTAAACCTCCATCCTAAGCATCCCACCACCCACTTGTCTTCCATTCCACTTTCCTAACAATTATTTGGCCCGAATCCACCTTCTTGCCATTTCCTAGCCTAATTGGGGTTATTATAATATTATTTTATAATATTTTATATTTTATATAAAATTTTATTATATTTTAATATATTTATTATAAAAATATATATAAATAAACTCAATTAACCTTAGCCATCTAATTTCATTTAATCTCCATCATCCATTTTCATTAATTAATGTCACATTCAAAAAGTAATCTCAACCCTAGGATATGACTTAATCTTAGCCACACAATCAAAAGTGCAAGGCTAAAACCCTAAGAAACCCTAGGTTGGATTATAAATAGGGTATTTTGAAAATGCCCAAACCCTAGAACTTGGAGATTAAGATATATACTTGGAGAAGCATTTTTTGATGCCCTAGTGAAGTAGAGATAGAGAGAATTGAAGATCTAATGTCCTAGCTAAGCCAACAATACTTTTGTTATTCCAGCCATCGCCCATCCATCCTTGCTCACAACCATAGCCATATTCCATCCACTACCTCCATCACAATCCTTCTTGATCTGTTTCTCCAGATCTGCCCTACCTTGTGAGCACTGTGCCAAGCTTGCAAATCTCGTTGTAGAGCTTTCCAATCGCCCACCAGAGCTTGCCTTGTCTACAAGTGCACACTAGAGCTTTCCAAGCTCACTGTAGAGCCTGCTTAGTGCCTTCCAGATCTTGCAACAGTCCTAGATGCAAACAAAAGCTTGCAAAACTCATGTCAGAGCTTTCTAAGACATTGAAATGAAGATTTGAATCTACTACACCATGAAATTTGTAACAACAAAGTAAGGTATATTTAGTATTGTTTTATTTCATTTATTCGTTGGTTTAACATGCATTTTAAATTGATTTTTAAGCTAGGGTTTTGTTAATGTCTGAGGGTCTCACACTATGGAGCCCTCACAGGTATTACTGATGCTCTTGTGTTTTGTTTGCATGCAGATCTATGAATTCAACATATTCTTTGATGACTGTTGAAGCTGGAGTGGCCCATATTGGATATTAAAAGCCCACTCAACCTGTTGGGATCAAGGACACACTCATATATGAAGACACTTCTATTATATCTAACTAGGTTTTTGTTGTGGCTGATCCACAACACACCCCAAAATTGGGGACCCACCTTTTTTGCATGCTTTCAAAGAAGACCTCAGTGGCCCAGATGCTAAAAAATCAAAGGAAGAGCAAAATATCATAGAAGGAAAAAGTGTCGCGATATCGCGACATGTCGCTCCATCGCGGCTAGAAAAGAAAAGTTGTCACGATTTCATGACATGTTGCTCCATCGCGGCCAGGAAAGAAAAGTTGTCGTGATTTCGCGATGTGTTGCTCCATCGCGACCAGGAAAGAAAATTTGTCATGATTTCACGACGTGTTGCACTGTCTCTGCCCAAAAATGAAAGTTGTCATGATTTCGTGACGTGTTGCTCCATCGCGATTAGGAAAGAAAAGTTGTCATGATTTCACGACTTGTTGCGCTGTCGCTGCCCAGAAATGAAAGTTGTCACGATTTCACGACATGTTGCACTGTCGCTGCCCAAAAATGAAAGTTGTCACGATTTCGTGACATGTTGCTCCGTCGCGATCAAAAATTGTCGCGATATCACGACATGTCGCATTTTCATGGCTCCAAACAGCAAGAGTGGTACGAAAAGAGAAAGTGTCACGATTTCATGACAGGAAGCAGCCAAGGGGTACGAAGATGAAAAGCGTCGCGATTTCGCGACAGAAAACTGCCAAAGTGAAAGGAATGAAAAGGTGTCACGATTTCGTGACAGAAAGCAGTAAGACAGCCAGGAATGAAAAGTTGTCGCGATATCGTGACATGTCGCCATTTCATGACCTAAAGACGAGATGAAGGGCAAAGATGAAAAATGTCACGATTTCGCGACATGTCGGAGTTTCGCGACCTGGATTAGCCAAGTGGTATGGAATGAAAAATTGTCACGATTTCGTGACATAAAGCAGCAAGACATGCCAAATGAAAAAGTGTCGCGATTTCGTGACAAAAAATAGCAAGATGGTATGGAATAAAAAAGCGTCGCGATTTCATGACATGTCACGTTTTTGCAGCCAAATACAGCAAGAGCAGCCCGAAAGAGAAAAACATCATGATTTCACGACAAAAAAGAGCGAGACAGTACAAAATGAGAAAATGTCACGATTTCGTGACATGTTGCATTTTTGTGACAGGTTGCAGCGAGACAACTTGAAAGGGAAAAGCGTCGCGATTTCGTGACATGTCATGTTTTTGCGGCTAGGTGCAACAAAACACAGCAAAGGAGAAAAACATCACGATTTCGTGACAAGTTGCAATGAGATAGCCCGAAAGGGAAAAGCATCACGATTTCACGATAGAAAGCAGCAAGATGGTGCAAAAGAGAAAAGTGTCACGATTTCACGACATGTCACGTTTTCGCGGCTGAGTGCAACAAAACCCAACGATAGAGAAAAATGTCATGATTTCGTGACAGGTTGCACCTGCATGGCCCGAAGTAGAAAAGCATCGTGATTTCGTGACAGGTTGCATTTGTGCAGCCCGATAATAGAAAAATGTCACGATATCGCGACATGTATCATTTTTGCGATGCATGAGGACGAACAAGGCTGCATACAGGAAAATGTCACGATTTCATGACATGTCTCATTTTCGCTGTGCATGGTGGTAGACAAGGCTGTTGGCTGAAAAACGTCACGATTTCGCGACATGCTATTTTTGTCGCGATTCATGGCTGGCCGTTACAGAGTATGTAGGGAAGCGCTGAACACGTGGCACAAAGGCATAAGGGTTATGATAATGCTTCAGATCGATAGTTACAGTTAGCAGAGAAGACCGAACGTTTCACGACCAAGCAGAAAGCCAGAATAATGAAGGAGCGGGAGACAAAACGAATCGATCTGGAAGATGAAGCGAAGCGTCACAAGGCGAAGTAGAGAGCCGTAGAAGAAATTTTAAAGGCACAAGCGAAGACAGGCACCAAGGGGGTTGGAATTTTTGGGCATGGCCAAATGCGGCAGATTTTGATATGTAAAACTTGAAATATAATTTCAATGCTAAAGCTTCTCTTCAGAAATTTTAGGCCTTGTTAGCAAGAAAGGATGAGAAATTTTCTGCATGCTTCATTTTAACTGTTCTATGTTCCTCCTTTCAGATTTCAGATTTGTAAATGAAATTCATGCCATTGTTTTGGGTTATTTCATGTGAATGTCTGCAATCTGGAAATTATTTTAAACCCTAGGAGCCAGCACCTAGTTTACTTTGATTGTGTTTGTTTTGCAGGTCAAATAGGCTAGGTTGCATGTACGAAACTCTCACGTATTCGGTTTTGCAGTATGGGGTGCTATCAAACTGAAGGAGCTGTTTGCATTGCTGCATTTTCAACGATTATTTTGGATACAAATTTTTAATTTTCTGTTTTCCAAAATTTTAATTTCAGAATTTGTTTTTCTAATTTTCAGGCATTAAAATAAATAGTAAAAATTTCAGAATAAAAAAATAATAATAATTGCACTCATGAGCCTATGATGACATTCCCTTCATGGAAATTCCAATTTCATTGAAGGATTTATGTTTTATGGCATTTTCACAAATTTCCATTTTGAGCTTGAAATTACTCTTTCTTCATAAAAATTCTAATTTTACGAAAGAGGGGTAATTTGAGTATTACATTGAAGGTCTTTTCTTCAAAGCACTTAATTGTTCATCTTGATGAAATTTTGATTTCATTTAAGAGGGATAAGTGAAAGTGACATTTGAAGCCCTTTATTCAAGGCCATAAATTATTACCTCTTTGTGAAAATCTATTTCACCAAAGAGGGATAGTTTATCGATCATATTGAAAGCTATCTTTATCTTCATGAAAAGAAACCATTTTCAGAATTAATAGAGAAGATAAAGTCTACCTTAAAACTCTCAAGATAAAATGAATTAAGGCACTACATCGTGGTCATATGAGGGCCAACTCACATTTGCTTTATTCTGGTTCAATGAACAATCACTAAAGTTTCATGGTAAAATAAACCAACATTGCCCCTTGTTTACAGTTACTTGCAATCACTAAGGTGTTCCAAGCATTTAAATTGAATATCTTTATTTGAGATTACCATTACACATATGCAAATGCTAATATAGGGGAGACCTTGGAGAAGTTGTTTGTTTAACTTCTTTGCAAGAGGGGATTTGGAACCCAAATCCTAAGGGAGAGTGTACTTTCACAATTGGGTGAAAATACCACTCAACATTTTGGCGCTAGAAGGAGGGCCTGAATAGGTTTATTTCAGTGTGATTTAAATGCTATAGGGATTTAAATTTTGAATATTTCATGCCCTATTGGTTATTATCTTTAGCCCTCTTTTAACAATACAACCTTGTACTGTTAAAAGGAGGACATGAATTGCTATGCACTTTCCTAACGCTTTGATTGTTCATACAAGAATAATGTGATTTGATTTGATTTAAAAATAATAATAATAAATAAATAAATAAAGAAAATTTTTGGGTATTAAAGTTATATTCTTTTAAGATTCACTAATGGCTATGTTTTCACCATGGATGACAGGTAGCCCATTGAACATACCGGGAGTTCAACATTATTTGCCCGTTGGTTTTGAGAGATGTCTTCCTCGATTTTTGTCTAACGGGACAAATACTGCAGGAGAACACATTCAAGCATTCAAATTTGTTGTGAATCACTTAACAATTTGGTATGATGATGTGGTTTGTAAAATGTTCCCTTACACCTTGGACAAAGTGGCATATGATTGGTTTACAAGTCTGCCCTTAGGGTCTATCACTTCTTGGGCTCAGCTAGAGGCAGCATTTCTTAATCAATTCAACAAAGAACAAGTTGACCCAATCCGCATGTATGAGCAGTTTTTCACTATTAAAAAAGGACCAAGTGAAAATGTGAAGTCATTTTCTGAAAGGTTCTTTGGATTATATGCTCAATTAGTGACATTTTATGCTCTTCAAGAAGAAATGGCTCTCCAAATATATGTAAATGCTCTTGACCCACTCATTTCCACATATTTGCGAGGGATGCCTCAAATCACATCTTTGTCACAAGCCTATACTCAAGCAATGGCAATTGAGCAACAATTGAGTTGTCAAAATTATGGTGTGGGTTTTGGATCATGTAATCTTCAATCATTTAATACCTCCTTTACCCACCCAATGATTTATCCACCTCAACCAAGTTCAAGTGTGAATCAATTTCAGAATCAACAATCATTCCCAAGCTTCAATCAATTTCAAAATCCTCAACCTACTATGCAAGATCAACCATCTTTCTTAAGTATGAATCAACTTCAAAATACTCATCTTGATTCAAAAGATGTTTCTAAAATCAATTTTAATTATTTTCATAAGAATATGATTTTAGGCAAGGGAGGAGTACTAGATCCAACTAGTATTGAAACATGTGACAGATTGGAAACCCTTGACCCACCAAAAGATGAATTCTATGAGGATGAATCTGTTTCGGATGACATATTGGATGACATTGTTGAAAATGATGGCCAAGAAAATTCACACCTTCCAAATTATGTTAAACGTGAATCATGGGTTACACATGTGGATTATGATAGCCTTATCAATTTGAATACAAGCAATAACCCAATTTTGGAAGTAATTGAACCATCTAAGGAAGGTGAAGATAAATTTGATGAGAAACATGTTGATGAATTAAAAGATGATGAAGAAATAGTTGAGCATCACAATTTGATTTTGAAAGATGATCATTATGATTCTTGGGAAGAGTATGCTCACTCCAAACCTTCTGATGAAATTTGTGTGCCTATTGATATGCAGGATAATACAATTGCCCTTTCATATGAGGATATTACAAGTCCTATACAATCTGAGAATGTTTTGGAAGAAGGGTTGGAATCTCATCAAAGGTTGGGGAAGGATAATGATTCTACTACCATGGATGAAGAAGAAGAATCAATTGTTTTTGTTCCCCTTGAGGGGCAAGAAATCGAAAATCTTGATCCACCTATTGTTTCTACAATGTCTATGCCATCTCAAAATGATGAAATTACAAAACCTAGGTGGTATGGGTTTAATACTATTGATGATCCTAATGAAAATATGGATTTTGAGGCAACTCAAGCCATTGATCGTGGAAAGGTGTCACGTGACACATATCTTGAAAAATTAGGCTCTTGTTTTGAAAAATATGGACGCATGTTTGATTGGGTGCCTAACTTTGGTGTTTTTGAACAGGTGTTGGATGATGAAGAAGACAATGAAGAAAAAGAAAAAGCTACTAACACTCATCAAGTTGTGATAAATTCTAATCATGATGGGTTGAGTATGGGTGACAAGGTGAAATCTTTACCTTTGGTGATAGCTACAAGAATTTTAAGTGATGGATTACATGATGTCCCTTTGGATGCTAATGTCATTAATGATGAAATGTCAAATCTTGGTGATGTTGGTCAAGTTTTGATTGATTTTGATTGCTTTAAAATCTCGAAAAATAATTTGAATTCAAGACTTTTAGAAATAGGCTCTTGTTTGCAATATCTCACATTTGAAAAGGAAAGCCTACTTCTAAATCATGAATGGAATGATGAAACTTGCACTTTAAAGAATAGACAAAATAAAATTGAATACCAACCATTGTCTAATCAATTTGATTTGAATCTCACCTATGATGTTGCTAATAGAACTAAATCAAATTGGTATGGTGAGCATGGCAAGTTGAAATTTGTTGCATTGCTTGGTTTGATCTTATTGTTGTTGGATTCCTACAACATTTGGCATGTGTATTGTGACATATGTCTTTTGAAATGTTCTAATCATGTTTGGGATCCAGGAAAGTAATAGTCCAAGCTTGGCATCATATTGTACTATATTGTATATAGATTTTGGTTTTGGTTTGGGTTTGTGTTTTCAAGTTTCATTTTGGGATTGCTATTTGGATTAGGATTTAAGTTGTGTGGTTGATTTCATTTGACATGTTTAGTTTGTTTTGATAAAAAAAAAAATTAAAAAAAAAAAAGAAAATTTGAGATGTCAACTTATGCCTAAAATCGGGAGAATATGAAACATTGGAATTGTGTTGTAGAAAGCTCCACAAGTAACACAAACATTTAAATAATATCGTTTGAATCTTGTGATGCATGAAGTTGTCAGTTTTGCACATTATGGTAAAATAGATGATATATTCCAAAAGAAGCAAGTGCATTCATATCTCATGTCATATTCCACATTGCATATACATGTCATCTCGAGTTACATTTTCATTCCATGGGCAATTATTGAGAAGGTGTTGAATCCTCTTAGGATTATTACATAACATATATTAAAAGGATCCTAAGGTTGGGAACTGCTGCCCAAACTATCTTGAACCAAGCCCATTCCATGCACATTAAAAAGAATCTTGAGCAAAATGGTCAAAACCATACTTGGATGAAAAGGTGAGGTGAAAAGAATATTTCATGTTTGTCCTATCATGCAACATAATCCTTAAAACAGTGGTTTTTACCACTTCCATCAAGCTTAAAGCCTAAAACCAGAGTAGTAAGGATAGGGTTAAATCCTCATCGAACTTAGGTTGAGGATCCAACTCCCCAAAGCTCTGGTTTGACCTACATGGAGTAGTAAGGATAGGACTTAATTCTCATCTCGCTTAGGTTGAGAATCCGATTCCCCAAAGCTTCCATTTTTCCCGTTTCATCATAAGGCTTGGATTGGAAGGATCGTACTACATGTCCTCTGCAAAGGATGGGTAGTCATCCCAAAGGTCCAAGCAATAAAAGTAAAACTAATTTTTTCCATTTCATCTCAATCTTGGATTGGAAGGATTGTACTACATGTCCTCTGCAAAGGATGGGTAGTCATCCCCAAGGTCCAAGAGATAAAAGATAATATTCTCCATTTCATCTTAATATTGGATTGGAGGGATCGTACTACATGTCCCTAGCAAGGATGGGTAGTCATCCCAAAGGTCCAAAGAAAAAGAGAGAGAAAAGAATGAATGAAAGCCAAGTCATGGATTATGGGGTTAAGTATGCTCATGCGTGGCAACATGTCTTGCCTAAAAGCAAGACCACTGATTGCTCATATGGATAGACTAGCCTGACCATTTCATCCATAAAAGGTTAAATTATTTTGTTCAAGATGAGGTAATGAACTCCAAATCAGAATAGTAAGGATAGGGTTAAATTCCCATCTCGCTTAGGTTGGGAATCCTATTCCCCAAAGTTTCGATTTCACTTACACTTGCACATGGGTTCAAGATGGTAGTGACACATAACCAACCTTGGGATCTAGTAAATTAATTTAGTAGACATATATTTGGTCCTAAGAGGGTTTGACATTTTTAATATGTTTGTCCATGATATTAGAAGGTTTGAGCATTTATAAAGCAGGTTGTTACATCTCTAGCATCTTCATCATGCATCAAATCCTGCACAAATCATTCATAGCCTTGCATACAAATCATAAGTAAAACTGACAATGGAATGTTGATCAAGTTCAAACGATAGGGAATGAAAACACATTGCACACACCGAGCTGATACTTAATGATTCTGATGATTCATGTATTTCTGATCTATTGGCATTTGTTTATATTTCTTATGTGCTAATGCCTGTTTCCGAGTTTGTATACTTCCAGGTTGGGTTCTCACCAAAATGCTCAGGAGCATTTGACAGCAGAGTCGCCATTTGTTGTGGCTGATCCACAACACACCCCAAAATTGGGGACCCACCTTTTTTGCATGCTTTCAAAGAAGACCTCAGTGGCCCAGATGCTAAAAAATCAAAGGAAGAGCAAAATATCACAAAAGGAAAAAGTGTCACGATATCGCGACATGTCGCTCCATCGCGGCTAGAAAAGAAAAGTTGTCACGATTTCATGACATGTTGCTCCATCGCGGCCAGGAAAGAAAAGTTGTCGTGATTTCGCGACGTGTTGCTCCATCGCGGCCAAGAAAGAAAAGTTGTCGCGATTTCACGACGTGTTGCTCTGTCGCTGCCCAGAAATGAAAGTTGTCACGATTTCGTGACGTGTTGCTCCATCGTGGTTAGGAAAGAAAAGTTGTCACAATTTCATGACTTGTTGTGCTGTCACTGCCCAGAAATGAAAGTTGTCACGATTTCGGGACATGTTGCGCTGTCGCTGCCCAAAAATGAAAGTTGTCACGATTTCACGACATGTTGCTCGTCACAGCCAAAAATTATTGTGACATGTCACGTTTTCGCGGCTCCAAACAACAAGAGTGGTATGGAAAGAGAAAGCATCATGATTTCATGATAGGAAGCAGCCAAGGGGTACGAAGATGAAAAGCGTCACGATTTCGTGACAGAAAACTACCAAAGTGAAAGGAATGAAAAGGTGTCATGATTTCGTGACAGAAAGCAGTAAGACAGCCAGGAATGAAAAGTTGTCGCGATATCGTGACATGTCGCCATTTCGTGACCTGAAGACGAGATGAAGGGCAAAGATGAAAAATGTCACGATTTCATGACATGTCGAAGTTTCGCGACCTGGATTAGCCAAGTGGTACGGAACGAAAAATTGTCGCGATTTCGTGACATAAAGCAGCAAGACATGCCAAATGAAAAAGTGTCATGATTTCGCGACAGAAAATAGCAAGATGGTATGGAATAAAAAAGCGTCGCAATTTCGTGACATGTCGCGTTTTCGTAGCCAAATATAGTAAGAGTAGCCCGAAAGAGAAAAACGTCATGATTTTGTGACAAAAAAGAGCGAGACAGTACAGAATGAGAAAATGTCACGATTTCATGACATGTCGTGTTTTCGCGACAGGTTGCAGCGAGACAGCCTGAAAGGGAAAAGCGTCAAGATTTCGTGACATGTCGCGTTTTCGTGGCTAGGTGCAACAAAACACAGTGAAGGAGAAAAACATCGCGATTTCGTGAC
This sequence comes from Wollemia nobilis, assembly GCA_028583015.1. Classification (NCBI taxonomy): domain Eukaryota; kingdom Viridiplantae; phylum Streptophyta; class Pinopsida; order Araucariales; family Araucariaceae; genus Wollemia; species Wollemia nobilis. The sequence goes on from JAQPPZ010005215.1 coordinate 156,992, forward strand.
AAGTTGCAGCGAGAAAACTTGAAAGGAAAAAGCGTCGCGATTTCACGACAAAAAGCAGCAAGATGGTGTAACAGAGAAAAGTGTCACGATTTCGTGACATGTCTCGTTTTCGCAGCTGAGTGCAACAAACGTTGCATGGCCCGAAGTAGAAAATCATGATGCTTTTCTACTGAGTGCATGGCCCGAAGTAGAAAAGCATCATGAATTTTCTACTGAGTGCAGGGCTGCAAAATCATGATGCTTCTCTTCAAAAATTTCAGGCCTTGTTAGCAAGAAAGGATGAGAAATTTTTTGCATGCTTCATTTTAACTGTTCTATGTTCCTCCTTTCATATTTCAGATTTGTAAATGAAATTCATGCCATTGTTTTGGGTTATTTCATGTGAATGTTTGCAATCTGGAAATTATTTTAAACCCTAGGAGCCAAGCACCTAGTTTACTTTGATTGTGTTTGTTTTGCAGGTCAAATAGGCTAGGTTGCATGTACGAAACTCTCACGTATTCGGTTTTGCGGGATGGGGTGCTATCAAACTGAAGGAGCTGTTTGCATTGCTGCATTTTCAACGATTATTTTGGATACAAATTTTTAATTTTTTGTTTTCCAAAATTTTAATTTCAAAATTCGTTTTTCTAATTTTCAGGCATTAAAATAAACAGTAAAAATTTCATAATAAAAAAATAATAATAATTGCACTCATGAGCCTATGATGACATTCCCTTCATGGAAATTCCAATTTCATTGAAGGATTTATGTTTTATGGCATTTTCACAAATTTCCATTTTGAGCTTGAAATTACTCTTTCTTCATAAAAATTCTAATTTTACGAAAGAGGGGTAATTTGAGTATTACATTGAAGGTCTTTTCTTCAAAGCACTTAATTGTTCATCTTGATGAAATTTTGATTTCATTTAAGAGGGATAAGTGAAAGTGACATTTGAAGCCCTTTATTCAAGGCCATAAATTATTACCTCTTTGTGAAAATCTATTTCACCAAAGAGGGATAGTTTATCGATCATATTGAAAGCTATCTTTATCTTCATGAAAAGAAACCATTTTCAGAATTAATAGAGAAGATAAAGTCTACCTTAAAACTCTCAAGATAAAATGAATTAAGGCACTACATCGTGGTCATATGAGGGCCAACTCACATTTGCTTTATTCTGGTTTAATGAACAATCACTAAAGTTTCATGGTAAAATAAACCAACATTGCCCCTTGTTTACAGTTACTTGCAATCACTAAGGTGTTCCAAGAATTTAAATTGAATATATTTAGTTGAGATTACCATTACACATATGCAAATGCTAATATAGGGGAGACCTTGGAGAAGTTGTTTGTTTAACTTCTTTGCAAGAGGGGATTTGGAACCCAAATCCTAAGGGAGAGTGTACTTTCACAATTGGGTGAAAATACAACTCAACAGGTTTCAAAGAACCCTAGTTCCACTGTAAATTATTGTATCAAATATCTGCATTGGATACTGATTGTAACAAAGGAGTCTATTGCCCCCCATTGAATACATATTTTTGTTATGCAATCTATTTTGTCTCATTGCTTTATTTGATTCTGCAATTTTATTTTCAAGTGTCGTGTCTTTGCATCCACAAATGGTGATCACGATGGGACCCCACAAGGATTTCATAATTTTATAGATCTACCTTGTTAATTTCATGGTGTTTTTGTTGTTGCAGGTTTTTTAGAAAGCATAAAAACTATCGCATTCATTGCTAGGGTTTTTGAAGCATTCTATAGCAATTTCAGGGATCGCGCAGGTGCCCTTCCATGCTTCACAGGCACTCTCTTGTGCCTAAGTAGGGGCACAGCTACGCCTGGCATTAATTTGAAGCAGAGCTGAGGCTTCCAAGTGAGTTACGTAATCCTAGTTTGCCATTCAAAAATTTATGTATTTTGTTTCTTGCTGCTATTTTTTCATTGTTTTTGTGTTCACATTAAGAAATCGGGGAAAGAATCAGTAGTAAGTTACATCTAGGGTTTTTGTGTGATTTAGGATATAAAATATACTTCTTGTTCTAAAATTGCAAGTCTAGGTGATTTGTCTGCATTTTTGAGTGCATATAAAATGCAAAAGCATCTTAGAGTTGCATTTTAGGGTTAAAAATTATTTCAAACTTGCATATCTAAATAGTAACATCATTTAGAAGCATAAAGTAATCCTGCCCTAGGCTAGCCCCTTTGGCAGAGAGGTGGACGAACCCTCCAGTGCTCTTGTGATTTTTATCACTTGTAGGCAGGGGTTTTAAGGGTGTACTCTACACTCTATCGATGAAATTTGCATCTTTATGTTGGATTTTGATTTAGATTAGTGAGGTTGGTAATTTTTAATATTGTTTTCACACTATAAATAACAAGGAACATAAAATTAATCACACACACTTGCACGCTACACTTTTTAATAGTAATAGTTGGATTTCATCACCAACTATTGCTTGAGGTTTGGTGACAGTGGCTTTCATCTCCATCCATAAAATATCTACCCCTAGACACCATAGGAATACCCCCGAGCAAACTTGTTGGAGGTCATTACCAACAAAAATCTCGTTGCCTTGGCCAACCATGGTTTTTACCTTTATTTTTCATTAAACAAGATTGGGCTACACCGAAATACACAAACCCAAAAATTTTAAAAGGAACTTCACATTAAAGGAAGAAAATAATTAATGAACCTGAGGTAAGCCACACAAGGTGAAACCTAGGATTGGTTGTTTTCTTTGCTTTATTTCTTTAGAAAGGAAATTTTTAAATTTGTGTGATCTAGATTAATCTTGAATTTTTGGTTTAATTGCTTTATGGTGTTAACACGTCAACAAAAGAAGGTAATGAACCAAAATAATTTATTGGAAAATAATTCCCATGAGCCTGCTACTTAGGTAGCCCCATCCACTATGATTTAGACTACTTTTTTTGGATCAACCCATCCATCCCGTTCTTAAGAGGAGTCTCATCCACTTAACATGTAAGCCACCACCACCTACATAGACATGGATAGATTGCAAGCCATCTACAAGGCCTCTAGCTATATCATGGAGCCCCTTAGCCAAGATGATTTTTAAGAACCTAAATTGGCTACCACCTACCTTACCCAAGGATATCCTAATTCAAGATATGAATATGGTATGCCTTCCAATGCAAGCCAACCACCACAAATCCCAAGTGCTCAAAACACTTACTTCACATCCACCTACACCAACCCCTTGTATGAGGATCATGTCAATGTTGCCTCACAAGTCCCAAAACTTCAATTTGTAACATCAAATGCAACTTGCACCATACCCATGACCTTTCATCTATCATCCAGACCTCCATCATCACATTTAGCCAACATGACCATGTCATCCACACCTCCATCATCACATTTAGCCAACATGACCATGTCATCCACACCTCCATCATCTCATTTAGCCAACATGACCATGTCATCCATCCCTCAATCATCTCACTTAGCCAACATTACCATGCCTAATCTTCCATAATCATCAGCCCAACCATCATCTCATCCAACCTCAACCCCATCATTCGACACATGGTCAAATCAAGAACTCATGAATACATTAGGTCTCATCAATAGATTGCTTTCACAACGAACAAAAGGAAAGCAATCGATTAACACAAAACCTATGACTCAAGGAGTTCCAACTCAACCTCCACTCATCAATCAAAATTCCTCATGGGTCCCTCAATCCTCCATAGTGACCATTCCTAACCTACCACCACTCCACAAATTCACCATACCAATCAACATTACCACCAATCAACAATCCAATCCTTTCCTCCATCATCCTCATCAATTATCCCCATCCTTCAATCATCCATCTTCTCCACAAACCCAACACAATACATTCCACAACACCATGTTGGTCACACCCCAACATCCATAATCAAGCCCATAAACAAACCACCACCTAATATAGGGTCCTCACATTCCAACAGAAGACCTTAGACTTCAAGCAATGCAAAAGCAAATCAATTAGTTGATGAAAAATTCATCAGGAACAACGAGCCAAAATCTCACATTAAGCCAACTGATCCATCAACCAATTCATCCATCGGTACCATCACCACCATATCCGAAAGATTTTACAGTACCAAAATTTGACAAGTTCAGGGGAACTGAGGATTCCAAAGAGCATGTGAGCTCATTTATCCACATATGTTTTTGGATTAGTGATGATAATGCTCTCATGATCCGAACGTTTCCTCAAACTCTAGGGGGGATACCATAGAATGGTACAATAAATTGGACACACATAGTATATACATTTTTTATCAACTGATAGATCTATTATTAGAGTGCTTTGCCCTAAATATTAAAAATAAAGTATCCTTATCAGATATTTATTATTTGAAACAATGGGATGAGGAACCTATCTATGACTTTGGAAATCATTGGAGGGCAATCATAACTAAATTGCCGTTCTCCCTACCAATGGAAGAGATTATAAAGCTTTTTACCAAGAGTTGCTTAAAACCCATCTCTTGGATGCTACAACTAAACACTTATTAAACATTTGAAGAATATTTAGCACAGGCTAGTGTCATTGAGGAGATCAAAATCCAAGAGTGTTTCATTAAGCCTAAAAGTAAAGAATGGCAAAATAAGGGCCAATATCGAAATAACCAATCTAGCCAAAGCAAATCCACACAAGCCTCAACGACTAACACAACAAACCAAGTTAATCAAGTGGTGATGAGCCAACTCATAGTGGCTCAAAAACTGATGCAACAAAAAATTTTATATCATGCGGTCCCATCAGTTACCCAAGCACCAATGGTTCAAAACATAATGCCAACTGTGGAACAACCTATCCGTCGCCAATTCAATCACCCCCAAAGATAATACACTTCATTAAACGAGTCGTATTCATCCCTATTTAGAAGTTTGTATGAAACCCAAAAATTAGCCTTACCAGACATTAGGCTCATTGATCCCACCAAAAGGCCTAAGAATTATAGACAACACTTGTTTTGTCCATACCATAGACAAAATGGGCATGATATCAATTCATGTAATGTGTTCAAAAATGTAGTGCAAGACCTCATAGACTTAGGGGCCATCAACATGGATAACCCCTTAGCTCCACAAAATCAAAATTTGGGCATATATCAGATACCTCTACCTAACCATGGGGAGGTTCAACACAATGAAGGAGGTAACAATCAACAACAACCTCCTAATCAAGTAAATCATGTCCAACAATATCAAAACTTTGTCGGAGCAGTCAATGTGGTCACTAGAGGGCAAAGGCAAAATCAACAACATGATCAACAACCTTCAAACATACCACCCATCCAAACATTGCCAAATCCATCTCCTCCCATCAATCTATCCAACCCATCCCATCCACCTATCCTTCATCCGATTAGGCCATCGATAACCTTAACCAATCGATTAACCACTAGTTTGAAGATGGCATCAACCAAACTTTTTGTCTATGAGCTCATTCAACAATCCCCTAGGCATAGAGAATATTTTATGGAAATGCTCAAGTCAATTGAGTTAGAATCCCAAGACTCCAATGCCTTCAACAATTTTGTAGGGAGTGTTAGAACATACATGGAACCATCAATCACCTTTTATGAATTTGAGATAAAACCAATGAGTTCAGAATTGGTGGACCCTCCATTGCATATAATGGCCTTAATAGACAGAAAGCCCTTCAAAAGAGTGTTAATAAATATCGGTTCGTCAATCAACATCATTACTACCGCTGCCCTTATCCATCTCAACTTATCTCCATCCCACATTACCAAGTCATCACTCACCCTCAAAGAATTTAATGATGCTTTGTGTACCACAGTTGGCACTCTCATTTTACCTATATAAGTAGGGGCCAAAATGTTGCACACCATGTTTCACATCTTGGAAGGTGCCATGGTGTATAATATACTCCTTGGTAGACCTTGGATGATGGAAATGAAATGTGTCCCATCAATTCTTCATCAATGCTTAAAATATGTTCATGATGGACAAGTCCATTGCATCCCCATGGATGTTGAACCTTTTACGTATTGTAACTTCATTTCAAATCCCTATGAATCCATGTTACCTTCCACACATTTGTTCTTTCCACCATCATCAAATCCATCAATGTCATCTTCAAATCTGTATTCTTCCTCTAATCCACCTTCATATTCTTCTAAGGCTCCCATCATAGAGGAGCTACCCATCACATCATCTTCTCAATCATCCATTTCTTCTTGTACATGTAATTGCGGATAAGCTTCCATTAGCACATCATACATCGCAAAAAATTCTTCCACTACAACCACTTCTTCTAGGCCATCTCATCATTCCACACCACCATATCATCATGCCCCGCCACCATCCAATCCAAATCCATCATCCGATGTGTCACAAGTCAAAATTTTTGATTACGACATATTTAATTCCTCGCCATCCACAACCAATCCAAAGCCATCCGAGCCTTCACCATCCACCTCATCAACCCAAGTCGAAGTCCACATCACCAATCCTAGTATAGGTGAGTATGTGGTCCAAGACGTCACCATCACCCCCTTAGCTATTCCAACAGCCAAGGATTTTGGATGTCCCAAATACTGTTCTCTATCCATAGGTTATGTCTATGACATGAGTACCTCTCCAAATATCATTAAATTTGTTTATGGAGGGTTGGATTTCTCAACTGGGTAAAACCCACCTAAAGAACTAAAAGAGCCTAGGCGTACCAATATGCCCCATGTGGAAGAGTTTCTAGCCAGATACTTCAACATGTTCCATTGGCAAGGTCAAGGTTTAAGTTTCCATGAAGAAGGAATGCATGATATCCTAGATGTCCCATATAGTGGTGCTCATGATCATTCTGGATTAGGTTATACCCCATTGTCCTCCATCGCTTCTCTTGAGAAAGCCTTCAAAAAGCTTAGCCTCAATGATAAAGAGCCCTCCATGCATCCATTGCCATCAACATCCTCTCTTGAACATGCCCTTCAAGAACTTTGCATTGATGAAGTAGACGAGGATGATCCCATCAATTTATCCTATCCGGTATTTGATTTTGATGATGAAAGTTATGAATAATTTGAAGTCATGTCAAATGCTTCTAACAATTTTGAAGAGGAATCACTCCCCATTGTCCCCATCACCCAACAGGAAGAGTTTTACCTCTAAATGTTTCCCATCCAGCATCCCATTTTCCACTTGCTTCTTCCACAAGAGCAAGATGATCCACCTGAAATCCACCTTGAGCACCACATAAGCCAAGAATTGTAACATATGTACATACAAAAAAAACAACAAAATAAAAACATACAAAAAAATAAAAACATACAAAAAAGAAAAAAAAAGAGAGAAAAATGTAGCTCTGATGTTTCACGTTCACTATTACAGGGATACCATGCCTCGACATCAATTTTGATTCAATTATTCCATCTGTGCATCCATTCCAGCCACCTTTTGTTCCCCTAATTCAATATGAATCCTATTGACTTATTCACTCGCTCTGCAATCCATACGATTTGGCTAGGCCAATTCCAATTGACAATAGCCTCATTGACTTGGACCGGATTTCCTCACCATCCTCCCTCTCTGAGTTCATCCTATCCAAGGAATTGTTAAGGGCTTTAGCTTGTTATATTCCTCCTTCATCCCCATCTTCACCCTTGCCATATTTAACTAGTAGTCTCGAGGTTTTCTAGGTAGAGTTAGATAGCGATAAGCAAGAGAGGCTAGATGACATCTTAGATGACTTCAATCTAATTCCAACACCACATCAACTTGAGGAAGGTTCACATATTTCCATTGAAGAAACCATTGACGTGAACCTTAGTTCAGATCCTGACAATCCCCAAATTGTTAAGCTTGGAAAAATTTTAACACTCAATGAACAAGAGCAATTCATTGATCTCCTCAAGAAGAAATAGATGGTTGCATGGTCCTACAAGGATATGCCTGGCCTTGATCCTGACCTTGTTGTCCATAATATCACCTTGTGACCTGACGCCAAGCCGATCAAAAAAAATCTTAGAAGAATGCATCTTACCATAGCACTAATAGTCAAAGAGGAAAAACAAAAATTGCTAGATGTTCACTTTATCGTCCCTATTGACTATCCTAAGTGGCTTTCAAATATGGTACCTGTTCGCAAGCCCAATGGGGGGGATACATATTTGCAATGAATTTTGAGATCTAAATAAAGTGTGTCCTAAAGATGATTTTTCTCTACCAAACATTGATACTCTTGTCGACACTGCGTGAGGCCTCAAAATGCTTTCCTTCATGGATGGTTTCTTAGGATACAACCAAATTTGAATAAATCTTGATGATCAACATAAAGCAACATTTACAACACCATGGGGAACATATTGTTTTAGGGTTATGCCCTTTGGCCTCAAAAATGTAGGAGCTCCTTATCAAAGAGCCATGACTTACATCTTTCATGATTACATGCATAAAATCATTGAAGACTATGTAGATGATCTCTTGGCTAAATTTAAAACCCGAAAAGAACATATTGATGTTTTGGATAATATTTTTGATCGGCTGTTAGAATTCAAGGTGAGGTTAAATCCCAAAAATTGTGTCTTTGGTGTTACCTCTGGTAAACTTTTAGGATTCATTGTCTCCAGGCGAGGCATTGAAGTAGACCCAAATAAGGTTAAGGCCATCATGGAAATGCCACCCCCAAATAACATCAAGGAATTGCGTAGCTTGCAAGGTAAAATTCAATCAATCAAACGCTTCATTGTGCAACTTTTAGATAAATGCAAACCATTTAACCACCTGCTACAAAAGGGGGTAGCATTCATATGGATAGATGAATGTCAAAAAGCATTTGACGATGTCAAGTGTTATCTAACTTCACCACCAGTTTTAACTCCTCCTAAGTTGGGGGTCCCTTTCCATCTATATATCTTAGCCATAGATGCTGCTTTAGGGATGATGCTTGCACATAAAAATGAACAAAATCGAGAGCAAGCAATATATTACATGAGTCGAACATTGGTAAGTTATGAAACAAGATACGCTTATGTAGAAAAGTTATGCTTAGCAGTGGTTTTAGCCACTTAGAAACTTCGACATTATATGCTAAGACAAACATCCTATGTCATAGCTAGAGAAAATCCTTTCCATTACATGATGTATTGCACTTATAACAATACCCGTACCGCTAAATGGATAATGTTTCTTATAGAATTTGATCTCAAATTTATTAGCAAAAAATCCATTAAAAGTCAGGTCATTTTCGATCACCTTGCAGAAGCTCCACTACTTAGTGATAATCCTTTAATTATTGAGCTCCCAGATGATTCGGTATTTTTAGTCACTGAAGAAGGAAAAGATATCATTCCCAGGGAGGATTTAGACATCACATTATTCTTTGACGGATCTAAGTGCGAAAAAGGTCAAGGTGCAGGAGTTGTCTTTCACACACCACAGGGGATTCCCATCCCTTTATCATTCAAGTTAGACTTCTCATACACAAATAACACAATAGAGTACGAAGCCTTAATATTAGGTCTTCAATCAGCTATAGCTATGGGTATTAAGCATATCTAAATATTTGGAGATTCTCAACTTGTTGTAAAACAAGTAACAGGAGAATACCAATGCAAAGAACCTACCATTAAGCTTTATCATGAAATAGCAATGAAATTGCTATCAACATTCAAATGGTATGAAATCAATAACTTGCCTTGTTCGACTAACATATTTGTAGATGCAATGGCCTCTCTTGGATCCTTGATTCCAAAGAAATACTTAGGAGAGGTACAACCCCTAATAATCTCAACAATCTCTAAAGTAGTCGTGAAGTGTGCTAACCCACAGGATGGAAAAGATGTTTGCTTTATTCACACAAAATTATGTGAGCCTTGGTCAAACCCCATAATTGCATTTTTAAAATTTGGAACACTCCCATATGACATGTCTTAGTCTGCCAAATGTGCCTTCAAGCAAAAGGTAGCCCGTTTCATTCTCTTGGGTGACGTGTTGTATAAATAGGGTTATGATGGAATCTTGCTTCGATACCTCGAACCAAAAGAGGCCCAAACGGATATAGATGAAGCCCATGATGGTACTTGTGGTGGTCATTTTAGTGGAATGGCCATTGCAAAGCGTATTTTATGCGTGGGTTATTATTGTCCCACCATGGAACGTGTTTTTTGAACATATGTCAAAAATTGCAAATAATGTCAATCACATGCCAATTTAACACATGTACCATCACAATATTTACAACCTATATAGAGTCTCTGGCCCTTTTCACAATGGGGCCTTGATATAATCGATAAAATTTTGCCCTCCTTTTTAGGACAACATACTTTCATCATAACTTCCCACATAATACTTCACAAAGTGGGTTGAGGCAATCCCTCTAACTAGTACAACAGGACCTAGAATTGTGGATTTCATACTTCATCACATAATTTGCCATTTTGGTATACCATCTAAAATCATTTTGGATAATGGTAAGTCTTTTAAGAACAAGGATGTTAGAACACTTTGCAAGAAATATAATATCCAACATAGTTTCTCAACTCCTTATTACCCACAAGCAAATGGACAAGTTGAAGCTACCAACAAGATCTTAATTGCCATTCTTAAGAAACTTGTCAAAGAAAATCATTAAAATTGGCATATACAAATCCCTTTGGCACTTTGGTCTTATTGAACAAGCATCCAAACACCGATGGGAGCAACACCATTTTCTCTGGTCTATGGAGTGGAAGCTATTATACCTCTTGAGCTTGAGATGCCTTCATTATGAATTTACTTGCAAGAATTTATAGATGATGATACAGCTAGACAAGCACGACTTGACCAACTCATACTCTTAGATGAAAGGTGCGTAATGCATTAGAACATTTACAAGTTTATCAAGACTGCCTCAAGCATGCTTACAATGCTAAAGTCCATCTTTGGGAATTTCAAGTAGGGGATCTCGTCCTCAAAGAGAACCAACAAAACACCAATGCGTTGCCACATATTCATGACAAATTCATGGCAAATTGGTTAGGTCCATATGTGATCACTCAAAAAGTGGGTAATGGTACTTATAGGCTTGTCAATTTAGAGGGTAAAGAGGATCCTGAACCACTTAATGTTATTCATTTAAAAGCATCCATTGTTAAACGTGACACACTATATGTATATATACATGGCTAAAAAAAAACAAAACAAACAAAACAAACAAATTGCATGCTCTTACATAGGCATTTCCACATTGCATACATTTCATTTGCATTTAGGCATTTACATTCAATCATACATATTCCGTTACATTATACAATTTCCATTTGCATATTAATAGACATTACACTAGGCATACACGTTTGCATTCATTCCATCCCATGCTCAATGATCTGGTATAGTAATGATGATTTGGCCACAAACAAAAAGTCAAAGCTATAGAAATTGGGGGTACCTAGTTTGAAACAATCATGCAACTTTCATAAGCCAACAACATCACATGTCAAAATCACAAAAGCCTAAAATTTTCAGTCACTCAACCATTACTAGTGTCGAAAGCAACCTCCAAGTGGATGTCCAATTTTCTTTAGGACCAAAAGCACAATTTACACACTAAGAAAGTCTTGAGCGATGTCAATCGATTCCAAATGCAATCTTGAACCAATCACATTCCATCACATCTTAAAAAAATTATGAGTCAAGGAGGGTTAGTGCCATACTTGGGTAGTATCTTGAAGTGAAAAGGGATAATATTCACTTGTCTCATCATGCAACATAGTCCAAAGAAAAAATAGTGGTTTTCACCACTACCTCAATTACTCTTCAAATATAAGCATAAAAACATAGAGTAGTAAGGATAGGGTCACAATTCTCATCACACTTCGGTTGAGAATCTGATTCCCCAAAGCTTTATACAAAATTAACAAATAAAACTCCCAAATATCCTTGATCCCTAAAGTCATAAGGATTCATACTACATGCCCCTAACAAGGATGGGTAGTCATCCCCAAGGCCTAAAAGATCAAATCCCATTGGACTATGGAGTGAATCTTCATCGGGGCTATAGATGCTTGACTGGCAGTGGAGTAAGCTCATGCGGGGTGACATGTCTCCTTGGCAAACAAGAAGACCTCTGACCACACATAAAGGTAAGCTAGCTTTAGGTAATCTTCATAACATGTCATGCCCAATTTACTCATAGTGGGTCAATTAACTTCACATTCACACACACTGGTTCTTGATTGATAGGGTCATTGTCACACTCAAATATTTGGTAATTGAACCTCTCTTGCACACACATTGGTCCTAAAGAAAGTTAGAAAACCCAAGTGATTTTGGTTGATAACACTAGTATGTTTGAGTCTTTGAAAATTCGGTCGTACTCATTCCATATCAACATACATATCTTCTTTCGTGTCAAATTCCATATTTTCTTCCACATCAACGTCCCTATTTTCTAACATGTCCACATTCAAGTCTTCATGGTAAGTCGAGTTGCAAAATATAACAAAACTGGGTACTCCCAATTGTCAAACAATGGTAAAAAAAAATGGCCAATAGTATTTCTGAACTATAATAGATCATATGAACAACATGCATTCCTATCATGTAAGTCTGCATTAATTTAGCATTAACTTGCATTAATCATATCAAATTCTCATAAGATTGCATATAGTTTATAGTCGTCATGCATTTACTTACAATAATAACTCATCATTAGCTTGCATACATCAAATCAAATAAACATTAGGCATATACATCATAGTCATTAGCTTACATACATCATTATAAACATTAAATAAAGCATTGCATAACACATAAAAACATCCACACAAAAATACAACACGCATATATGAAAAGGCCATGTATATATATATATATATATGCGTCCAATATACAATAGAGTTCCAAGAAGACTACAGAAGGGAGCACCAAGGATCACAGGGATAAAAAAGTGCATATAAGCACTACATCAACTATCCATGAGAAGATCCCTGAGACTCGGTAGGAGCCCTTGGCCTAGTACTTTGCCTCGACTCCATCTGCCTCGATGGCTCGACCATAGATGAAGAAGGAGGATCTAGTAAGGTGGTGTGATGCTGCATACACACATCCTCCAAGGAATGTGTGTATGCTTCACTAGCTCAAAGTCACCGCAAGTCCTGATGTCGTCGCTCCTTCACCAAAATATTCACCTGTAGCCTTGTAACTGTGTCTTGATCTCGAGCTATAGTTGCCCTGGCCTCCCTTTAAGACTCTAGCATAGTCTATCGATCCTCCCATAGCTACTCAAGCTCAGCCCGTAGCCTATCCACCTTGGATATCTAGCCTATCTCCTCATCATCCTCCATATCCCTGCCGCAAAACCCACCTTTGGAGTCTGTTGGGCCGCTACCCTCAACCGTCTTCATCCCATCGACTACTGAGGCCTCGTCCTCTTTAGAGTTGACCTCAACCCTGCTGTTACCGCATCCTCACGTACCACCTTTGTTACCCATACTGGTTGGGCACCAAACCAATCTACATACTCTAGACTCGCACCAACACCATCCACATCATCCACCTCCAGTTGCTCATCGTCCTCCAATAGCACCCACCATGGTTCAGGAAAAGGTAGTGTCACCTCATCCTTCACCTATCGATACAACACCGAATCATCAAGAACTCCTTGAGGTAAACCAAACTGCCTCATCACCTGCTAGTACTAGAATTACTCCACCTCCTCATACCTCTGCCCAACTATCCATCGACCCTACTGCACCCTATGCAGTTGTATCTTATCTCCATCCCACCTAGCTCCTCGCCATGGCCTCCATCGCACGTCCGCTCAAGACAAGCCTGACCACATGTCTCGGTACCACTTCCCACTATGTACCTCCCATCTAGTATGAACCTCCTCAGCCACAACCCATTGCCTCACATATGACTTATCCATCCACCATGACTCACATGGCAACCCCTCGGGCTGAGCTATCACAAAATGCTCCCAAGCCCAAAACTGAAGGAGAAAGCTACACCCAATCCCCTTTCTCCCCCTCTACACCACCTCATATAGCTCTTGGTATAGCCATGCCAATAAAGTAGGTGCCCATGTGTACTCCCAAAGATCCATCAGTAGATCACTCACTAAGCCCAATAGGTTCCAAGGGAACCTACACCCAGTGCTATTAGGTAGCACTATGTTGGCCAGTATGAACATGATCAAGGTAGGGAGTGCATCTAACTCCTTCACCTTGTACATGCTCAGGTACAATATCCCTCCATCCCCTATCCAGGCCTCCTACCACTAATCCCCAAGCATCTTCTCCATATCTGCCTTCTTATCCCTCCCCACCATCACCTTATCTCCCTCTACTGGTACCTTGTGAATACGATAAACATCCTCAAGAGTGCCAGTAACCTCTCTAGTTGGCAGTTGGAAAGTCCCTCTATCTGGGTCCCACCTCTCGATCAAAGCTGAGAGGTAGCCCTCATTAGCCCTCACCACATCCAATCAAGCCACACCATCTAGGCCTACCCTACTCAGCAGCCCCCAATCCTCCTTTGAAAGCTTCTTTCTCATCCCCAAAATGAGAGGAAAGAAGCGATATTGAGGCTCAATATCCCTCAGTTGCTTCATTTTAACTGTTCTATGTTCCTCCTTTCAGATTCAGATTTGTAAATGAAATTCATGCCATTGTTTTGGGTTATTTCATGTGAATGTATGCAATCTGAAAATTATTTTAAACCCTAGGAGCCAGCACCTAGTTTACTTTGATTGTGTTTGTTTTGCAGGTCAAATAGGCTAGGTTGCATGTACGAAACTCTCACGTATTCGGTTTTGCGGGATTGGGTGCTATCAAACTGAAGGAGCTGTTTGCATTGCTGCATTTTCAACGATTATTTTGGATACAAATTTTTAATTTTTTGTTTTCCAAAATTTTAATTTCAAAATTCGTTTTTCTAATTTTCAGGCATTAAAATAAACAGTAAAAATTTCAGAATAAAAAAATAATAATAATTGCACTCATGAGCCTATGATGACATTCCCTTCATGGAAATTCCAATTTCATTGAAGGATTTATGTTTTATGGCATTTTCACAAATTTCCATTTTGAGCTTGAAATTACTCTTTCTTCATAAAAATTCTAATTTTACGAAAGAGGGGTAATTTGAGTATTACATTGAAGGTATTTTCTTCAAAGCACTTAATTGTTCATCTTGATGAAATTTTGATTTCATTTAAGAGGGATAAGTGAAAGTGACATTTGAAGCCCTTTATTCAAGGCCATAAATTATTACCTCTTTGTGAAAATCTATTTCACCAAAGAGGGATAGTTTATCGATCATATTGAAAGCTATCTTTCTTCATGAAAAGAAACCATTTTCAAAATTAATAGAGAAGATAAAGTCTACCTTAAAAATCTCAAGATAAAATGAATTAAGGCACTACATCGTGGTCATATGAGGGCCAACTCACATTTGCTTTATTCTGGTTTAATGAACAATCGATAAAGTTTCATGGTAAAATAAACCAACATTGCCCCTTGTTTACAGTTACTTGCAATCACTAAGGTGTTCCAAGCATTTAAATTGAATATCTTTAGTTGAGATTACCATTACACATATGCAAATGCTAATATAGGGGAGACCTTGGAGAAGTTGTTTGTTTAACTTCTTTGCAAGAGGGGATTTGGAACCCAAATCCTAAGGGAGAGTGTACTTTCACAATTGGGTGAAAATACAACTCAACAGGTTTCAGAGAACCCTAGTTCCACTGTAAATTATTGTATCAAATATCTGCATTGGATACTGATTGTAACAAAGGAGTCTATTGCCCCCCATTGAATACATATTTTTGCTATGCAATCTATTTTGTATCATTGCTTTATTTGATTCTGCAATTTTATTTTCAAGTGTCGTGTCTTTGCATCCACAAATGGTGATCACGATGGGACCCCACAAGGATTTCATAATTTGATAGATCTACCTTGCTAATTTCATGGTGTTTTTGTTGTTGCAAGTTTTTTAGAAAGCATAAAAACTACTGCATTCATTGCTAGGGTTTTTGAAGCATTCTATAGCAATTTCAGGGATCGCGCAGGTGCCCTTCCGTGCTTCACAGGCACTCTCTTGTGCCTAAGTAGGGGCACAGCTACACCTGGCATTAATTTGAAGCATAGCTGAGGCTTCCAAGTGAGTTACGTAATCCTAGTTTGCCATTCAAAAATTTATGTATTTTGTTTCTTGCTGCTATTTTTTCATTGTTTTTGTGTTCACATTAAGAAATCGGGGAAAGAATCAGTAGTAAGTTACATCTAGGGTTTTTGTGTGATTTAGGATATAAAATATACTTCTTGTTCTGAAATTGCAAGTCTAGGTGATTTGTCTCCATTTTTGAGTGCATATAAAATGCAAAAGCATCTTAGAGTTGCATTTTAGGGTTAAAAATTATTTCAAACTTGCATATCTAAATAGTAACATCATTTAGAAGCATAAAGTAATCCTGCCCTAGGCTAGCCCCTTTTGCAGAGAGGTGGACGAACCCTCCAGTGCTCTTGTGATTTTTATCACTTGTAGGCAGGGGTTTTAAGGGTGTACTCTACACTCTATCGATGAAATTTGCATCTTTATGTTGGATTCTGATTTAGATTAGTGAGGTTGGTAATTTTTAATATTGTTTTCACACTATAAATAACAAGGAACATAAAATTAATCACACACACTTGCACGCTACACTTTTTAATAGTAATAGTTGGATTTCATCACCAACTATTGCTTGAGGTTTGGTGACAGTGGCTTTCATCTCCATCCATAAAATATCTACCCCTAGACACCATAGGAATACCCCCGAGAAAACTTGTTGGAGGTCATTACCAACAAAAATCTCGTTGCCTTGGCCAACCATAGTTTTTACCTTTATTTTTCATTAAACAAGATTGGGCTACACCGAAATACACAAACCCAAAAATTTTAAAAGGAAATTCACATTAAAGGAAGAAAATAATTAATGAACCTGAGGTAAGCCACACAAGGTGAAACCTAGGATTGGTTGTTTTCTTTGCTTTATTTCTTTAGAAAGGAAATTTTTAATTTGTGTGATCTAGATTAATCTTGAATTTTTGGTTTAATTGCTTTATGGTGTTAACACGTCAACAAAAGAAGGTAATGAACCAAAATAATTTATTGGAAAATAATTCCCATGAGCCTGCTACTTAGGTAGCCCCATCCACTATGATTCAGACTACTTTTTTTGGATCAACCCATCCATCCCGTTCTTAAGAGGAGTCTCATCCACTTAACATGTAAGTCACCACCACCTACATAGACATGGATATATTGCAAGCCATATACAAGGCCTCTAGCTATATCATGGAGCCCCTTAGCCAAGATGATTTTGAAGAACCTAAATTGGCTACCACCTACCTTACCCAAGGATATCCTAATTCAAGATATGAATATGGTATGCCTTCCAATGCAAGCCAACCACCACAAATCCCAAGTGCTCAAAACACTTACTTCACATCCACCTACACCAACCCCTTGTATGAGGATCATGTCAATGTTGCCTCACAAGTCCCAAAACTTCAATTTGTAACATCAAATGCAACTTGCACCATACCCATGACCTTTCATCTATCATCCAGACCTCCATCATCCCATTTAGCCAACATGACCATGTCATCCACACCTCCATCATCACATTTAGCCAACATGACCATGTCATCCACACCTCCATCATCTCATTTAGCCAACATGACCATGTCATCCATCCCTCAATCATCTCACTTAGCCAACATTACCATGCCTAATCTTCCATAATCATCAGCCCAACCATCATCTCATCCAACCTCAACCCCATCATTCGACACATGGTCAAATCAAGAACTCATGAATACATTAGGTCTCATCAATAGATTGCTTTCACAACGAACAAAAGGAAATCAATCGGTTAACACAAAACCTATGACTCAAGGAGTTCCAACTCAACCTCCACTCATCAATCAAAATTCCTCATGGGTCCCTCAATCCTCCATAGTGACCATTCCTAACCTACCACCACTCCACACATTCACCATACCAATCAACATTACCACCAATCAACAATCCAATCCTTTCCTCCATCATCCTCATCAATTATCCCCATCCTTCAATCATCCATCTTCTCCACAAACCCAACACAATACATTCCACAACACCATGTTGGTCACACCCCAACATCCATAATCAAGCCCATAAACAAACCACCACCTAATATAGGGTCCTCACATTCCAACAGAAGACCTTAGACTTCAAGCAATGCAAAAGCAAATCAATTAGTTGATGAAAAATTCATCAGGAACAACGAGCCAAAATCTCACATTAAGCCAACTGATCCATCAACAAATTCATCCATCGGTACCATCACCACCATATCCGAAAGATTTTACAGTACCAAAATTTGACAAGTTCAGGGGAACTGAGGATTCCAAAGAGCATGTGAGCTCATTTATCCACATATGTTTTTGGATTAGTGATGATAATGCTCTCATGATCCGAACGTTTCCTCAAACTCTAGGGGGATACCATAGAATGGTACAATAAATTGGACACACATAGTATATACATTTTTTATCAACTGATAGATCTATTCTTAGAGCGCTTTGCCCTAAATATTAAAAATAAAGTATCCTTATCAGATATTTATTATTTGAAACAATGGGATGAGGAACCTATCTATGACTTTGGAAATCATTGGAGGGCAATCATAACTAAATTGCCATTCTACCTACCAATGGAAGAGATTATAAAGCTTTTTACCAAGAGTTGCTTAAAACCCATCTCTTGGATGCTACAACTAAACACTTATTGAACATTTGAAGAAGATTTAGCACAGGCTAGTGTCATTGAGGAGATCAAAATCCAAGAGTGTGTCATTAAGCCTAAAAGTAAAAAATGGCAAAATAAGGGCCAATATCGAAATAACCAATCTAGCCAAAGCAAATCCACACAAGCCTCAACGACTAACACAACAAACCAAGTTAATCAAGTGGTGATGAGCCAACCCATAATGGCTCAAAAATTGATGCAACAAAAAATTTTATATCATTTGGTCCCATCAGTTACCCAAGCACCAATGGTTCAAAACACAATGCGAACTGTGGAACAACCTATCTGTCGCCAATTCAATCACCCCCAAATATAATACACTTCGTTAAACGATTCGTATTCATCCCTATTTAGAAGGTTGTATGAAACCCAAAAATTAGCCTTACCAGACATTAGGCCCATTGATCCCACCAAAAGGCCTAAGAATTATAGAAAACACTTGTTTTGTCCATACCATCGACAAAATGGACATGATATCAATTCATGTAATGTGTTCAAAAATGTAGTGCAAGACCGCCATCAACATGGATAACCCCTTAGCTCCACAAAATCAAAATTTGGTCATATATCAGATATCTCTACCTAACCATGTGGAAGTTCAACACAATGAAGGAGGTAACAATCAACAACAACCTCCTAATCAAGTAAATCATGTCCAACAATATCAAAACTTTGTCGGAGCAGTCAATGTGGTCACTAGAGGGCAAAGGCAAAATAAACAACATGATCAACAACCTTCAAACATACCACCCATCCAAACATTGCCAAATCCATCTCCTCCCATCAATCTATCCAACCCATCCCATCCACCTATCCTTCATTCGATTAGGCCATCGATAACCTTAACCAATCGATTAACCACTAGTTTGAAGATGGCATCAACCAAACTTTCTATCTATGAGCTCATTCAACAATCCCCTAGGCATAGAGAATATTTTATTGAAATGCTCAAGTCAATTGAGTTAGAATCCCAAGACTCCAATACCTTCAACAATTTTGTAGGGAGTGTTAGAACATACATGGAACCATCAATCACCTTTTATGACTTTGAGATAAAACCAATGAGTTCAGAATCGATGGACCCTCCATTGCATATAATGGCCTTAATAGACAGAAAGCCCTTCAAAAGAGTGTTAATCAATATCGGTTCGTCAATCAACATCATTACTACCGCTGCCCTTATCCATCTCAACTTATCGCCATCCCACATTACCAAGTCATCACTCACCCTCAAAAAATTTAATGATGCTTTGTGTACCACAGTTGGCACTCTCATTTTACCTATAGAAGTAGGGGCCAAAATGTTGCACACCATGTTTCACATCTTGGAAGGTGCCATGGTGTATAATATACTCCTTGGTAGACCTTGGATGAGGGAAATGAAATGTGTCCCATCAATTCTTCATCAATGCTTAAAATATGTTCATGATGGACAAGTCCATTGCATCCCCATGGATGTTGAACCTTTTACGTATTGTAACTTCATTTCAAATCCCTATGAATCCATGTTACCTTCCACACATTTGTTCTTGCCACCATCATCAAATCCATCAATGTCATCTTCAAATCTGTATTCTTCCTCTAATCCACCTTCATATTCTTCTAAGGCTCCCATCATAGAGGAGCTACCCATCACATCATCTTCTCAATCATCCATTTCTTCTTGTACATGTAATTGCGGATAAGCTTCCATTAGCACATCATACATCGCAAAAAATTCTTCCACTACAACCACTTCTTCTAGGCCATCTCATCATTCCACACCACCATATCATCATGCCCCGCCACCATCCAATCCAACTCCATCAGCCGATGTGTCACAAGTCAAACTTTTTGATTACGACATATTTAATTCCTCGCCATCCACAACCAATCCAAAGCCATCCGAGCCTTCACCATCCACCTCATCAACCCAAGTCGAAGTCCACATCACCAATCCTGGTATAGGTGAGTATGTGGTCCAAGACGTCACCATCACCCCCTTAGCTATTCCAACAGCCAAGGATTTTGGATGTCCCAAATACTGTTCTCTATCCATAGGTTCTGTCTATGACATGAGTACCTCTCCAAATATCATTAAATTTGTTTATGGAGGGTTGGATTTCTCAACTGGGTAAAACCCACCTAAAGAACTAAAAGAGCCTAGGCGTACCAATATGCCCCATGTGGAAGAGTTTCCAGCCAGATACTTCAACATGTTCCATTGGCAAGGTCAAGGTTTAAGTTTCCATGAAGAAGGAATGCTTGATATCCTAGATGTCCCATATAGTGGTGCTCATGATCATTCTGGATTAGGTTATACCCCATTGTCCTCCATCGCTTCTCTTGAGAAAGCCTTCAAAAAGCTTAGCCTCAATGATAAAGAGCCCTCCATGCATCCATTGCCATCAACATCCTCTCTTGAACATGCCCTTCAAGAACTTTGCATTGATGAAGTAGACGAGGATGATCCCATCAATTTATCCTATCCGGTATTTGATTTTGATGATGAAAGTTATGAATAATTTGAAGTCATGTCAAATGCTTCTAACAATTTTGAAGAGGAATCACTCCCTATTGTCCCCATCACCCAATAGGAAGAGTTTTACCTCTAAATGTTTCCCATATAGCATCCCATTTTCCACTTGCTTCTCCCACAAGAGCAAGATGATCCACCTGGAAATCCACCTTGAGCACCACATAAGCCAAGAATTGTAACATATGTACATATAAAACAAACAACAAAATAAAAACATACAAAAAAACAAAAACATACAAAAAAGAAAAAAAAAGAGAGAAAAATGTAGCTCTGATGTTTCACGTTCACTATTACAGGGATACCATGCCTCGACATCAATTTTGATTCAATTATTCCATTCGTGCATCCATTCCAGCCACCTTTTGTTCCCCTAATTCAATATGAATCCTATTGACTAATTCACTCGCTCCGCAATCCATACGATTTGGCTAGGCCAATTCCAATTGACAATAGCCTCATTGACTTGGACCGGATTTCCTCACCATCCTCCCTCTCTGAGTTCATCCTATCCAAGGAATTGTTAAGGGCTTTAGCTTGTTATATTCCTCCTTCGTCCCCATCTTCACCCTTGCCATATTTAACTAGTAGTCCCGAGGTTTTCTAGGTAGAGTTAGATAGCGATAAGCAAGAGAGGCTAGATGACATCTTAGATGACTTCAATCTAATTCCAACACCACATCAACTTGAGGAAGGTTCACATATTTCCATTGAAGAAACCATTGACGTGAACCTTAGTTCAGATCCTGACAATCCCCAAATTGTTAAGCTTGGAAAAATTTTAACACTCAATGAACAAGAGCAATTCATTGATCTCCTCAAGAAGAAATAGATGGTTGCATGGTCCTACAAGGATAGGCCTGGCCTTGATCCTAACCTTGTTGTCCATAATATCACCTTGTGACCTGACGCCAAGCCGGTCAAACAAAATCTTAGAAGAATGCATCTTACCATAGCACTAATAGTCAAAGAGGAAAAACAAAAATTGCTAGATGTTCACTTTATCGTCCCTATTGACTATCCTAAGTGGCTTTCAAATATGGTACCTGTTCGCAAGCCCAATGGGGGGATACACATTTGCAATGAATTTTGAGACCTAAATAAAGTGTGTCCTAAGGATGATTTCCCTCTACCAAACATTGATACTCTTGTCGACACCTGCGTAGGCCACAAAATGCTTTCCTTCATGGATGGTTTCTTAGGATACAACCAAATTTGAATAAATCTTGATGATCAACATAAAGCAACATTTACAACACCATGGGGAACATATTGTTTTAGGGTTATGCCCTTTGGCCTCAAAAATGTAGGAGCTCCTTATCAAAGAGCCATGACTTACATCTTTCATGATTACATGCATAAAATCATTGAAGACTATGTAGATGATCTCTTGGCTAAATTTAAAACCCGAAAAGAACATATTGATGTTTTGGATAATATTTTTGATCGGCTGTTAGAATTCAAGGTGAGGTTAAATCCCAAAAAGTGTGTCTTTGGTGTTACCTCTGGTAAACTTTTAGGATTCATTGTCTCCAGGCGAGGCATTGAAGTAGACCCAAAT
Source organism: Wollemia nobilis (assembly GCA_028583015.1). Classification (NCBI taxonomy): domain Eukaryota; kingdom Viridiplantae; phylum Streptophyta; class Pinopsida; order Araucariales; family Araucariaceae; genus Wollemia; species Wollemia nobilis. The sequence goes on from JAQPPZ010005215.1 coordinate 179,864, forward strand.
AAGGTTAAGGCCATCATGGAAATGCCACCCTCAAATAACATCAAGGAATTGCGTAGCTTGCAAGGTAAAATTCAATCAATCAAACGCTTCATTGTGCAACTTTTAGATAAATGCAAACCATTTAACCACCTGCTACAAAAGGGGGTAGCATTCATATGGATAGATGAATGTCAAAAAGCATTTGACGATGTCAAGTGTTATCTAACTTCACCACCAGTTTTAACTCCTCCTAAGTTGGGGGTCCCTTTCCATCTATATATCTTAGCCATAGACGCTGCTTTAGGGACGATGCTTGCACATAAAAATGAACAAAATCGAGAGCAAGCAATACATTACATGAGTCGAACATTGGTAAGTTATGAAACAAGATACGCTTATGTAGAAAAGTTATGCTTAGCAGTGGTTTTAGCCACTTAGAAACTTCGACATTATATGCTAAGACAAACATCCTATGTCATAGCTAGAGAAAATCCTTTCCATTACATGATGTATTGCACTTATAACAATACCCGTACCGCTAAATGGATAATGTTTCTTATAGAATTTTATCTCAAATTTATTAGCAAAAAATCCATTAAAAGTCAGGTCATTTTCGATCACCTTGCAGAAGCTCCACTACCTAGTGATAATCCTTTAATTATTGAGCTCCCAGATGATTCGGTATTTTTAGTCACTGAAGAAGGAAAAAATATCATTCCCAGGGAGGATTTCGACATCACATTATTCTTTGATGGATCTAAGTGCGAAAAAGGTCAAGGTGCAAGAGTTGTCTTTCACACACCACAGGGGATTCCCATCCCTTTATCATTCAAGTTAGACTTCTCATACACAAATAACACAATAGAGTACGAAGCCTTAATATTAGGTCTTCAATCAGCTATAGCTATGGGTATTAAGCATATCTAAATATTTGGAGATTCTCAACTTGTTGTAAAACAAGTAACAGGAGAATACCAATGCAAAGAACCTACCATTAAGCTTTATCATGAAATAGCAATGAAATTGCTATCAACATTCAAATGGTATGAAATCAATAACTTTCCTCGTTCGACTAACAGATTTGTAGATGCAATGGCCTCTCTTGGGTCCTTGATTCCAAAGAAATACTTAGGAGAGGTACAACCCCTAATAATCTCAACAATCTCTAAAGTAGTCGTGAAGTGTGCTAACCCACGGGATGGAAAAGATGTTTGCTTTATCCACACAAAATCATGTGAGCCTTGGTCAAACCCCATAATTGCATTTTTAAAATTTGGAACACTCCCATATGACATGTCTTAGTCTGCCAAATGTGCCTTCAAGCAAAAGGTAGCCCGTTTCATTCTCTTGGGTGACGTGTTGTATAAATAGGGTTATGATGGAATCTTGCTTCGATACCTCGAACCAAAAGAGGCCCAAATGGATATAGATGAAGCCCATGATGGTACTTGTGATGGTCATTTTAGTGGAATGGCCATTGCAAAGCGTATTTTATGCGTGGGTTATTATTGTCCCACCATGGAACGTGTTTTTTGAACATATGTCAAAAATTGCAAATAATGTCAATCACATGCCAATTTAACACATGTACCATCACAATATTTACAACCTATATAGAGTCTCTGGCCCTTTTCACAATGGGGCCTTGATATAATCGGTAAAATTTTGCCCTCCTCTTTAGGACAACATACTTTCATCATAACTTCCCACATAATACTTCACAAAGTGGGTTGAGGCAATCCCTCTAACCAGTATGACAGGACCTAGAATTGTGGATTTCATACTTCATCACATAATTTGCCATTTTGGTATCCCATCTAAAATCATTTTGGATAATGGTAAGTCTTTTAAGAACAAGGATGTTAGAACACTTTGCAAGAAATATAATATCCAACATAGTTTCTCAACTCCTTATTACCCACAAGCAAATGGACAAGTTGAAGCTACCAACAAGATCTTAATTGCCATTCTTAAGAAACTTGTCAAAGAAAATCATTAAAATTGGCATATACAAATCCCTTTGGCACTTTGGTCTTATTGAACAAGCATCCAAACACCGACGGGAGCAACACCATTTTCTCTGGTCTATGGAGTGGAAGCTATTATACCTCTTGAGCTTGAGATGCCTTCATTACGAATTTCCTTGCAAGAATTCATAGATGATGATACAGCTAGACAAGAACGAGTTGACCAACTCACACTCTTAGATGAAAGGTGCGTTAATGCATTAGAACATTTACAAGTTTATCAAGACTGCCTCAAGCATGCTTACAATGCTAAAGTCCATCTTTGGGAATTTCAAGTAGGGGATCTCGTCCTCAAATAGAACCAACAAAACACCAATGCGTTGCCACATATTCATGACAAGTTCATGGCAAATTGGTTAGGTCCATATGTGATCACTCAAAAAGTGGGTAATGGTACTTATAGGCTTGTCAATTTAGAGGGTAAAGAGGATCCTGAACCACTTAATGTTATTCATTTAAAAGCATTCCATTGTTAAACGTGACACACTATATGTATATATACATGGCTAAAAAAAAACAAAACAAAACAAAACAAACAAATTGCATGCTCTTACATAGGCATTTCCACATTGCATACATTTCATTTGCATTTAGGCATTTACATTCAATCATACATATTCCGTTACATTATACAATTTCCATTTGCATATTAAAAGACATTACACTAGGCATACACGTTTGCATTCATTCCATCCCATGCTCAATGATCTGGTATAGTAATGATGATTTGGCCACAAACAAAAAGTCAAAGCTATAGAAATTGGGGGTACCTAGTTTGAAACAATCATGCAACTTTCATAAGCCAACAACATCACATGTCAAAATCACAAAAGCCTAAAATTTTCAGTCACTCAACCATTACTAGTGTCGAAAGCAACCTCCAAGTGGATGTCCAATTTTCTTTAGGACCAAAAGCACAATTTACACACTAAGAAAGTCTTGAGCGATGTCAATCGATTCCAAATGCAATCTTGAACCAATAACATTCCATCACATCTTAAAAAAATTATGAGTCAAGGAGGGTTAGTGCCATACTTGGGTAGTATCTTGAAGTGAAAAGGGATAATATTCACTTGTCTCATCATGCAACATAGTCCAAAGAAAAAATAGTGGTTTTCACCACTACCTCAATTACTCTTCAAATATAAGCATAAAAACATAGAGTAGTAAGGATAGGGTCACAATTCTCATCACACTTCGGTTGAGAATCCGATTCCCCAAAGCTTTATACAAAATTAACAAATAAAACTCCCAAATACCCTTGATCCCTAAAGTCATAAGGATTCATACTACATGCCCCTAACAAGGATGGGTAGTCATCCCCAAGGCCTAAAAGATCAAATCCCATTGGACTATGGAGTGAATCTTCATCGGGGCTATAGATGCTTGACTGGCAGTGGAGTAAGCTCATGCAGGGTGACATGTCTCCTTGGCAAACAAGAAGACCTCTGACCACACATAAAGGTAAGCTAGCTTTAGGTAATCTTCATAACATGTCATGCCCAATTTACTCATAGTGGGTCAATTAACTTCACATTCACACACACTGGTTCTTGATTGATAGGGTCATTGTCACACTCAAATATTTGGTAATTGAACCTCTCTTGCACACACATTGGTCCTAAAGAAAGTTAGACAACCCAAGTGATTTTGGTTGATAACACTAGTATGTTTGAGTCTTTGAAAATTCGGTCGTACTCATTCCATATCAACATACATATCTTCTTTCGTGTCAAATTCCATATTTTCTTCCACATCAACGTCCCTATTTTCTAACATGTCCACATTCAAGTCTTCATGGTAAGTCGAGTTGCAAAATATAACAAAACTGGGTACTCCCAATTGTCAAACAATGGTAAAAAAAAATGGCCAATAGTATTTCTGAACTATAATAGATCATATGAACAACATGCATTCCTATCATGTAAGTCTGCATTCATTTAGCATTAACTTGTATTAATCATATCAAATTCTCATAAGATTGCATATAGTTTATAGTCGTCATGCATTTACTTACAATAATAACTCATCATTAGCTTGCATACATCAAATCAAATAAACATTAGGCATATACATCATAGTCATTAGCTTACATACATCATTATAAACATTAAATAAAGCATTGCATAACACATAAAAACATCCACACAAAAATACAACATGCATATATGAAAAGGCCATGTATATATATATATATATATACGCGTCCAATATACAATAGAGTTCCAAGAAGACTATAGAAGGGAGCACCAAGGCTCACAGGGATAAAAAAGTGCATATAAGCACTGCATCAACTATCCATGAGAAGATCCCTGAGACTCGGTAGGAGCCCTTGGCCTAGTACTTTGCCTCGACTCCATCTGCCTCGATGGCTTGACCATAGATGAAGAAGGAGGATCTAGTAAGGTGGTGTGATGCTGCATACACACATCCTCCAAGGAATGTGTGTATGCTTCACTAGATCAAAGTCATCGCAAGTCTTGATGTCGTCGCTCCTTCACCAAAATATTCACCTGTAGCCTCGTAACTGTGTCTTGATCTCGAGCTATAGTTGCCCTGGCCTCCCTTTAAGACTCTAGCATAGTCTATCGATCCTCCCATAACTACTCAAGCTCAGCCCGTAGCCTATCCACCTTGGATATCTAGCCTATCTCCTCATCATCCTCCATATCCCTACCGCCAAACCCACATTTGGAGTCTGTTGGGCCGCTACCCTCAACCGTCTTCATCCCATCGACTACTGAGGCCTCGTCCTCTTTAGAGTTGACCTCAACCCTACTGTTATCGCATCCTCACGTACCACCTTTGTTACCCATACTGGTTGGGCACCAAACCAATCTACATACTCTAGACTCGCACCAACACCATCCACATCAGCTACCTCCAGTTGCTCATCGTCCTCCAATAGCACCCACCATGGTTCAGGAAAAGGTAGTGTCACCTCATCCTTCACCTATCGATACAACACCAAATCATCAAGAACTCCTTGAGGTAAACCAAACTGCCTCAGCACCTGCTAGTACTAGAATTACTCCACCTCCTCATACCTCTGCCCAACTATCCATCGACCCTACTGCACCCTATGCAGTTGTCTCTTATCTCCATCCCACCTAGCTCCTTGCCATGGCCTCCATCACACGTCTGCTCAAGACAAGCCTGACCACATGTCTCGGTACCACTTCCCACTATGTACCTCCCATCTAGTATGAACCTCCTCAGCCACAACCCATCGCCTCACATATGACTTATCCATCCACCATGACTCACATGGCAACCCCTCGGGCTGAGCTATCACAAAATGCTCCCAAGCCCAACACTGAAGGAGAAAGATGCACCCAATCCCCTTTCTACCCCTCTATGCCACCTCATATAGCTCCTGGTATAGCTATGCCAATAAAGTAGGTGCCCATGTGTACTCCCAAATATCCATCAGTAGATCACTCACTAAGCCCAATAGGTTCCAAGGGAACCTACACCCAGTGCTATTAGGTAGCACTATGTTGGCCAGTATGAACATGATCAAGGTAGGGAGTGCATCTAACTCCTTCACCTTGTACATGCTCAAGTACAATATCCCTCCATCCCCTATCCAGGCCTCCTACCACTAATCCCCAAGCATCTTCTCCATCTTTGCCTTCTTATCCCTCCCCACCATCACCTTATCTCCCTCTACTGGTACCTTGTGAATACGATAAACATCCTCAAGAGTGCCAGTAACCTCTCTAGTTGGCAGTTGGAAAGTCCCTCTATCTGGGTCCCACCTCTCGATCAAAGCTGAGAGGTAGCCCTCATTAGCCCTCACCACATCCAATCAAGCCACACCATCTAGGCCTACCCTACTCAGCAACCCCCAATCCTCCTTTGAAAGCTTCTTTCTCATCCCCAAAATGAGAGGAAAGAAGCGATATTGAGGCTCAATATCCCTCAGTTGCAACAAACAAAAACACTTTGTTAGTTTTAAAAATTCAAAAAAAAAAATCAAAAACAAACTAAAAACAAAATTTTGCACAAAGGAAACAAAGGGTATTACCAAGATGAATTTCGCCTCTGCTCCACCAATAGCACCAAGGACCTCCATCGCCATTGCCTCCGCACACTCGCAAGCCTCACTTAGCTCACTAAGTCACTTCCCTCCTTAGACGCAACTTCTCAAAGTTTAGAGCACACAAATGAGCCTAAAAATTCCTCAGAAATCTTTTTATAGCTTTAACTAGCACATTCAGGCGCAGATTTGTGCCTGAACATTGCGGGTGCATGCAGGCGCATGCGGGTGCCTGCAGAACATGCTAGGCGCAAGTGCGCGCCTGGCATCCAAAAGAGAATGAAGACAAAAACTCCTAAAATAGTATCTCCCATCATCAAATCTGAACCAAAATTCATCCATACATCATGTACATCATAAAAGTTGATTTTGTGAAATTACAAATAGTTTTGCATGCATATTTTTCAAGAAAAAACAAAATTCTTCACAAATACATATTGCATTGCAAAAACATGCCAACCAAGGTCACATTTTCGCAAAATCAACATCCCACAATTCTTCATCATCTACGTCATCACATTCTTCCATCATCATTATGCATATATCATTCATGATTTTTATTTTGTGCAGGCCATCCAAGCGAACCTCGTATCTAGTATGTTATTCTATAAACTTGGCTATTGCAGTGATGATAATCCATGCAATTCGGTAAGATGAATAATGTAAAATAAGGACACTTGCTCATGATCATAATCAATTATCTCTTCATCAAAAATCACAATCACATTTGGCACCTCACATTTTGAATGCAACCTTGCCAAGAACAATTTTCTCGTAATCATTCATTTATGTCCTTGTCTATGGGGCAAGAAAACACAGATAAATAAAAATCTCAAACACTTATTCATTCGACAACAATCAAAGTATAGGACATGTCGATAGGTTTATTGGTTCCATGATGGAATTGATGAAGAAATTTCTACAATCACTACCCCACCCCTACGATTGACTTAGTCATCATGCATCTTTCATACATTGCATACTCAATGACACCATTGTGGCAGATTATTCAACAAGCATCGAATCATCCCAAAATTTGGGGAAACCATGTTACATTATGATTTTCCCATGACGGGATACATCTCACGTGATCATAACATCTACACTGGACAAATACCCCTCTCAACCATTGGGGCAAAAACGGTATCACATTTTACATCATTCATATCATCTACATTCACATGGTATCATACACCAACTCCCTTCCCACCATTGGAGCAAAAATGGTGTCACATTTTACATCATTCATATCATCCACAATCATTTGCATTTCACATCATTCATTCATCAATTGCACAAATTCACTACATCATTCATTTTCAATTGGCTTGTGAGATACATTCGTAACTCATTCGCCAATTGAGGGGGTTAGCTACAAAAACTCTAAAAAAAATATTTATTCTTTTGTCTTCAACATCAGTGCGCAAATACAACAATAGAGAGAAGTTACTTTTGTGCCCATAGCCCAATCAGGTGTCTCGTATTTTTGCACCACATTGTGTTTCACACAACATGGTACAAAAAGGGGCATCTATAGACACCAAATCACAGCCACTAAACCTCCATCCTAACCATCCCACCACCCACTTGTCTTCCATTCCACTTTCCCACCAATGATTTGGTCCAAATCCACCTTCTCGCCATTTCCTAGCCTAATTGGGGTTATTTTAATATTATTTTATAATATTTTATATTTTATATAATATTTTATTATTATTATTATTTTTTTAAAGCGAAAAACCCCTTGTGGGGCCGCCTTGGTCTGAGAGACCATGAACAGGGGGTTCTACACCGTCAAAGTCACCCGGGAGTCGCACCTAGCCCTGCCCACACCAACATTATCAATTGGATTTTAGGTACCCAATTTAGCTTTTTGGTAGGGTGGAGATTCGAACCTGGGACCTCCCTTGGAGGATTGCCCTCTCCTCTCCAACTCACCTACAACACCTGGGTATATAATATTTTATTATATTTTAATATATTTATTATAAAATATATATAAATAAACTCAATTAACCTTAGTCGTCCGATTTCATTTAATCTCCACCATCCATTTCATTAATCCATTCCACATTCAAAAAGTAATCTCAACCCTAGGATATGATTTAATCTTAGCCGCATGATCAAAAGTGCAAGGCTAAAACCCTAAAAAAACCCTAGGTTGGATTATAAATAGGGTATTTTGCAAATGTCCAAACCCTAGAACCTAGATATTAAGAGATATACTTGGAGAAGCATTTTTTGATGCCCTAGTGAAGCGGAGATAAAGAGAATTGAAGATATGATGCTCTAGCTAAGCGAACAATACTTTTTTCATTCCAAAAATCGTCCATCCATCCTCACTCATCGCAATAGTCGTATTCCATCCACCACCTCCATCACAATCCTTCCTGATATGTTTATGTAGATCTGCCCTACCCTGCAAGTGCTATGCTGAGCTTACGAATCTCACTACAGAGCTTGCCCTATCTGCAAGTGCACACCAGAGCTTGCCAATCTCTATGTAGAGCCTACCTAGCACCTTACAAAGAATGCGATAGTCCCAAGTGCGAACCAAAGCTTGTGAAGCTCACATCAGAGATTATTGTGACACTAAAATGAATATCTGAATCTGCTACACCAGGAAATCTACAACAACGAAGCAAGATATATTTAGTATTTTTTATTTCATTTATTTGTTGGTTTGACATGCATTTTAAATTGATTCTTAAGCTAGGATTTTGTTAATGTCTGAGGGTATCACACTATGGAGCCCTCATAGGTATTACTGATGGTCTTGTTTTTTGTTTACATGTAGATCTATGAATTCAACATATTATTTGATGATTGTTGAAGCTGGAGTGGCCCATATTGGATATTAAAAGCCCACTCAACCTGTTGGGATCAAGGACACACTCAAACCTGAAGACAATTATGTTATATCTAACTAAGGTTTCTAAGAACCCTAGTTCCATTGTAAATTATTGTATCAAATATCCACATTGGATACTGATTGTAACAAAGGATTCTATTGGCCCCCCCATTGAATACATATTTCTTTTGTGCAATCTGTTTTGTCTCATTGCTTTATTTGATTTTGCCATTTTATTTTCAAGTGTCGTGTCTTTGCATCCACAATAGCTACATGGAATGTGCACCTTGAGTAACATCTAAGGTGATTTTTAATTCTTCTTTGAGAGATATCCAAGTGGCTTCTGAGCTTCAATGTGTATGGGACTTCTTTACATAATACTTGAGGCTGGTTTCAATGCCTTCTTGAGTAATGCTTGTGGTTGGAATTAATGCTTTCTCCAAGTGGCTTATGAGCTCCGATCATAGGTGAAACTATTGTAATTCTCCTTCTTGTCAAATATGCTTTCTAACCTTCTAATATTCAAGCACTTGCTTATGATATGATCATTTCTTTTTAGTGGTGACAAGTTTCAGATTGCATGTATTTTACCTCCAATGCTTTCTCTTCTTCTATATACTCCCCTTGCCAACATAAATCTAGTTGTTTCTTGTTCTTCAATGCTTCTTCTAGGCAAGCATAGGTTGGATCTTGATTTTATGGAGGTATTAGGAGCTTAGATATGGTTCTATGATGGTCCAAGGGCTGGTTTGGAAACTGCTTCTCGACAAACATCTTCTCCAAGTAAGAGATTGGGTATTGCTTCTTTTGCTCTATGATTTTGCTTTTAATATGCTAGTTTGAATGCTCCTTTTACAATGTACAATAAATTATGGTCAACGTAGACGAACAATGACCCTTTTTTGATATCCTATGCTTTAGGTTGATTGCTAACACTACCTCCTTTTGTGGTTGTAAGGGTGTTTTTAGACACCGTAATAAGATCTTTTTGTTAGCTCTTCTCTCTTACTTCGGATAGTGCTCCTCTACGATCGCTTGTATGATGTTCCTCACTTGTGGAGGATGTGTCCTTAAGACACTCAAATTCTATCCTCTTTCCTATATATGACAAGACGTTATGGTTCAAATAATGTAAATAGATTTGTAATACAATACCTTGATTTTGCACCTTCTCTTTTGCAAGCTTCTTTTGCTGATTTTAACGACGGCTTCTCTATACTTTTTCTTGTAGGAAAGGGTTGATTGATGTTATCTTATCTTTTAGACAACTATCTCCTTTTCTTGGTTAGTTTACTAATGAACCCAAGATAATAATCATGTAGATAATATGACCTTGAAGGAGTAATTTTTACACTAATATTTTACCTATAATGAGCTCTTAGTGCACATTGAATCTGAGTTTCACCAAGTCCTGATTTTTGGCTTCTTTTCAAGGATCTTAATGGTGGAATTCTTCTCCACTTCTTGGAGGAATATGATCCTATTTTGTGGCTTCTCTAGGCCATAATATCTTGCAAGTATTGAGTTCTAAATAGTGTCTTTAGACACTTTGATATTTGAAGATTTTTGTATCCTTGATCGTGACAATAAATACACAAAATAACCCTTTGAGAGTAACTAGTTTAATGAGAAAATAATATAGTGCAATGAACCAATCATATTTGTAACTTAATGCACTTTTAGTATCTCACCTTATTGCTCCTATTAATAAGCTCTCAAAGTAGTTTCAAATGCACTAATGATCACTACCAATTTCTTAATGTAGTCCTCTTCTCAATAATTATATAATAGGAAGAATGTATCTAACTCCTATTAATGTGCAGATAATGAACCTTAAAAAAAACTATCTTCTACACTTTTTTCAAAGACTTAAAATGCAAAATTCTATTTTACAAATTTCTAATTCTAATAAGGTGCTTTGTTAGGATCCCACATCCTAACATTTAATTATTAATTATTAATAGTATAATTAATTATATTTAGGATAGTTATAATTTTTTTTATTAATTAATTATTATATTAGGGTTAGGATAGTTATAATAATTAATATTAATTATTATGTGAACGTCATATTGAACGGATGTAGGGATTAGGGTTAGGGTAGATATAAATATGTGTATGAGTAAAAGTACTAAGCATCAAGAAGAGAAAAATATGTTATATTAGGTATTAAGGAGGGATCCCCCTATAAGTGGCATGTGATTCCAACGATTCAAAGTTCATATTAATTTTATTTATTAAATTCATATCAATTATTTATTAAATTTTTATTAAAAAATTCGGGTTCTAACATTTGGTATCAGAAAATGGAACAAGTGCCTTGACAAGATTGTGTGGATATGTTCCAAGATATTATGGAACATCTTGACATTTATTTGAGTGAAATTGAGTGCTTGTGAAGTGTCCCAACATTAACTACACTCACAAACAAAACCAGATTTAGCCCAGATCATCATGTTTTAGAAATCATAGGGAGAGCCCATTATATACCAACATCGAAGGAGTATTTAAAGGATGCCAAAGTGAGTAGTGTTATACCCATAGTGAGCTTACAACCTATATTGATAGTAGACATCTTTTTTCTCGAGAACAAGATCGTATAATTTTATAAACAAATAAGGTTTTATGATATCCTCTCTACAGTCTTCAGAATAAGGGGTGATGTCCAAACCTTCAAGGTTGAGGTGAATCGTGGAGTAGTAGCTTCATCTATAAAATCATATATGATAGATCATCCGATATCTTCAGAGGAGGACACTTTGAATCATATTAATGCTATGGTGGAAGAAGGATTTAAAAAATTCAATTGGAAATATATGAAACCAGGTGATATGCTTGTGAATGCTAAAATTTGAACGGATTTTAAATTTTCTCTACGCACTTGTCCTCTACCTTGGCCACCGCCTATTTGTTTCATTGGGTTTTTTGGCCTAAAATTTTCTTAAACCCATTGGTACATTTATTCCACTTGGCGATTAAAATTGGAGTGATGGAGAGATAAATTACATAAACTATAAGAGATAACAAAGAGAATAAATCTCCCTAATGAAGAAGTTATGATGCGGATCCTGAAGTTGTGTTACAATTATTTGTCTACAAAGCTGAAGCCCTGCTAACTGTATATGTCACTCTTTCTAGATGACCAAGAGATAGACGATGAGTACGTTATGAACGCATGGATTGGAAAAGGTTTCATTCCCATTTGGGAATCCAAATTAGAAGAGCTAGACATTGCAAATACTTATCTCGCTTAGCTATTCAATATGGAATTGATTGAAATGGGGGAGGTGTTTGGCAATAATTTGTTGAAGAAATTTGTAAAGTTGCATTATTTTTTGAGGAAGTTGTGTCTCTATGTGTTTGAGAACCAGTGATTTCTCATTACCAATGATGAAAAAATCCCAACAAATGCAGATGACTCCCTGGGTAGAATCTCTTTTGCAAGAATAGACATGAAGGAGTTTTCCAAGGACAAACTCCCCTCTACACTTCGCACATTCTTGGTGTACTTCTAGCAAATACTCCAAACTCTTTTGTTCATTACCTTAGGTAATATGAGAGTGCTTTGTGTTATGGACCTAAGCAACACAGATATAGAAGACTTGCCATCGATTCAACACATGAAATTGTTAAGAGTCTTGAATTTAAGAAACACTTGACTGAAGAAGTTATCAAAGTCTATTCAAAATCTATGGTGTTCTCTTCAGTTTTTGGACATGTCCAAGGGTGAATCTTCTTTACAAGAGCCAAATGTACTTCCTTATAGGTTGGTTTTCTTCCATGCTTTATCTTAATCTAGATAGGGGTAGTCCATCTATTTTACCATATACAATGTTGAATCTCATTGTCTTGCAGACTTTGAGGGCAAAGGAGCACCTTCACAGATGTACCGATGCCAATGCTTATGGTGGATTAGCCATTTTTTATGGTTATGGTTCAATATTTTCCAAAAGGAATTTTTGCTAGCATTGGATGCATCTCCAAATATTTCAAGATCAAGGTCATCCATGAAGTTCATAAAATCATATCAGTGAAGTCTAGGATTGTGCTGCTTTCCATTGTGTTGGGTGACTAGTTCACAGTTTCTTAATCGATCACTAGGTAGGCCAAATTAAACATCCATATACATAAAAAAGTTTAATATGACCGTCTCTTGAAATATTGAGGATGTCAACCTTGTTTGTGAGTATATTTTCCTAGTTAGCCACCCAAACAATTGTCTTCACGAGGATTTGAGCATACCATATGTTGATATACCATGTGGTCATTTCATTGGGATTAAAGAAATCTAACTCAAATGTGCCATTCATTGATGTTATAGTTTTTTTCCCATGAGGAAAGCCCCCAACTCAAGAATATCTCCACCAAATCCTATGGAATCATAATATTTTAAGAGTAGACATATTGTAAGTGCCAAAAGTAGTAATCTTAACGACCTTAATACTAAGCAAGCATCACATTCAATATAAAAATATCTAGTTTCGGTAGGTAGACCAGGAGGGCACCTGGGATGACTATATTCTAATGTACACCCTAATGTTTGTCCCACTACATGCATTCATTCTAGTTTCCTCAAATATTCCTATGTGGAACACAAAGGGATCCAAAAATTGAGTCACCCTCTTAATAGTAGAAGAATCTTCAGAAGGAGTCGCTAACGAACCCCACGATTTTAGTAATAAAATATTCTAAGAGCATTGCTTTGGTAGAAGGAAATACATGTGATCCATATTAAATTCATGTGACCTGAGAGAAAGGGTAGGTATTTTCTATCCTATGTAAAAGGAATCTGAATGGCACACTAAATATTTTGAGAAATTTTGCATAAAATTCCTCAACATTCACAGACTTGTCCAGTGTCTTCAAGAGGCCATCTAAATGGATTAATTGAATGGTTTCCCTATTTTTTGAAACCACGCAAGAAGCATAGTTTCCTATGTATGGATAGCACAATAAAGAAACTTACGGCTATGTTGGCTAAATTAAATTTAACTATTTTTGTAGATTCTCATTTAGACTGCATGGTTGTGGATTTTTTGAGTGGAAAGGTCATCTGTGGAAAAAATTGTGGTGGGCCCTTCACATGGTGGAGAATTGCAAGTTAAATTTGTAAGTAAATGTAATATTAAAAGTGGTAAGAGGGGAAATTCTTCAAAGGTGAAGTAGTTCCCATTCTCATGGAAAATAATAAAAAATGAAACATCACTGCCCAGTATTGATTTGTTGTGATACAGATTATACAATGAATATAACCACCTTGCATTAATCAAATCAATCTCAATATTTGACCGCAAATGACTAGGGTTTCACGTGTAGTTGGCACTGTAGGAAGAATTGCTAGCAAAGACTCTCATGATGTTTCTAGTCTTTGAAAGAGGGGGCCCACATTTTGCAGTGATGTTAAGCATTCTTAAGGAGATTTTATATCTTGAAGTTCAAGGGTTAGAGCCTTTTATCTCTTCATCAAAATATCTCTTACCAATTGCTAAGGGAGAAATTTGGAAAGGATGGCAACGAAGAATATTTTCCAGTCTTTCCAAATTTGAGGATAAAGTTTTTTCCAGGAGGGATGACATGTTAGGATCCCACATCCTAATATTTAATTATTAATTATTAATAGTATAATTAATTATTATATTAGAGTTAGGATAGTTATAATAATTAATTATTAATTAATTATTATATTAGGGTTAGGATAGTTATAATAATTAATATTAATTATTATGTGAACTGTCATATTGAACGAACGTAAGGATTAGGGTTAGGGTAGATATAAATATGTGTATGAGCAAAATTACTAAGCATCAAGAAGAGAAGAATATGTTATATTATGTTTTAAGGAGGGACCCCCTATAAGTGGCGACGAGGGAGATCCCTATAAGTGTCATGTGATTCCAGCAATTCAAAGTTCATATTAAATTTATTTATTAAATTTATATCAATTATTTATTAAATTTCTACAGTTTCAGATCAATATATTTATTAAATTTTTATTAAAACCTTCAATGTTCTAACCTGCTTAATGAAGTTAAGTAGTGATATGATTAAGTGTTCAAGTAATGAACCTTTTGCACTTAAGTTGCTTACCTTTGATGATGAATATCTTGATGAGTTGATTCACCAAATTTTTAGTCTAGAATGGTGGTTGCTCGCAGTTGTGAATGATTCTAGTCTACTGCTCTATTATTGTAGTAGATGATTTCAAATTCTCCTTCAGGATCTAGCCTAGAACATTGAAGTCCTGTAACTAGTAATGCTATCTTGATTGCTACCCTTTAGTAGTCAAACTATTCACTAAAATGTTGTCCTTCAAGAACCCTTTTAGTATTTTACTATGAATCCAACAAATCCCTATCTTTGAAATGTGCCTTATTTAGCTATGAAGGGCAATCTCCAAATCTTCTTGGATTTGGAAGGTTTATTTTTTCTAAGTTTTGACTTCAAAAAATACTTTCTTATCAAGAATTTGAAGGTCTTGAGGTCACCACAAATATTCTCTCTGAATTTTGACAAGTTATTTTCCAAATCTTTCTCCTTTGGGCTTGTTGTTGGATGGTGACAATTATTCCAAGTTCTTCCACTATATTTTGTAGTGAATTTCTCCAATGAGTTCTCCTAGGAACTTCTTTTATGGCTTATCCAATTTCTATAATGAGTTCTCCTAGCCTTCTCCTTGTTTCTCCTTGAGACCTCTCCAAGGTCTTTAGTATTTTAGCTTCTCTGGTCTTCTTAATGAGACATTTTCTTCAACCTTCAACTATAAAAGTATTGGCAATGAGATCTTCTTCATGAATATCTGGAATAGGAATTTTTGATAGTCCTTCTCTATCTCTTCCAGGGATGGAAGTTCCTCAATGAGACCTTTGATGGATCTCTTCAGCTTATTCTAGAGGAAGTCTTCAATTAGTAAAGGAGATCATCAATCTCCTATATTTCATAGAATCTTCTCTAAAGTCTTCTTCAAGTTCAATGCTTCTATAGCCTTTTATTTTGAATCAAATTTTTTGTGGCCTTTTCCTCTAGATCAAGTATAGCCTTATCTTCTAAAATGTGTTGGTATACAACAAGGCTTCCCTTAGTTTCCTTTTCCTGCAAGAAAGTATTAGTAAGATGATTCTAAATCTTGTCAATGATGAATATTCACTAGTTGATTTGTCAATCTAGTGGAATGAATGTTGAGTCCTAGTATTCAAATGTAATCTTAATTTTTTTGGAATTGAGATTTGCTTCTCTTCTCAATATTTCTTGTGACTTTCCTATTCCTAGTGACCTACTATGGCTCTCCCTATTCCTATTGATATACTATGGCTCTGATACCAATATTAGATTTTGATGGTGTATTCCAAGAGAAAATGCAATCACATGATGCATAATATGCAGAAATATAAGATGCTAAAATATGCTATTAATGGAAGGTGATGAAAATGATACAATGCAGAATGGAGGAAGTGAACACTCCAAAACATATGCCAAAGAATTACATTGTATCCATCACCAATCTATATGGTGATGTACCTAGTATACCTACTACTACCTACAACGATGTTTTATCACTCACTATGAGGCCATTTATATAGAAAGAAGGATTGCTTGGAAAACACTCTACCTAGATGTATAAGGGGACACCTTGTACATTTACAACTTGCACATAGACACTTGTGCATTTATTATATTACTTAAAGTAACTCACAAACTACCACCTAAAGTAATCTATTGATCTAGTTATATACCAAGGGTGGTACATTTACATGACACAAATAATGTAATATACTCTAACAAACATTAAGACAAAAATTAAAATGTTCAAACCACAATCCATGATGTAAGCCATATGATTGGCTAGACTATTGAAGGAAAATTTAATTACCTAGAAGTAGTCATCTAAAGTCCCATAGGCCAAACCTTCATTTTCATCTAGGTTACATCAAATACCGACAATAAATGTCCACTAGTTAAGAGTGTAGACACCAAAATCTAACCACTTGTCATCCATCTAGGTCTTCCCACCATTTTTACACATTATTTACATATATTTATATATATTTGTTTAATATATATATTTAAATATTAATATTTTATATTTTATATATATATATATATATATATATATATATATATATAATAAATGTGTATATATGTGTGTAAATTAATCCCAACCATCCATCTTATTTTAATCCTATCCATTCATCCGTCTTAATCCATGCCACCTGCCCAGATTTAATGTCCACCCTCCATCACATTTTAATTTTGATCGCACAAATTGTGTCGTTAAAACCCTAATGTGCCCTAGGAAATATTATAAATAGGAGTCATTTTGATGGATCAAACCCTAAGTCTAAGCCTAAGCAATTCGTGTCCAAAGTTTCCCCTAAGTTTTTGGAGTCCTAAAGCCTCCAAGTATTTTTTTCATATCCCCTCACTCATCGTAGCCTTTGCATCCACCATCACCTATTTTGTTGTGCCAGATCTACTTCTACAGATTTTGTTTTGGTTCCCAAGTACCTCTAGGTGTCTCCTATTGTCGTTGAGCACCTCTAGGCACCTTCTCTCCATTTTTTAGTACCTCTAGGCACTTTTTTCCATCCTTGAGTGTCCCTAAGTGCTTCCTACTTCTACCGAGCACCTGCAAGCATATCAAACCCTAGTTCTACTGACTAGTGAATCCTTTAGTGTTTCTAGGGCATCTACACACATGTTTCCTACAACGATGACAAAAATCAAACCAGAAAGCAACAAGTTCACAAGGTAAATCTTCCATTATTGTATTCATTTTTATTATTTTATATTTGCATGCAGTTTATCATTTGGTATTTAGGGTTTTTATTATTTTCTAAGGATCTCACATAGTGGAGCCCTCATAGTTACTACTAATCCTCTTTTATCATTTTTGTTTGCAAATCTAGAGATATACAAGCATTGAGCAGTTGTATAAGTTGGAGTGGTCCTGTTAATAGATATCTGAAGCCCACTCACTTCTATTGGGATCAATCAAGCGTGAAGACACCACCCTAATTTATTGGTTAGGGTTTCAGATAACCCTAGAATATTGAGATTATTTTATTGAGAAATAAAGCTTTGTAAAAATCCCAATCTAGGGCATATTTGGTTGTAATATCATAAATCCACCAGACAACAAAAATTAAATTTATTTTTGTGTAATCACATGTGTTTATTTTGCTTTAATTTTTCATTTATTTAAGTTTAGTTATTTGGTGTTGTTCAATTTCATATCTACAAATGGCGATCATGGTGGGACCCCCTAAGGGTTTCTTACTTTGATTTATCTTGTGATCTAACTTGTTATTTTTTGTTTTATCTTGCAGGTTTTTGAAAGCATGGATCACGTGATTTTCATAGAATCTGGATTTTTATAATAACATAGAAGTTGCATAAGGTGCATAGAAACACTAAGGTATTTGTGGGATATTTAGGAAATATCTAGGTGCATTTCACAAGCATCACAGGCACCTAGGTGCTTTTGTAGAGAGGAGAAAAAATGCATAGGCTTCTCTATAAGCTTACCTTGGAACCCTAATCTCTGTTTTACGCATTTTTACATTTTAAATTTTTCTATTTTATTTTAGATATTGGATTAAAAATAACATAATAATATATTTGTTAGAAACAATCATTCTAGTGTGCATTTAGGCATCAAAGTAGTTGTTGCATATAGTTGCATTTACACATAACACATTTCCATTTAAAAAGAATTCATGCATTATAGTGTACTGCATCTTTTGTCTACATATGAAATATTAAAAGCATAAAGTAGTATTCATCTTAGGGTTAGAAATTTTTGTTTTTATTAATCTAAGTAGGAACAACGTTTAAAATACCAGAAGTACCCCCAAATTTGGTGATTCAAGGTAGAAGAATATATGAACCCTCCTCTATTTATAGAGTGATCTTAAGCGGTGTACTCTACTTTGGGAAAATTGGTATTTTGATGTTGGATTCTGATTTAGATTGATGAAAGCAATCATTTTCTAACATTGTATGAGCACAATAGAAAACTAAAATTTTTAAAAATAATCATACACTACACGTGGTACTTTTAATATTAATGGCTAGATTTCATCACCAACCATTTCTTGAGATATGGTGATGGTGGGTTTCATCTCCATCCATCAATATCCACCTCTAGACACCATAGGTTACCCCCAAGAAAACTTGCTAGTTTCTATCACCAGTAAGAATATCATTGCCCATTCCTGGCCATAGTATTCACCCATTTTAACTTCAAATTAGTACATTCAAACACACAAAATCAAAATAAAAAAATGAAAAAATATTAAAATGAGATAATTAATGAATGAGGTAAGACACAGTTGTTTTATAAAAACATAGCATTGATTGTCTTCATTTTATTTTTGTAAATTTCCAATTTTTGCATTTCCTTTTATAGCACATTTTGCATTTTGTTTAGTAGCTTATGGTCTTAACAAGAAATCATATTAAATATTTAAACCAAAACAATACATCTATGGACTATTCATCTTCATTTTCTACCACTTCTGTGATAAACCCCATCAGTGTGGTTCAGACATATTGCACAGATTTATCTATGGGCCCATCACATGCTATGAAAGCCACTGATATCTTACAAAGATACACCTCCACATATCTTCCACAAATCAAATCATCTTCATCTAAAATTTACCACAACATTACCCACATAGACATGGCCCAAGTAGAGGCTTTCTAAAAATCAGTTAATTATGTCTTGCAGCCCCTCCATAATGTCCTAGATCAAGATACTTCTTTATAGAAAGAATTTATTCCTTCCCAACCATCTAAATTCACCCAGGTGTACAGTAACTGTATTTTTTAGGCATCAGTTGCATCTTCATCCTATGTCTTTATTTCCCAATCATCATGTGCTCCTAGCATTTCATATGTATTAACCTATACCAACCCCTTGTTTGAAGCACAAGTCAATGTGTCTTCACAAGTGCCCATTTCATCCAATAAAGTTGAAATTTATATTTCCACTTGTCCTCCATCCACATCATCTATTCCATATTCATACATGCCTTCCAATTATGATATGGAAATTAATGAAGCATAGGAACATTTGAAAAAATTGCTTAAGAAATGAAAGAGAGCTCAACAAAAAGTTCAAATTAACCCTAGGCCTAAACCAATTTCCACTCAATCCACCTTCATCACACAAAGTCAATCATAGGCACCACAATATTTTGTGGTTCCATCCTTATACCTCTATCCACACATACCCATTCCATTTCCATAGGCCAACCCACCCATAATCTCATGCATTATACTCTTTTCAATAGTCACCACCATTTCTCAATCAATCTCATCATCATAAATTCTAATCGACTTCACTTATCCATAAATATCTTTCCACCCCTTCATAGAATCATCAAGTGATTCAAGGATTTCAAATTCTTGGGGAAGACCCTATAATCAAGGCTATGCAACAACAGATTGATAATTTGGTACAACATACTCCTAGTTACAATAACCAAAAGCTAAACTTACGTTAATTAATCAATAACCAATTCATCATTTGGTACCATAATTGCCATATCTGATATATTTCACAGTACCAAGGCTTGACAAGTTCAAAGGGATTGAGGACCCTAAAGAGAACATGGGCACATTCATGCACTCATGCTTTAGAATTCAAAATGATAATTCTCTCATGCTCCACACATTTCCTTAGACATTGGGAAGAGACGCCATAGAATGGTATAACCAATTGCTTAATCATAGTATTTATACTTTTGAATAATTGGTTGATCAATTATTTGAACAATTTTCCCTTAATGTAAGAAAGAAAATATCATTGTCCGATATCTATGGTTTAAGACAACATGACGATGAGTCTATCTATGATTTTGGAAACCGTTGGAGGGCCATCATAACTAAAATGCCATTCACCCTACCAATGGAAGAACTTATTAAACTATTCACTAAGAGCTGCCTCAAATCCATTTCTTGGATGCTCCAATTGCAAACATATTGCTCATTTGAGGAATATCTTGCACAAGCTAGTGTCATCAAAGAGATAAAAATCCAAGAGGGTATACTTAAGTCAAGAAAGAAAATATGGCAAAACAAGTGCCAATACAAAAGTAATTATTCTAGCCAAACCAAATCAACACAGGCCAATCCAACCAACCAAGCCAATCACGTCAATCAAGTGGTCATGATCTAGCTGGTAATGGGTCAACAACAACCAATGCAACAACCACCATATTAAATTACCTATCATGTAGTGCCTTTAGTACCCAATATATGCAAAGCACAGTACCAACTATGGAGAATCACCAACGTCGATAATCTATTTGACAAAATTATCAATACACCCCTTTATCTAAATATTATGCTTCCATATTTCGAAGGTTGTATGACACCAAGAGACTTGCTTTGCCTAAGGTCAAACTAGATGATCCCACCAGACGTGGTAAAAACTATAGGGAACATTTATTTTTCCCTTATCATAGACAAAATGGGTATGACATAAATAACTGTCATGTGTTTAAGGATATAGTACAAGACCTCATTGAATTGGGGATCATCATGATTGACAAACCCCTAGCTTAACAAAAAAAAAATCTTGGTATATTCCAAACACCACTTCCTCATCATGACGAGATGAAATCCATAATGGGAGGGTCTAACATCAAGACCCCTCCCAATCAAGTTAACCATGTTCAACAATACCAAGGTTTTGTAGGTACCATTCATATGGTGACTCGACATAAACAATAACAAAATAATCAACAAGATACACAGAAGAAACCCGTTCAATAACCCATGAACTCACAAGCAAGGGAGTCTCAACCTGTTCCATCACCACCCATCCAAATTTTTGTAAATATTGCTTCACAAATCCATATTCCCAACCATTCTAATCCACCAATTCATCCCATCAACCAATCATTTCTCTGAGTAGTCGATTAACCATGAGTTTAAAAATAGCTTCATAAAAACTGTCTATTTATCAGCTAATTCAAAAATATCCCCAACATCGTGAAGCATTAATGGATATTATAAAATCAATAGAAATAAAATCTCAAGATTCCAATGCCTTTAATAACTTTATAGGGAGTATTCAAACATGCATGGATCCTTCCATCACGTTTTATGATTTTGAGATTAAACTGATCTCATCAAAATTGATGTACCCTCCATTGCATATAATAGATAATATTGATAGGAAGCCATTCAAAAGAGTCTTAATTGATACTA
The DNA here is from genome assembly GCA_028583015.1 of Wollemia nobilis. Classification (NCBI taxonomy): domain Eukaryota; kingdom Viridiplantae; phylum Streptophyta; class Pinopsida; order Araucariales; family Araucariaceae; genus Wollemia; species Wollemia nobilis. Next base: position 201,981 of record JAQPPZ010005215.1, read on the forward strand.
GCTCCTTCATTAATATCATCACCACATTTGTCCTCCATCATCTCAATCTTCCTCCATATCACATGGTCAAAAATTGACATAAAAATTACCGATGGATCATGTTGATCCATCGGGTCAAGCTGGATTTGAACCACGAAATCCACCTTCACATTGAAAGCATTTAATGATGCTCTCTACTCTATAGTTGACACTATTGTTTTTCCCATCGAAGTAGAGGTAAAAATATTACATACCTTGTTCCACATATTATAAGGATCCATGGCATACAATGTACTCCTTGAAAGACCTTGGATGAGGAAAATGAGATGTGTCCCTTCCATATTATATCAATGTCTAAAATATGTATACGAAGGGCAAGTACATTGCATACTAGCGGATGTTGAGACATTTAAGTATTGCAACTTCATATCGAATCCTTATGAATCCATACTTCCTTCTACCCACCTTTTCCTCACATCATCCACCATATCATCAATCATTCCATCCAATCATTAATCAAAAGCTCCCATTCTTGAGGAGCTTCTTATCACCAATTCCAACCAAGCATCCACTTCTACACCTTCATCATCATCATCGACTACATGTACATGTGGTCAAACCCAATCCATGCTATCCACATCATTATCCCCTTCATTGGTCACAATTATTCATTCACATCCATATCCATCATCCAACATTTCATAAGTTGAATTATCGAACTGTGATATGCCCACATCTTCCCCATAATCCAAGCCATTAGTCAATCACGAGCCTCTCATGTCCACTTCATATTCATCATCCCAAGTTGAGATCCATATTGTTGGATATTTTGAGTGGTTTCGTTATCATTTATGTCAAACAGGTTAATGTTCTCTAGTGGTTTTCAGCAAGGTAAAAGAAAAGGTATAATATGTCAAACAGGTTAATGCTCTCCAGTGGTTTTCAGCAAGGCAAAAGAAAAGGTCTAATATTATAATATCTAGAGTTGATTCATGGAATTTAAATACAAGAAGGTGTCATATTATAAGAGATTAAAAACCCATGTGGTAGTTTGAAAGGTTAAGAGTTTAATTATTATATTTAAATAATTTAACCTTAAGGTTAAAATTAAATAATATTTAATTTAAGGCCCAAAGTTATTTTATTAAAATTTGAATTTTAATAAATTTGAATTACTTTCCATCGACGTTGGAGAAACCTATGAATTGCATATATAATTCCAAAACCTTTGGCATTAACTCATCCTTGTGAATGCCTTAAAAAATGTGTGCCAAAAGAGAGATTCATGTGAAATTTGCATGTGTTTCAGCGCAAAAAGAGGTTAAGGTTTTGTGGCTAACAAAATATACTCGAAGACCTTGTAGTCTAGTTGGTAGCCAAAGGATGCATTAGATAATTTGGGGAATTCTAGATGCGGGTTCAAACCACATGCGCTCCATTTTCATGAAGAGGAGGATCATTTTCATTGTGGCACATGAGGAGAAGTTAAAGGTGCCTTGACACCTTTTGGTTCACGTGGAACCACGCAACCTAGTTGGTGGGCGCAAGTGCTACATAAGCATTTGGGGGAGATCCATCAGTGGCTCGAATTATGCCAAGGCCTTTTGGGAAGCATAATAGAGGTATGCACTTTGTTTGTTGGTTGACTTTGCATGCAAAAAATTGAAGGGAAAAATAATTTTTATTTTCCAAAATTTTATTTTAATTAAATTCTTTCCATAATTATTTTGGTTTATAAGTTATAGAAGGGAGTTAAAAAGGGTATGCAAATATTTAATTTTTGAGTTGAATTTTTAAGTGATTAAGGAGTTATAAGGAAGTAAGGAAATTTATTATTTTTGAAATTGAAAGTTGTTGAATATTATTTTAAAGTTGGAGATTATAAGGTATAACTGAGTAAATTATTTTTATGTACATTTTGGGTGAATGCTAAAATCAAGATGGAGTAATAAGGTGTATTTGAGTGTTATTGTTTTTGTATTAAAGAAATATTTTAGAAGAGTGTTAGAGTTTTTGTCATCTAATTTTTGTGTTTGGCAAAGAAAGTGGTTATAATTGAGATAGGTGTTTAAGGATAATTCTTCATCAAACAAAAGGTATGGGCACATCTTCCTTGTGAGTGATTGTTGGATGTTGTAAATGCTGAGTTGGAGTGAAAAGGGTTGTTTGATAAGCATTTTTGAGTTTGTTTTTTTTTGAAATGAAGTTGATTCTAGAAACCTTGTTTGATAAGCATTTTTGGAGATTTTGATTAAATCTTTTATATGCTTGGATTATGGTTTGTGCAAGAACATGAGTATCATTGTTATTATAAGTTGAGAACTATATTGAACTAGGATTTGTGAAAGAACATGAGTATCATTGTGATGTGAGATTGGTTGATAAGCATTGTTGGAAATAATTGAGTGAGTATTGATATTCTTGGACTAGGGTTTGTAAGCAAGGAGTATTTCATTGAGTGATTTATTGAGTGGATTTGATTGAGCTAAGTCAAGTGGAAGTGTTGAAGTGATAGTTCAAGTTCTGTGAAACAAATTGTTCGATATTTTGAATTGATTTGAGAGAGAGGTTGAGTTTTTATGAGTGTGAAACATATTTATTCTCTAAAAATTCTCTATATGTTTTCGTGATAAAAGAGATATTGAAATTTATTGAGCATTGTGGTGAGTATGATGCATATTGAGTCTCTAACAATTCTCTATATGTTTCTATGATAAAAAGAGATATTGAAAGTGATTGATCATTGTGGTGAGTGTGAAGCATATTGAGTCTCTAAAAATTATCTATATGTTTCTATGATATTGGGCAAGTTCTAGTGAGAACTTGTTGAGAAAATTTGAGATAAGTCTTTGAGAAGACTTGTGGACAGATTGGTGTGAGCTTTTGTGGAGGATTACAAAATATATTTGAAGATAGATATTGGGAGCATATTGGACAAGTTTTAGAGAGGACTTGTGAATAGATTAGTGTGATATTTTGTGGAAGCTTAAAAGGTATATTTAAGACAAGTCTTTGAGAATACTTGAGAGAAAATTTGATTGAGTGATTTGTTCAAACCTTCAGTTAAGGTTTGGAGTAGATCTAGCAGAGTTGATTTGTTATTGAGTCAAGATTTGTGTTAAGGCTTGAGGACAAAGATTGAGGATATATTTGTACTATATTGAAGTACTGTGTTTAGTGCAAATTTGAGGATATATTTTTGTGCATATTTGAGGATAGGTTTGTGCCAGACCATAGACAAAGATTGAACAGATTTGTGCTAGATCGAAGGACTATGTTTAGTGTAGATTTGAGACAGAGTTGAGAGCAAGCTTTGGAGGTGATAAATTATAGAGGACATTAGTCTCCAATGGATAAAGATCCATTAGCTAGGGAAGTGAGGACAGGTCTTCTAAGTGAGGATAGGAGTCTTCAGTAGATAGAGATCCATTAGCTAGTGTAGTGGAGGCAGCGATTCTTCTAGAAGATCACTAGCCAAAGCAGAGGAGAAAGGAGTTCTCCTATGGATAGAGATCCACCAACTTTATTAGGGGATTTATATCTCCTTTGGATAGAGGTCCATAAACATTGTAATAGGGAAAGGATTCCCAAGAGATTGATTGAGAAAATTTTAGTAAAAGATTTTCTCCGTGGAGTAGCCCACATTGGGTGAACCACATCAAATTAGTGTCTCTATTGTTTGTGGTGATTTGTGCATTGCTTTGATTATAGCTATTAATATTGCTATTGATACATTGCATAATATTTATTGGGAAAGAAAAAGTAAAAAGTGGTCTTATAATGTTCACCCCCCTCAGTATAATATTGTGTTCTTCACATCTCATCAACCTTGGTATTGGTTAATATGTGGTCCAAGACATCACAATCACACAAATCAATATCTCAACTACCAAGGATGTTGATTTCCCATGTGAACCACCTTTATCTATAGGAGAGGTATACAATATGTTTTTGATGCCTAATAGCATAAATTTTGTGTATGGGGGGATAAAATATTTGTCTAATCCTACTCCCCCCAAAGAACCCAAACAACCACCACCTACCAATATCCAACAAATGACAGGTTTTCCATCTCACTATTTTCATAGAAATAACTGGAAAAGACACAACCTAGGTCGATATGAATAGGGAGTGCCTCAACTTATTGATGTCCCATATCAAGAAATGCACAACCATTTAGGTCTAGGTTATCACCCACTTCCCACTATATCTTCTTTTGAAAAAATCTTACAAAGGCTTAATATGAATTAAGAGAAGAAGTCATCCACCCCGATGACTCTGATGAGAAAATGTATGAATAATTCTACCTCATGTCGATAGCTTCTAATGAATTTGATGAAGAATCAGAACCCATCATTCCCCACACCTAACAAGATGAGTTTTATCTCAGAATATTCTCCATCCATGAGCCCATATTTTGCTTGATTCTTCATCAATAGCTGCTTGAACCTACCGGTGAACCACCACCTCCATATCATTAATCCATTTCATTAGCCAAAATTGTAACATGCAAAAAAAAAAAAGATAAAAACATAGAAAATATATATATATATATATATATATATATATATGTATATATATATATTTTATTTTCTACATTTCATGTATATAGCATTTAGTTAAGTGCATTTATTTGTGTTTATTGCTTCTTTCCAGGTTTAGCAAGGTCTTAGCATTGATTCTTAGGCTCTATCCATCCCATCCATTTCACCTCATTCATTTTCCCTTAAGTCAACATGAATCATGCTGACTTGTTTGCCCCCTTCCGTAATCCATACTATTTGGCAAAGACAATTCCTATTGACATAAGCCTTATTGATATGAATCATATTTCCTTTCCACCATAATTTTTTGAATTTGTCCTATCCAAGGAAGTTTTAAGAGCTTCAGCCAACTACATTCCTCCATACCCTACACCTTCACCTTCACCTTCACATTTTTTTCAAGTAGATGTGGATGAGGATAAGTTAGAATAGTTTGATGATATCTTAGAAGACATTAATCTAATCCCAAATCCCCATAAACTTGAGGAAGGTTCTCATATGTCTATTGAAGATACTATTGATGTGAACCTTAGTTCAGACGTTGACAATCCCTAAATTTTAAAGCTTGACAAAACTTTATCCAAAGATGAACAAGAGCAATTTATTGCTCTCTTCAAGAGGAATAAGGGAATTTTTTCATGGTCCTACAAAGATATGCCTAGTCTTGACCCTAAGTTGGTTATCCTTAATTTCACCTTACATCCTGATGCTAAGTCAGTCAAACAAAAAATTAGAAGGATGCATCCTACCATTGTCCTCTTGGTCAAATAAGAGATCCAAAAGCTTTTAGATGTGGGTTTCATTGTACCCATTGATTATCTTGAGTGGCTCTAAAAAATGGTACCCATTCATAAGCCTAATAAAGTGATACAAGTATTGAATTTCAAGATCTTAACAAAGCGTGTCCTAAGGATGACTTTCCTCTCCCAAATGTTGATACTCTTGTCGAAACCTATGCTGGCCATGAAATGTTTTCTCTCTTGGATGATTTTTTAGGATACAACCAAATTTGAATAAATCTTGATAATAAACACAAAACAAAATTCACTACACCTTGGGGAAATTTTTGTTACGAAGTGATGCCATTTGACCTTAAAAATGTAGGTGTCACTTATCAACATGCCATGACATACATCTTCCATGATTACATGCATAAGATCATCAAAGACTATGTGGATGATCTCTTGGAAAAATCTAAAACTCGACAAGAGCACATTGGTGTATTGGAAATTTTTTTTTATCAACTTCTAGAGCATAATGTAAGGTTGAACCCTAAGAAGTGTGTCTTTGGTGTTACCTCAGGCAAACTACTAGAGTTCATAGTATCCAAAAGAGGCATTGAGGTGTATCCAAACAAGGTCAATTCTATCATGGAGATGCCTCCCCCAAAAATTTTAAAGGAATTGCATAGTTTACAAGAAAATATCCAATCAATCTATTGTTTCATTGCACAACTTTTTGAAAAATGGAGGCTATTCAATCACCTAATACAAAAGTGCATGCCATTCTCTTGGATATATGAGTGTTAAAAAGCCTTTGATGACATTAAGAAATATCTAGATTCTCCACTAGTATTATCTCCTCCTCATTCGGGGGTCTCTTTTTATCTTTATGTCTCAGCAATGGACTTTGCATTAGGGACAATGCTTGCACAAAATAATGAAGAAAATTGAGAGCAAGCTATCTATTATATTAGTAAAAAATTGGTAAGTTATGAAACCAAATACACTTATGTAGAATAATTATGCTTAGGAGTGGATTTTACCACAAATAAATTCAGACATTACATGCTTAGCCACACCACATATGTTATAGCTAGATAAAATCCTCTACGTTATATGATGTCTCACACTTACAATAACACTCGCACCGCTAAATGGATAATGCTTCTTACTAAATTTGATCTTGAGTTCATTAGTCAAAAATCCATTAAAGGTCACATCATAGTCAATCAACTTGCGAAATCTCCACTACCTAGTGATCATCCCTTGATTATTGAGCTCCTATATGATTTGGTATTTGTTGTCACCGAACAAGAACAAGATGTCATTCTGAAGGAATATGTCGATATCACACTATTATTTTATGGCTCTAAGTGTGAGAAAGGTCAAGGTATCGGAGTCATGTTTCATACACCCTAGGGAATACCTATCCCCTTACCATTCAAACTGGACTTCCAATGCACAACAAATACTATAGAGTACGAAGCCTTAATATTAGGCCTTCAATTAGCTATAGCTATGGACATAAATTGTATCAGGATATTTTGTGATTCTCAACTTGTCAAACAAGTAACAAGAGAGTATCGATGCAAAGAGACTACCATTAAGCTTTATCATAAAGTAGCAATGAAATTTCTCTCTAATTTTGATTGGTATGAAATCAATAGTTTGACATGTTCGAGTAATAGATTTACAGATGTGATGGTCTCTTTTGTATCAATTATTTCAAAAGACTCCTTAGGAGAGGTACAACCTCTAACTATCACAATAATATCTAAATCTATAATTATTTGTGCTGAATCTAAGGATGAAAAGGATGTTTGATTTATCCAATAAGATCCATATGAGCATTTGTCAAGCCAAATAGTAGTCTTTCTCAAGTTTGGAACACTCCCATATGACATGTCTCGAACTGCTAAATGCACTTTCAAGAAAAAAGTAGCTCATTTTGTTCTCTTGGGGGATGTGTTGTATAAACGTGGTTATGATGGAATCCTCCTTCACTATATCGAGGTTGTTGAGGCACAAAGATCCATATTTAAAGCTCATGATGGTACTTGTGGTGGTCATTTTAGTGGGATGGCCATCACAAATCTTATTCTATGCATGGGTTATTATTTTCCCACAATGGAACAATATTGTTGTACTTATGTCAAACATTGTAAGCAATGTCAATATCATGCTAATTTAACTTATGTACCATCACAAGCATTATAATCTATTCAAATCCTTTGGCCCTTTTTAGAATGGGGTCTTAATTTAATTGACAAAATCTCACCTCCTTCCTCAGGAAAACATACATTCATCATCACAGCCACTAAATTTTTCACAAAGTGGGTTGAGGAAATTTGTTTAACCATTATAATAGGACCTAGGATTGTGGAGTTTTTACTTCATCATATCATTTGTCATTTTGATATTCCCTCAAAAATCATCTTTGACAATGGTAAGTCTTTCAAGAAGAAGTATGTTCGAGCACTTTGCGAGAAATATAACATCCAACACAGTTTTTCAACTCCTTATTACCCACAAGCAAATGGACAAGTTGAGTCTAACAACAAGACCTTAATTTCTATTCTCAAGAAACTGGTTAACAAAAATCATAGAAATTGGCATACTAAAATTTCCTTGGCATTATGGGCTTATTGAACAAGCATCTGTATGACTACTAGGGCAACACCATTTTCATTTGTTTATGGAGCCAAATCAATCATGCCTCTTGAGCTTGAGATCCCCTCATAAATTTATTTGTAGGAATTCATAGATTATGACACCACTAGATAAGCACATCTTGACCAACTCACACTTCTTGATGAGAGGTGAGTCAATTCTTTAGAGCATTTAAAATTTTATCAAGACCGCCTAAAGTGTGCTTACAACACCAAAGTTTATCTATGAAAATTCCAAGTGGGAGATCTGGTCCTTAAAGAGAATAAAAAACACCAATGCATTGTTGCATCTTTGTGATAAATTCATGGCTAATTGGTTAGGTCCATATATTGTTACTCAAAGAGTGGGTAACAATACTTATAGGCTTTCCAATATATAGGGAGATGAAGAACCTAAACCACTTAATGTTATACACTTGAGAGCATTTTATTCTTAATACACATGGCTAATACACAAAAACATTGTATTTCATTTGCACACATTTCATTTAACAACACTGCATTGCACACATCTCATTTTACATTTTGCACTTCATACACACATTTGCATTACACTCATTTCATACATTGCATTCGCACCCTCATTTTCACACATTTCATATTTCATATTAGAGATCATTTATTCAGTTCAAGGCATTAATTGGTCCAATAAAGTCATGTTGCCTTAATTAGGGGCACCCTCACAACATCATCCACACCATTCCATAAAGTCAAAGTATCATTTTCAAAACCACATTTTCACAATTCCTAGGTGTTTTCGGTCACTCAACCACTCCTAGTGTTTTAATAAAACCATAAATACATGTCAAGTTTTCTTTAGGACCAAGACACAATTTTCACTAAGAAAATATTGAGTTCTAGGAATTGACTCCAAAACATTCTTGAACCAAACACAATTTCACATCTTAAAAACATATTGTATCAAAGAGGGATAACACCACACTGTTTGTTTGAAAAAATTGAAAAAACTTGTATTAAAACAAAGATCAGTTACAATTGGGAGTAGACACATCCCAGTCGAGAATCCAAAAAGCACAAGATAACCAGGCATGAAAACACGACCCAAAACACCACAGACCGCAAAAAGTCAACATGCCATGAAATTGTGACATGTTGTGAAATCGTGACATGTCGCGATATCGCAACAACAAACCAACCTTGGCCTCGCTTAGAGCAACAAGTCGCGAAATCGTGACATGTCGCGATTTCGCGACAACAAACCATCCATGGCCGTAGAGAAGCAACAAGCCACAAAATTGCTACAGCAATCCATCCTTGGCCGCACCAGAGCAAAATGTCATGAAATCACGATGCGACATGTCACGAAATCATGACAACTAACCATCCATGGCCGCAACGGAGCACCATGTCGCGAAATCGTGGCAACAAACCTTCCTTGGGCGCGACGGAGCAACATGTCATGAAATCGTGACAACAATCAACCCTTGGCCGCATCGAAGCAACATGTCGCGAAATCGTGACAACTTTCCCCCCTCGGCCACGATGGCGCAACATGTCGCGATATCGCGAAAACTTTCCAGTGATGCCCACGATGGCACAACATGTCGCGATATCGCGATAACTTTCCAGTGATGCCCGCGACGGCGCAACATGTCGCGATATCGCGAAAGCTTTCCAATGATGCTCGTGATGGCGCAACATGTCGCGATATCGTGACAACTTTCCAGTGATGCCCGCGACGGTGCAACATGTCTTGATATCACGACAACTTTCCAGCGATGCCCGCGATGGTGCAACATGTCGCGATATCGTGACAACTTTCCAGCGATGCCCATGATGACGCAACATGTCACGATATCGCGACAACTTTCCAGTGATGCCCGTTTCGGTGCAACACGTCGTGATATTGCAACAACTTTCCAGCGATGCCCGCGATAGTGCAACATGTCACGATATCATGACAACTTTCCAGCGATGCCCGCGACGGCGCAACATGTCGCGATATCGCGACAACTTTCCAGCGATGCTCGTGATGACACAACATGTCGCGATATCACGACAAAAATAGGTCGTGATATCGTGACGAAAACCTCCCTTAGCTTTTTCATTGATCATTGGTTCAAGGCTCTTTCAAGACCCTGCCTAATCACCTCATCCTCAATAGGCATGTCACTATGCAGCTGCACCCCAACCTCTTTCTCAGCACCCATCTTAGCCAAGAAATCTGTCGCTTTATTTAAATCTCTACTCACATAAACGGGGATCACATCATCTAATTCCCTCCATAGTTCCTTGATTTGAGAGACAAGAATCCGCAACCTCCATGCTTTCGAAGCAAAGTTCCTCATGCAGTCAAGAGCGCCAACCATAATTTGAGAGTCAGATTCAAGAATTATTCTCCTGTGGCCCTGATTAACTGCCCAGATGGATGCAGATTTGATAGCAATGGCTTCTACTTCATTGTTTGTGGCTCTTCCCAAGCCTTGCAGTTCCCAATATAGCACTGAACCAGCATGATCACGACAAACTACACCAATTCCAGCACTGCCCGGGTTGCCTTTTGCAGCTCCATCAGTATTGATTTTGATCCAGCCTTTTGGGGGTGGTTTCCAGCTAGCTCTGTCCTGTCTCTCTTGCTCTTTAGCTCCCTCTTCCAGTGGCCTAGGACCAACCTGATTTTCCTCTTCAGCATAGATGGCAACAGTTTCTGTGACTTTGCTCCAGATGACCTGCCAAACTCCATCTAGCGAGGAGAAAGTTTCTCTAAAAATACGGGCATTTCTCTCCAACCACACTTGCCACCAGATGAAAAGTAAGCCAAGCTCCCAACCTATTCGAAGAGCTTTAGATTTAAATCTGCCCCTTTTCCATTTTTCCCAAATATTGGTCCGATTCAGATCACCATTAGCCTGGAGTTTATAGTGAGAGAACCAACGCTTCCAAATCTGACGCATGAAAGGGCACTCAAACATCAGGTGATCAACTGTTTCCTCGTGCTTGTGGCATAATGCACACTGAGATGGACCGATGATTCCTCTACTTCTGAGATTGTCAAAAGTGAGAATTCCATTGTGCATAAACTGCCAAGCAAAGAAATTTACTTTTGGCCAGCCCTTGGAATGCCAAATCTTTCTCCAATCCTGAACCGAAAATGAATGTGGGGGAGGCTCTGGGAGGATCTTGTCGTATCTGTCCTTCATTGTATATACACCAAGGTTCCCATAGCCCCAAGCTAATTCATCCTCCTCGTCTCTCCCTGTGAGAAACCTTTTTGTCAAGATTTTGGTCAAGATGGGTGCCAGCTCCGGAGGGATTGTAATTGGCCACTCCTCCAACCTCTTAAAATTCTTAAACTTATACTCCCCCATTTGGCTGGTGTTAAAATAACTTTCAATTTGAATCCAACCCTTGGCTTCTATGGCGGATTTGATTGGTTGTAATTTGGGGAACGTAGCAATGATGGGTGGGTACTGGTCCCATGAATCAGTCCAGAAACGTGCCTTCTCCCCTCTCCCCACTTTCCAAAATAATTGGTCTTTAATAACCTGAGATCCAAGCTTGAGAGCCTGCCACACTAAGGATCCAAGTACCATCCAAGGGGAAATGGCCCACCTCATTGGGGTGAACATGACCCAAATATTTACTGGTGAGGATTCTATTGAATAAGGAGGTTGGCTGGGAAATCCACCTCCAAGATGCAGTTTTCCAGCCAAAGCTTTGTTATTAAGCTTGGAGCTTCTCAGTCCCAGCCCTCCTTTATCCTTGGGCTGGGTAACTTTATCCCAACCAACCAAGGCCCATTTTCTCTCCCCTTTTGCACCTTCCCATAAAAATCTTCTAGCCATTTTGTCCAGCTCTTTCCATATAGTATGAGGGGCAGCCAGGATAGAGAATTTATAGATTGGCATGGCCTGAATAACTGACTACAAGAAAGTTAATCTACCCCCATAGCTTAACCATTTATGAGACCAATGATTCATTCTATCTTTGATACCATCCAATAGATCCTTCCAGATATCTATTTTTAATTTTTTGAAATGCAAAGGAACTCCCAAGTAAACTATTGGAAGAGAAGTCCTTGTGAATCCCAAGATCTCTATAACTCTTCCCGTAGCCTTTGGTCAAGATTGAAAAAGACCACTTTGGATTTTTTATCATTGATGACCTGGTTTGAAGCCCTAAGGTAGACATTAAGAGTATCTCTAATTCCTCTAGCTTCCCTGAAGTTGGCCACACCAACCAATCCTGTATCGTCCACAAACTATAAGTGAGTCAAAATTTCCTCCCCCACCTTGATACCTGTTAGCAGGCCTTGATGTCTTCTCCTCAAGAAAAGTCTACCTAATCCTTCAGCCAAAATGAGGAAAAGATAGGGAGAGCAAGGGTCTCCTTGACGAAGACCACGAGTGGCTCCAAAAGGTTGTGAGGGAAGACCCTTGATTAGAACAGAATAAGAGGGCGTAGAAACACAACTCATGACCCAATCTATCCAGTCCTGAGAGAAACCAAAGGCTGCCATCATCTTTGACAAGAAGCTCCACTCCACCCTATCATAAGCCTTGGACATATCCAGTTTAATGAACATTCCTTTATTACCAGATTTTTGCATTGTATGGATAGCCTCCTGAGCGAGAACCACCCCATCCAAGATTTGTCTACCCTCTACAAAACCCCCTTGCTCTAAGGAAATGATGTTATGAAGGAGAGGTTTTAGCCGTTCAGCCATTATCTTTGTGATTATTTTATAAATCACGTTGCATAAGGCAATAGGTCTGAAATCAGAGATATGAGTCCCCTCCTCCCCTTTTGGAATTAAAGTGATGAAGGTGTGATTTATTGCCTTAAGCATTCTTTTATTAGTTCTAGATTCCTCTGTGACAGCCAAAACATCCTCCTCCAAAGTATCCCAAAAGGCCTAAAAAAACTCAATAGGAAAGCCATCTGGACCTAGAGATTTGCCAGTGCTCATTCCAAAGACCACATTCTTCAGTTCATCTCTATCAATGGGTCTAAGGAGGGCCTGATTTTCTTCTTCAGAGATAACAGAAGGTATGACATCAATAACTTCGTTCTGAGCCTCAACATCTTGCTCCATACTTTCCTTAAAAAGTTTAGAAAAGTAATCCATTGAGTGGGAGTGCATACCAAGAAGAGTATCAAAGGAATGTCCATTCTCATCATGAAGGGCTTCCATGTTATTCATCTGTCTCCTAGCACAAGCTGATCGATGGAAAAATTTGGTATTTCTATCACCTTCTAATAACCAAGTGTTTCTTGCTCTTTGTTTCCAATAAGTCTCCTCTTGGTTATCAATGTCCTCAACCGCTTTGCGCAAGGCATCATCCTCGGATTTGAGCTGCTCAGTAATTGTTCCTTCCCTAAAGATTTTTTGAACCTCATCCCATCTGGCCACCAAGGGAGCTCTTTGGAGCTGAAAATCTGACTTATTAGCTTTCCTCCATTGTTTCAGTTGAACTTTGACAAAATGAAGCTGTTTGTGGAATCTAAACATTGTTGTCCCAAAAGGTAGACGGCCTTCTTCCCACCACTGCAGAATTTTCTTTCGAAGATCCTCCTTTTGTAACAAAAAATTCTCAAATTTAAAAGGTCTGTGATGCTGCCCTGTCATAGTCCCTCCCTCCAACAAAATGGGAAAGTGATCTGAAACTGGGCCCTCCAAAATCTGGAATTTAGTGTTCCACTTTACAAATGCCTCCTCTGAGACCAAAAAATGGTCTAGCTTTACCTTCCTGCTATGTGGCTCCCTCCTCTTGTTAGTCCAAGTAAAGTAGGTTCCAGGGCCTTTAACATCCACTAAGTGAAAGGCCTGAACTTGGGCAATCAGAAGCCGATCCCTTGGATCCAAAATTGGGGTACCACCTTCCTGATCACGAGCAGATAATTTTGCATTAAAATCCCCTACAATAATCCAGTCTAAATCTTCCCTGGAGGACCTCATATTATGTACAGCTTTCCATTGGAGCCTCTGGCCATCAAGGTCTTGGGCCCCATAAAAATTTGTGATTAAGACATGTTCAGCTGTGACATTATTCCTAAAATGAGATGTGAGAACACCCCTCCAAGCTATATGTTCTATTGCAGTCCATTCTAGAGGGTTCCAAAGAGTAACAATCCCCCCTGAGGCACCTTGGGCAGCCACATCCATATGACCAGTGCCCCTCCAGATTCTATTAACTGTTTTACACATAAGATCTAAAGACATTTTTGTCTCTTGGATAAGCAAAAAGTCTGTTTTACATTTTCCTAAGAGTCTTTGAACAACAGATTGATGGGTTCTACTTGTTTAAACCCCTAACATTCCAAGATTGAATAATCATTGAAAACCTTGAGAGCAGTAAGAATCAATTGTCCTCACCGATCCTCCATTGATCAGCTTGTCTCCTTGAACTGCTAGTAGGTCCTTATTTGATTTTTTGCCCGCTCCTTGAGAGTTGCTATTTTTGGATCTCTTTTCTACATGAGATATCCCCAGGGCTGGCCTTTCTCTATTTTTTTTTGCAATACCCATGCTGACATCCTTGATTACTGGCTGCGCTTGGGAGTGCACTATCAGTGCCCCTGCATTCTCTGGCTGCGGTGACTCAGTGGACTCAATCACCTGTTCTAAGACAGGGGGAGATGAAGGAGAAGCATGAGTGTGGATGTTATTGTCCTCAATATTCCCATCCACACCTTCCATGACTTGATCCTCTTGATCCACTAGTGTCTTAAAAATTTCATATCGATTGGCTGGCTTGAGTTGTGATTGCTCCTTACCATTTTTCTTTTGCTTTCTCCTTCTTTTGGCCTGTTCAAAGCCATATTTCTGAACATCATTACCCTGAGGAGTATTGGATGGTTCTTTGGCAAGAGTAGTCTTACCCTCTCTGGGGCGATTTGGCATTCCAAGCGGGGCCTCCATTTTTGTGTTCAAAATATTTGGACAAAATCGGGCCAAATGCCCATGTTTGTGGCAAACTCTGCATCTGAAAGGCAGAGCCTCATAATCTAACTGTTGGATCCAAGATATTCCCGCCAGTTCAAGTTCCACCTCTATCGGTAGAGGCTGGCTAATATCCATTTCCATGCAAATTCTTGCAAAGATAGCTGTGTTACCTTCTATGGTGTCCTTGGAGATGCCCAGGTGCCTTCCGAGGGAGTTATCGATCATTTCTAGAACCTGCTCCCCCAAAACTCCATTGGAAGAGCGTACAACCGGATCCAAACCGGGACAACCGTGGGTTCAATACGAGGATCGAAACCCACTCTCCAGGGTTGAACAAATAACCCTGTCGGACCGTGGTTCCTCTTCTCTGACTCAAACGCCCTGTTTCTATCGGCTAGAGAAGAAAAACTAACAATGAAATACCCGTTACTAATAAACCACAAGGAGTACTCACCATGAGGCTCCCAGTTCTGTCTGACCCAGGTATGCAAGAAATTCAGGGTAGGTCGGATACCCATGAATTTACAAATCAGATCATGGTTAGCTCTGTATATGATTGTGTCTTTGACCATCTTTGGTTCGATGACAATCTTGGGTCTTGAGGCGGATTGTGGGAGGCATCCATTAACTCGATGTGCTGTTGAACTCTTGCCAGCATTCTTGAAGAGCGTATGAAGAGTATTTCTTTGAGCTTCGCCATTAGAAGACGAAGAATTTTCTTTTAGCAATTCAACGTAAGAGCTCTTTCTCCCAGAGAGAGGGTCTGGAGGAGACCCCATTGGGCCCTCCTGGGGCAGCAGACATTCCTTCAGATCCACAGTAACTAGCAAAACACTACGGCAACCCACCTGATGCCCTGGATTTTCCTTCGCTCCACAAACCCTAGAACATCACCTGTCGCCTGCTCAAAAAATTTCCCATCGATAACACCACACTATTAGGAGGGAAAACTGAAGGGATTGTATTATTGATAAACATGAGTTACATATATAGGCAGAAGGCCTATATGATAAACTGACAAGTGTCAAATTGGCATAGTGCACATTACATTAATTCTAACATTCCCCCTTAATGTACACTATCCTAACTAAAGAAAAAAAACAAGTCAACATTAGGTAACATTCCCCCTTAATGTTGACTTCTCTAAAAAAATAACCTATCATCCTCCTTTTTTTTTTTGGTCTAGGCTCGTGCTCTTTGCGCTTGGCTCTCCAACTATGAATAACGCTAGATCCACTGTGTATACATCTCGATATGTTGCCTCAGGGTTAGCCACTTTAACGAGTCGTTTGCCACTGGGTTAGCCATCTAAGTGCCTCAGGGTCATCATGGGTGCCTCAGGGTCAGCCACATCTGGGTCTATTGCCTCTACAGGTCATCCTCAAAGGATGTTGCCACTCGTAGGTCACTAACTAGATTCACCATGAGTATGAAATCCCTCCTCATGGTGAACTCAATCTAGAAGGTGTCGGTCTTTGCCGAAAATGCACCTAATGAAAGGAAAAACGAGCCATATAAGAGTGTCGGTCTCTGCCAAAAATGCACTCAATACAATAAAATGAGCCATAGATCCAAATAGGAGGAGAGAAGAAGAAAAGAAGAGAATCTTCTGAAGTGTCTTCGTCTGTAGTCTTCAGAAGTAGATCCGAAAAAAACCTCGGATAGAGTCTAGGGTGTCTTTGTATGTAGTCCCTAGTATAAGTGTCCTTATGGTGACCATGTCATCCCATTGAAATGCATGGGTAACCAGCTGCTGCATTCGCCAAGTGTATAGACAAGATCACTAGTTACAAGGATCACATATGAAAGTACCTTGGGAGTGTCGGGTACAACCGAAAGTGCACTCCAAGGTAGAAAAAATTTTGAGGCTAAAAAACTTAATTGAAACAGCCTCAAAATTACAATATGACACCTCCATTGTGTTCATCACAGAAACATGTTTCCAATGACTATAAATACCCCTATATTCCATTATCCAAGGGGCCTGCATCATGTGAAAAAAAACCATCATGCCTATCAAGGCAGCAAAATAAACCTCAGGAATATCATATTCCTGGCATCTCACTGTGGTGAAATAAAAAAACTGACTCAAAATTTCCATGAGGGAAATCCCCCCTCAAGAGGTTTCACAGGGTAGGGAAAGCCCGCTCTGATACTAAATGTTAGGAGGGAAAACTGAAGGGATTGTATTATTGATAAACATGAGTTACATATATAGGCAGAAGGCCTATATGATAAACTGACAAGTGTCAAATTGGCATGGTGCACATTACATTAATTCTAACACACACTTGGTTTGAACCTCAAATTGAAAAGGGTAATCCTCACATGTCCTATCATGCAAAAGAGTCCACAAAAATAGTGGTTTTCACCACTATCACAAATTTCAAAATAAAATAAAGAGTAGGGAAAAATTCTCTTAAAAAATCTAAATATTTTACACATCACACACCACTGATCATTGGGTTGTAAGGATCATACTACATTTTCAGTCAGACGGTTAAGTAGTCATCCCCAAAACTTGAGAGATCAAAATTCTTAGACTATGGAGCTAGTATCCACCAAAGCTATAGATGCTTGACTGGTAGTGGAGTATGCTCATGTGTGGTGACACATATCTTTTAAAGAGATCTCTGACCAAACATACGAACGAGCTAGCTTCTTGGTCTCATCCATAATAGGTCACACTCTTTTTACTCAAGATGATTTAATGAACTCACTTGCACACACATTGGTTCTTTATTGCATTGAGTCATTACCATGCTCTTGATTCAGTAAATGAATTCATTGCACATACATTTTGTCCTATAGGGATTAGGTAGTTTTAGTGAGTTTGTTTGATGCTACTAGTATGTCCGAGTCTTTGTAAAATAGTTATTTTCCATATCAACATTCATATTTTCTTCTGTATCATATTTTATTTCATATCAACACCCATATCTTCTACCATGTCAACATCCATGTCAATTCATGAGTCTTTCACCCCACATATCACCAAGTTTTGGTGCCCTTGATTAAACAAAAATGTTAAAACATTGGCCAAGAAAACTCTAAACTATGAATGATCATTAGAACATTTGCATTACCACTTGCATTAATCATCCATATACATATGCATTCACACAAAAGCATAACACAAAAGTAAACACCATGTGTATATATATATATGTATATGTATAAATATCACATGTACAATGAATGCCCAAAAAGGCTACATACAATGGATCACCAAGGCTCATATACCAAAAAGTACATATAAGCATTAGCTAACACCTATGAGAAGATCCTTGTGACCCTAAAGAAGTCCTATATCTAGAACTATACCTAGAATCACTAAGCCTAGCTAACCCGGATATGGATGAAGAGGATGGTTTTGTAATTCCAATATCGTGCTCCATCAATTGATCCTACAAAGCCTAGACATATCCCTCCCAAGATTGAAGGTGATGTACATCATACCTCTATGTACAACACCTCTTTAGTAGCTATACTTGGAGCCTCGTGATCTTGTCCTCGTCTCCACCTACTACTAGTCATACCTCCAGCTCCATACATAATCAAGCTATATCTACCTCTAGAATAACCTCTCTATGTCGTAGCTGAGCTATATCCACATCTTGAGCCACTATCATAGCATATCGCTTCACAACCTGCTACTCCAGCCTTTCCCGATCATCCTTGCTCTGACCATGGTGCCCATACATAATATTCTCTATATCCTCCATATTTATTCCATCTCCCCTAAACTCAGGAACCTGCTCTACCATATCCCCTCCATCTCCTCCACCCTTAGAAACCTACTCCATAACCCTCCTAATTTGCCTCCTCTAACTGCTAGCTCAGATATACCTCCAATGCTTATGAGCCTCCTTGATTCCCCTAGCCTCATCTGCATATCTCTATCCATCCTCTACTACTAGAATTGGTACCCATGGTGGTTGAGTCATGAACCATGTATCATACTCCTCCATAGTCCTCGTATCATCCACATTAGGGAGATCAATCTCCTCATCATCCTCTAGTGTGATGCTCCATGCCCTAATGCATGGTAACCTTATCTCATCTTGATGCCTCCTATAGAACACTAGCTCATGAGGAACCTCCTACTTTAATCTAAACTACTGTAGAACCTATGGGAACTAGATCAGATCCACATCATTCATACACCTTGTAACCATTCATCTAGCCTTCCACACCTATCATAGACGCTCTCCATCACCTGTCTATATGGCACCCTACCATGGCCTCCATATCATCTGAGCTATCATCAATCCAACCGATAGATCCCTATACCACTGCCTTGTCTGAGCAGTATGGCTTGGTTGCACCTCCTCTACCACTAGCCACCTCATAGCATATGATTTCTCTTTATCCCATCCCATCATCAATAATCCCATAAGTCAAGCCACACTAAAGTGCTCCCAATCCCAACATTGCAGTAGCACACTATAACCTAATCCCTAGTGCTACCACCTCTTCACCTCATATAGCTTCTGGTATAACTATGCTAATAAAGTAGGAGCCCATGCATACACTTATAGTGTAGCGAGCATGCCATACACCAACCCGATAAGGTTCCAAGAGAACTAACATCTGGTGCTATTTGGGACCACTATGTTGGCCAACATGAACATCACCAAAGTGGGAAGGGCATCAAAATTCTTATCCACATACATGGACAATTAAGTGATCTCTCCACCCATCACCTCCATAACCTCCCATCCATCCCCAAACTTGTGGCTCATCTCAACCTTCTTGTCATGTCCAACCTCTATGCATAAGCCCTCCACCAACAACTTGAGGATGCGATAAACATCATCAAGTGTCATAATCATCTATTTGGTAGGGAGCTGAAAGGTGTTCTTATTCAGATCCCATCTCTCTACCAAGGCTTAAAGGTGCCCCTCATCAACCCTCACCATATATATCTGGGCTACCCTTGCCAGCCCCACTACATCCAATGAATCGCAATCCTCACTCCATAATGGCTTTCTCATCCCAGGGATGAGAGGTGAGAACCGATGGCAAGCCTCCAAAATATTCAGCTACAACATAACACAAAAACATTAATGTTAATACATGTACATTACTAAAAAAAAAGGAAAATATTTGCACAAAAATAAAAGGTCAAAAAAACTTACCTTGGCAAAATACATACCTACTCCAACCCCCACATCTACTCCCTTAGATGCAGCTTTTAGAATTTATGTATGCACAAATGAGATTTATTTCTCCTCTACAAGCCTTATATAGCTATTTCAAGTGCACATAAACATCCATGGGTATTTCCTAGTGCACTGAAGCACCCACCTAGGTTTGGAAACATGCCAAATTATAGTAGGTGTTTGCGTATGCAATAAGCGCCCATCAATGTTTGGCATCAAAATTGATAAAATACCAAAATAAATCCCAAAAGGTAGCTTACCTCCACTAAATAACTCCAAATTTCTTTCTTTCATCAATTTCATCATAATGTTTTGTGAAGGTTACAATTGATTTGGACGCATAATTTTTGTTTACGACCAAAAGGGTGCAAAATCACTTATCCAATTTTGAAATGTTCCAAAACGGTCCAATTTTCATAAAAATACCTTACTCATCATTTTCATCATCAATTCTTAATTTTCACACCATTTCCAATCATCAATCATAACATTTCTATATTTTCCAAGTTCAAACAAAAATTCAAGTGAACCTCGTATCTAGTGGTTTATTCTATCTACTTGGCAATTGCAATGAGTTGGTATCCATGCAATTTGATAAGATGAATAAATAACCATAAGGACACTTGGTCATTTTCATCATCCCATATCTCCTTTTTTGAAATCACAATCACATTTTTACTTCACATTTTGAGTGAAACCATGCCAAGAATAGTTTACACAAAAGTTATCATTGATGGTCTAGTTTGTGGCACTTAAAACATGGAAAAAATCACATTTCATCATTTCCCATTTCCTTGACAGTCATCATGGCAACTGGCCTTAGCTAGGGTGATTAGTTTCGACCATAGGAATTACCTGACAGTCACTAGTTGAACCTCCAAAGTTGACTCTTTTTATTCTTGCATCTTCATATTTGCATATCAATGACGCCAGAAGGCACATTCTTAAATAGCATCGAATCACCCCAAATTTGGGGTAACCACATTTGGTTTTGACTTTCCCACAATGGAATACATATTACATGATCATGGCATCTACACTTGGCAAAAACCCCTTTCTCTGTTAGGGCAAAAACAAAGTCAATCACATGCATCTTCCACCAACCCCCTTCCATCGTTGGGGCAAAAACGGAATCATTTTACATCATTCATATCATCCACAATTACACCATGCATCCATACAATCATTTGCACTCATTTTTCAATTGGCTCATGAGATTCATCCACAAACTCATTCGCCAATTGAGGGGGTAAGCTACGCAATCAAAATTCTTTTATCTCCAAGCTCATGTCCACACCTCAACAAAGTTGCTTCACCATCAAGCCAAAATAGGTGTCTCGTATTTTTGCACCGCATTGTGTTTCATGCAAAATGGTACAAAAAGGGACATCTGTAGACACCAAAATCTATTCACTTGTCATTTATCTAGGTCTTCCCACCATTTTTACCCATTATTTACATATATTTATATATATTTGTTTAATATATTTAAATATTAATATTTTATATTATATTTTTATATATATTTAATAAATGTGTATATATGTGTGTAAATTAATCCCAACCATCCATCTTGTTTTAATCCTATCCATTCATCCGGCTTAATCCATGCCTCTTACCCAGATTTAATATCCACCCTCCATCACATTTTAATATTGTCTGCACAAATTGTATCATTAAAAACCTAATGTGCCCTAGAAAAGATTATAAATAGGAGTCATTTTTATGGCTCAACCCCTAAGTCTAACCCTAAGTAATTTGTGTCCAGAATTTCCCCTAAGTTTTTGGAGTCCTAAATCCTCCAAGTATTTTTGTCATATTCCCTCACTTGCCATAGGCTTCGCATCTTCCACTACCTATTTCGCTACACCAGATCTATTTTTGTAGATTTTTTTCCAGTTCTTGAGTGCCTCCGAGCATCTCCTATTACCACCAAGCACCTTTGGGCATCTTCTCTCCATATTCGAGCATCTTTGGATGCTTTTAACCATCCTTGAGAACCCATGGGTGCTTCTTGGTACTGTTGAGCACTTGCGAGTATCTCAAACCCTAGTTCTTCTAACTAGCAAACCCTCAGGTTTTGCTAGGGCATCTGCGCACCTATTTTCTACAACAACAACAATAACCAAACTAGAAATCAACAATTTCACAAATTAAATATTCCATTGTTATATTCATTTTTATTATTTTCATATTTGCATGCAGTTTATCATTTGGTATTTAGGTTTTTTATTGATTTCTAAAGGTCTCACATAGTGGAGCCCTCACAGTTACTACTAATCCTCTTTTGTCATTTTTGTGTGCAGATTTGGAGATATACAGGCATTGAGTATCTATATAAGCTAGAGTAGTTCGGTTAATGGATATCTAAAGCCCACTCACTTCTATTGGGATCGATTGAGCATGAAGACACCACACTGATTTGTTGGCTAAGGTTTTGGAGAACCCTAGCATATTGAGATTATTGTATTGAGAAATAAATCTTTGTAAAAACCCCAATTTGGGGCATATTTGGTTGTAATATCAAAAATCCACCCGACAATAAAAATCAAATTTATTTATGTGCAATCACATGTGTTTATTTTGCTTTAATTGTTCATTTATTTAAGTTTAGTTATTTGGTGTTGTTCAATTTCGTATCTACAAAGAGATTGACTAGGGAGGAAATGGATACCCATAGAGCACAAGGATTATGTTATAATTGCGATGAGAAATATTCTTCAGTTGTACTTATTGGATGTGGATGAATCTATAATAAATAAAATACTTGACAAATAATTAGAACCATAGGAGGAAGGGCCTCAAGCTAAGGATGAAGCACAAGGATAACCACAACAAGAGATTTTTACTCATGCACTTGCATGAATCTCAACCCTCCATACTATAAAGGTAGCAGGATAATTTAAAGGAAAAAATTTATAATTCTTATTGAATCAAGTAGTACACATAAGTTCATTGATATCCAAGTAGCTAAACAAGCAACTACTATATACATTCTTACAACTCTTTTGAAGTCATGGTGGAAAATGGAGGAGCATTACCTTGTAAGAATAAATGTAAAAATGGTAAATTGAAGATAGGGATTATGAACTCAAAATTGATATATTTTCATTTCCACTTAGAGGATGCGATGTTGTGTTGAGGAAACAGTGGCTCCATACAATAGCCTAGAAATTTTCTAATTTATAGATGCAACTCTCTTAGAATGGGAGGTCATACGCTCTCTATGGTTCACATGCAATATCCTCATAGATTATTAGTTCAATTTAGATGGAGGAATTATTACAAAATCCCTTACATGTGGTAGTATCTCAATTATTTACAATTCAACCCTAGAATTCTAAATAAAATAAGTCCAAAGGGGATTTGCAACTCATTTTGACTAAACATAATATAGTTTTTGTAGAATCAATGAGATTTCCTCCATTTTGTTCCCATGATCATGCAATATAGTTGGTTATAGGTAGATTGAAAACTAACATTAGACTCTATAGATAACCCTATATGCTAAAATAAAAAAATTAATAAATTGGCCCAAGAATTACTAAAAATAGGGGTGATTCAACCTAGTAATAGTCCTTGTTCTTCCTTGGTACTATTGGTCAGAAAGAAACATGGGTCATGATGGTTGTGTATATACTTTTGTGAGCTTAATAAGCTCACCATTAAGGACAAATATTCTATTCTTATGATCGATGAGTTGTTGGATGAGTTACATGGCACAAAAGTTTTCTCTGAGTTGGATCTCCACTCTGGATATTATTAAATAAGGATCAAGGAGGAAGACATTTCAAAAACAACATTCCAAAATCATGAGGACCATTACAAATTTTTGGTTATGCCATTTTACCTAACTAATGAACCTTCAAAATTCCATAGCCTCATGAACAATGTCTTCTACCCATTTCTTGGCAAGTTTATTTTGGTCTTCCTCAATGATTTTCTCATCTATAATTGCACTTGGTTTGAACACATACAATATTTGTATTAAAATTTTCAACCCTTATAATACCATCAACCATTTTTCAAATTATCCAAAAGCTCCTTTGTAATGTAGTAGGTAGAATATTGAGGGCATATTATTTCATAGGAAGGAGTAAAGGTTGACCCAAAGAAAATTGAAGCTATACAAAATTGGCCTAAGCCATAAACTCTCAAGGAACCTCAAGGATTTTTGGGTCTCACTAGTTACTCCCAATGATTTATATAGGATTATGGAAATATGGTAGCTCTATTTACTACCATTTTAAAAAGAGCTCCTTTATGTGCTTAGCTCTCATAAAAAATATTTTTTTAGATCTCAAGGAATCCATGACTTCAACACTAGTGTTAGCCACTCCCAAAATTTCCAAACCATTTATAATTGAATGTTATACTTTAGACCATGGAATTTATGTCATGTTAATGAAAGAATGTTGCCCCCTAGCGTTCACTAGTAAGGCATTGTTGAGGAATTTTTTTGGAAAGTCTACCTATGAAAAGGAAATGATGGCCATCCTCCATGTTGTCAATCATTGATGACCGTATCTCATTGGGATGCATTTCTCCATCAAAATAGACCATAAAAGTTTAAAATACTTCTTAGAATAGAGATTATCTACTCTAGCACAATATAAACTAGTCTCAAAATTGTTGGAGCATGATTATGATATTGCTTATAAGAAGGAGAAAAATATTATGGTATATGCCCTCTAACATTAGTTTGAGGGTTAGGTGGTATTCTATGTCCTTTAATCCCCACTTCCTCAATGGGTCTCCTAACTACAAGAAGTATCCAAGGACCCACCACTATAAACCTTATAGAAACAACTTTAAAAGAATCTCAATTATCACATCAAGTATTCATGGGATGGACAATTGTTGAGATACCAAGCTTACCTTATGGTTCCTAAAACCTCACCGCTCCATGAGGACATCATGAGAGAAATGCATGCTTCACCCACTATAGGTCATTCAAGATTTTTGAAAGCATATGAATGAGCTAAATAGTCATTCTATTGATAGGGAATGCAAAATATATCAATACTTTTGTGGCAGAATGTGAGATCTGCCAATAGATGAAGGGAGAAATGGTTTGTACTCCAGGTACTCTACAACTTTTACTAGTCTTAGAAAATATATGGTCTGATGTCTCCATGGATTTTATTGAAGGGATTCCTAAATCCAATAGAAAATTAGTTATTCTTAAGGTGTTGGATCATTCCATATAGCTTCCAAAATGACTCATTTTGAGGTAATTTATGGGTACCCACCCTTGACACCCTCTTTATATGTTTCAAGAAACTCCAAAGTTTAGGTGGTGGATGCAACTCTTCAGGATCATACCCAAATTTTATAACAACTAAAGGAGAATTTGGTGAGGATCAAAATTATATGTAATAGCAGACTGACCAACACCATTCTAAGAATAACTTCAATGTAAGTGATATGGTCTTCCTTCAACTCTAACCCTATAAGAAATCTTCAACGTAACATGCTCATAAGAAAATGGTAGCATAGTTTTATGGACCCTACTAGGTGTTATAGCATATCGAACAAGTGGCCTATAATCTTGTGTTACCACCTTCTTCCAATATCTCCCATGTCTCTTATCTCAAGAAGGTACTTGGAAACCACATTCAAGTTCAATCGACACTCCCTAAGCTATATGAAGAAGGCTTGGTCATATTGGATCCTGATAAGATTTTGAACCAAAGAACCTACACTCTTTGTAACCACACCATCAGTAAAGTCTTGGTCTAGTTGAAGGTTTTACAGCTAGAATATGCCACATGGGAGCCTCTCCAACATCTACAACAATAGTTTCCTCATCTCCAAATTTAAGGATAAAGTATTTTTAATGGGAAGGGCATGTTAATATAACATCCTAACATTACTATGTAATGATCCCCTTTCTAATGAGGGGATCCCATACTAATGATATTATATCATTTTTGTAATATTTATGTGATACTTGAGGAACCTAGAAAAATAGAACCAATTAATGTAACTGTTATAAATTGTTTGGTAGGAGATTCTAGCTTAGATGACCACTTGCATGTGAAGACAACCCTTGAGAATTATAGTTAAGGTTACAAAGAGTAAGGTAAGGGGGCATAGATGAAGGAATCTCAAAAAAAGAATTATTGAATATCTGCTTCTAAGGAGGTTTCCCCATTGAAGAGGCCTATGAGTCTGTAATATGTTCTTGTTTTCTATGATATAGTATCCATGTAAAATCAAAATAAAAATAAAAATATTGCTTTTCCATTTCATATTGCAATATTGTTAATTTCAAACTCATTTTCTATTATTAGTCAATATTGTGTGGATGTATTTTTATTTTACTTAAAGGTTCTTAAGAAAATAAACCCAATTCAATAATGTGTGGATTTCTATATCAAGTAGGACCAAATGGAAATTATAAATGAGTAGTTTTATGAGAGCAAAAAAAGCAGTTGATTGTAGAGTACCATGGTGGTGTGTAGGATACTTCTCTAGGAATATTATATCAATAATAATTTTATATGTAAGATATCACTAGCCAACACTCTTCAAATATTTTATGGAGTATTGTAAAGCATGTTATGCATGCTAGTCCTTTGGGAATTATAGGATAGTAATTGCCCCCTTATGTCTTGTTTTTCCTATTGAGCCCTTTGAAAAGTGGAAAATTTATATTGTTGGACCCCTCCCTATAATAGCCCAAAGGAACATATACAGTATGTTGCAACAAATGATCTGACTAAGTGGGTTGA
Source organism: Wollemia nobilis (assembly GCA_028583015.1). Lineage (NCBI taxonomy): Eukaryota > Viridiplantae > Streptophyta > Pinopsida > Araucariales > Araucariaceae > Wollemia > Wollemia nobilis. The sequence continues at coordinate 228,704 of JAQPPZ010005215.1, forward strand.
ATCTGAGCAAGTGAAGTATAAGACACATAAAGAAGTTGCACGATATTATTAGTATATTTGGATGCCCAATGGAGATTATCTCTAATCAAGGTACCCATTTCCTAAATAAAGTGGTGGAAGACTTGATGACTTAGTTTTAAATCAAGCATAGGAATGTGACTTTGTATAAACCAAGTACTAATGGGTAGGTCGAATGAACTAGTCACATGTTATATCAAATCCTATTAAAGGATGTAGCTTTATAAGTCAACACATGGGATAAAATAATATGTGTTGAATTATGAGCTTATATGGCTATGATCAAGTTAGCCATAGGGTATTCACCATTGTTGTTAATGTACAATATTGATCTTGTCCTTCTAATTAAATATTAATTACCCACCATATAGATTATGATACAAGATAGAAATAATAAAATTGAATCCATGAAGGACTAGGCTGTATAGCTACATCAACTACATAAAATATGATAGGCAATGCAAGACCACATTACAAAGAAGAAGATGAAATAAAAATATTATTAGGATAAAAATATAAAGTGGTCTTCCTTCAAGATCAATGACTTGGTGATGGTGTAAAATGCTAGATAAAAAATGAAAGCATAATAAGTTTCTACCAATGCATATGGCCCCCTATCAAATACTAGTCATGCATGACAATGGGACCTATAAACTTGAGGAGTTGGATGGAAATGCCTATTAAGAAATAGGTGAACCATGATAAACTTAATATATTTCATCCTCTAGAATTGATCAAGTCTATTCTAAGGGTGGAGTAGAAATTAGGAGGGGAAAAGATGCCAACATTAAAAAAATTTATGTTATTTGCATGTGCAGTAGTATAAGGAGCATGTAGAATATATGATTGGATGGTTCATTAGAGAATATTATGGTTTGGTATCTTGTTTAGGATCATTTCTTTAGATAGCTTCAATGATAAAATTGAGGTAATTGTTAAATAATAGAATGTTTGTATAGAAAGAGTATAAAGAGAATATTGTGATAGGGATAGATCATGGTAAAAAGTAATAGTGAATAGTAATAATTAATAGTAAAATTGAATAGTAGCAGTAAATAGTATAGTTATTAGTAAAAGTAAAAGTAAAAGTGTCATGTTCGTGGTAAATTATCTTTGTAACAAGAAGATATGTTGTATATAATAAAATATATAGAAATCCAATATAGTCAAAGGTATTTTTGAAAGTATTATATAATTATAGCAAAATCCCTAAAATAAAAATCAAAAGTCCTTTTGGAAGTATTATGTAACTATAGAAAATTTTCAAAATGAAAATCAAAAGTACTTTTGAAAGTAGTATGTAATTATAGAAAATTCCAAAATTAAAATCTCTAGAAACATGTGTTAATTAGACTATGTCATGCAACTATAAAAGATCATAAGAAAAGTCCAAGAAAGATATCTCAAATATATTGATATTATAAAAAGACTTCAAAAATGATATCTATATAAAGTGTTGCAATGTGTCCATCTAGAGTTCTCCACACATGTAATATATGGCTCCCATGAGCCTATGAAGAGGCCTCTCATGGGAGGTAAGCAAAGCCAAGTGAATTTGAGTTTAGTAAATGTGAGGTCAAGGAGGTAATAGAGAGTCTAGTGTGTGACTAAGATATACCAAGTCAATCTAGCTATTAAAGAGTTTCTTTGTCCAAGGTGTGGCCAAGGTTATCAGAGTGAGGGTGTGGAGAATTATCATTAGGCAAGTCCATAGGATGTGGATGCAAAACAAGATGTTCACATTCAATCACAAGGCAATCAGGTGAATGTTTTTGTATTCCTAATAAAGTTATTTTTATTTTTAGTGTATCATATATTGTGTTATCATCAATTAAAAGTTTCAATGTGGTTTTAACATATTGTTATGCATGAGTTTTATTCTATCACACCACCACCAACCAAATACTATGCATCAAGTGTAATGACCATAGAATGAGGAGGGTTGGGAAAAGTGTTCTATGTGTGCCATAGTTTATCAAACTCAATTTATAAATCAAAATATTATGAAGTAAATTAAAAGAGTAATTAACACATAAAATATGGAGGGATTCCCTTGGATGTTCACATAAATAATAAAGATAAGATCACATGGTTGAGGTGTATTTATACCAAATTCACAACAATAACTATAACTTACTAAATCACTTTTTCTAATACATTAGGCATAAAGGGTGAGTTAAGGATAACCTTGATAAAGTTGAACCATGGGCCCATTGACTAATTACATTAATAATAATAATAATTTCATTTCATAATAATTACCTGAAAAATTACATATGATCACATTATACAATGTCCACCTTGTCTAATGAAATTATTTTACACAATTTTCAATAGAATGCACTAATACTTACAAAGAAAATTTTACCCAATGTTTTTTTCTAATTAAAATTTTAATTTTTTTAGCTAATAAATAGAAAACCTAAGTTTCTAGGTCTAACTCACGTAGGATTATATTGATCTAAGATGAGATAAGAAGAATCTAATATAAGTTAAAATGAAAACACAATATGTTTGATTAGCTTAGAAATGCCAGGTTGGTCTTAAATATTTCATTTTAGAATGAATTGTTATTGCACTAATTAGAATGAATTTTTAATTTTTATAAAATCATTGAAAATTTATCATTAAAGTTTTTAAGAGGAATATTGAAGAGGTTTCTATCTCTTAGAATTTATTTTTCAATGATAACATTATCTTATTATTAAGCTTAGGAATGGTTTTTTATTCTATTTTGAATTTATAAACAAATTTAGAAATATAGAAAACTAATATTTTTTCTAATTTTGCTTAAAATTTGTCCAAAGAATATCTATTTTTGAAATTTAACTCATATATGAGGAATCTATCCAGAATATTAATACTTACAAATTTAAATTTCAATCACTATTTCTCTCTGATTTAATCTTTTAAACTTTTAGATAATATGTAGAAAATCTAAGATTTTGGGTTTAGTTCTTGCAATGTTACAATAATCCAAGGTAAGCTAATAAAAAAGAATACGCATAACTACAAATAAGGTTCTTCTAGTGGTTTTAATAATCCCATGAATATTTGCTATTTACTTTGTGTTGTTATTTTCATACAAGGCTCTAAAATTTTTAGGAAGGTTGAATTAAAAAATTTATGGATGCAAATATGATCTTGGCATTGTGGAATAATACCAATTTTTTATTCATCTCAACACAACAAAAATACACATATATTTATATAGGGGATGTGACGGGAAATTGGAGGAATAAGGGGAAAATGATAAGGAAGAAATGAAGGGTGGAGGAATAAGTGGCGGAAGTAGAGAAATTAGAAGGGAAAAGGAAAAATTTGAGGGGAGATAGAGAAACAAAAAAAAAAAAACTTGCCGACAAAATTTTGCCGACCACAATGAAATGCGTTCACACTTAGCCTTAAAACAAGATTTTTTAGGTCGCTAAGTATGAAGACATGTTCACACTTGCAACATTATCCCCCTTAAAGTTGAGAGGACCGACTAGACAGTCTCTCAACTTTATAAATTGAGATTTAGCCAAGCCTTTGGTGAGGATGTCTGCAACATTCTCCAAAGTGCGACAAAATTTAAGCTCAAAAATTTCTTGCTCCACCATGTCTCAAATGAAGTGGTACTTCATATCAAAATGCTTCACTCTATTATGGTGGATCGGATTGTATGCCAACTGAATGGCACTAATTTTGTTACAGTAGATTCTGGTCGGACCACTTTGCTGCTCTCTAATCTCTTCTAGCACTTTTCTTAGCCACAAGGCTTGAATACTAGCATAGGTGACTGCTATATACTCAGATTCTATAGAAGACAAAGCTACCGTAGTTTGATTTTTGGAACTCCAAGTTATTAGTCTTGATCCCAGACTAAAATAGTTCCCTAAAGTTAATTTTTTTTCATCAATGTTTTTGCCCCAATCACTATCACTGAAGCCTACAAGCTTTATAGTGTTACATTTATGGTACTGGATTTCAAAATCCAATGTACCCTTCACATATCTGAGAATTCTCTTAGTTGCCTACAAATGCAGCTCAGATGGGCTATCCATAAATCAAGAGACAAGAGAAACAACATACTAAATATCAGGTCTGGTGTTGGCGAGAAACATCAAACTCCCAACCATACTTCTAAAAGTGGTCACATCAACTTTCGGTGCTCCATCATCTTTTATTAATTGGATCCCATGTCCAACAAGAGTTGCAACTAGTTTGCAATGCTTCATAGCAAGCTTCTTGATCATGTCCTGAGCATACTTATGTTGATAGATGAAGATCCCTGTATCTGACTGATGAACCTCCATTCCAAGGAAGTAGTGCATTGAGCTGAGATCCTTCATCTCGAATTGCTTCATCATGGAGTGCTTGAACTCCATATTCATTTTTTCATTACTACCCATGAATATGATATCATCCACATACAAGCAAACTATGAGGATGTCATTAACTTCCTTCAGGTAGTAAACGGGGGGTTCATTTCTACTTCTGGTGAACCCAAAATCTTTGAAGTACCCATCAATGTGTGAGTACCAAGCTTGTGGTGCCTGCTTGAGGCCATAGAGTGCATTTTTCAGTCTGTAAACAAAGTGCTCCTTACCTTGCTCTTGAAACCCTTGAGGTTGCTCAACATACACTTCCTCTATCGAGTACCCATTGAGAAAGGCACTCTTCACATCCATGTGTTGAATTTTCCAACTTTTATGAGCATCTAAAGCAAGAACTATTCTGATGGTCTCCTATCTGGATACAGGAGCAAATGTCTCCTCATAATCAATACCATACTTCTATGTAAATTCTTTTGCAACCAATCTTGCTTTATGCCTTTCATTGCTTCCATCAGCATTGAATTTGGTCTTGAAGACCCATTTGCATCCAACACATATCTTTCCTTTAGGAAGCTTTACCAGCTCCCAAGTGTCATTGTTTTTTATAGAGGTTATCTCCTCTTTCATGGCATCTTGCCAAATTTTTTGAGTACATGCCTTCTCATAACTAGAAGGTTCAAGTTGTGCACCAATTAACAAGGCATAGTTAACTATATCTCCCTAAGGTTCAAGTTGTGAGTCATCATCACCATACAAATGCATATTTTCAAGTCTTTGTAAAACATAACTCATCTCACTAGCTTGACTTCTAGTATACCTTCTTTGAAAAATTTTATCCAACATCTGATAAGATGGATGATGCTGGAGAGTTCTCTTACCTCTAGGTGGAGAATCAATATCCATTGGTGAGGAACTGACTAAACTTTGTGGAGAAGAAGATGATGAACTGGATGTAGAATGTCTGCTTGGGCTTGGAGGAGGAGTATCCTTGCCTTTTACCTCATCCTTTCTATTAGGCGCATATTTCTAACCAATAGTTTTTGGCATGCTTGGTGGAACATGAAAGGTCCCTATATTTTAAGGAGATCAAATTTTTGTGATATTTAGGTTTTCTCATATCTTGTGAAGTCACCTAGAGACTCCTCTAGGTGAAAAATACATTTTTCATGACTAGTTGTCTCTTCTATTCTTTAATCTCTATTCCTCAAAGGAATCAGGGTTTGATGAGTAGCCCTAACCTCACTAGTAGAGAAAGTATGCTCATTTGGTGAATTCAAACTAAAAAGAAGACCCAAAGGATGTGAAGGACCGATGCTCTACTAGCCCAATAATGTTATCCCAAGTGGAATTATTCTAGTCCTCTTAACATCCCTCATTTGCACAACATTTCCAAGATTGCACTGACGACCCTACTAAGGTATGATGGTACAAAAAGATCTACATATTAAAATATTGAGCATGTAGCCTCCTTGGCTACCCTCCACAATATTACACATGAAGACGTAATGGTTAGGTTACTTGTTCTATCTTTGGAAGTCAAAGCATTATTATGGTACAAGTCTCTACAATGAAAGAGCATTTTTGCATGGGCTAACCTGGTAGAAGCTCTTATTAATACATTCAATAGCTTAGAAGACCCCTTATCTTTACTTTCCTAGTTCTCATTTATCAAAATATCCCCTCTTAAGGATATTGTGGATTTCAATGTCTGAATTGAAATGAGCTAGAGAAAAATCTCCCCTTAGTGTCGACCACCTCAAGAACAAGAATTCATGTATTATACTCAGGCCTTAGGTCCTGATATTGGAATCTTCCTATATCAGTCTAAGGAGAGGAAATTTCACCAAAATTTCAAGGAAGCTCTTTGGGCTGAAATCATCTTAATTTAGACTGGAATTTTTTTGCCTTGAGAAGATGTCCATTCACCTCAACTCGTTATCAGTGCATTACCTACATAGATTCCATCATGGTAGCACCAATTAATGTAAAATGATATATACCAAATACGATAGGAGCTATGATCAAAGACCCAGTTGCCAACTGAAGAAGCTAGTGGCATAAGAAGAGAGTCCTCATTAGTTAAAAATAAAAATAAAAAACTATAAATTATGGGCTACCTATCCAGCAACCCTACCTTCAGCCAACTACACATATGGAGTATATTTCTCAACAAAGAATGTAGTCTTATAAAAATTTGAAGAAGGGAATTTATCCCACCTACACAAAACAAGAATTGATGCACTCCCGATCATAGATAATATCATCGTCAGTAACTCACTTTAGGGAAATCCATAAGGGTAAGGTGAGGTTCTAAAAACTAATTATTCCAAGTGACCATTGTGCAACTAGACCCTATTTACCCAATATTAGGATGCAAAAGGAGAAGAGCCATCCTTTCCCAAGCCTCTTTTGCTACCAAAAAAAGTACCTCATATCAAGGTAACTTTTGGTCCCCAAAATAAATGGGATTTCAATTATGGTGTTCATGATGATTGAAATAATACTATTGAAGCATTAACGACAAAGGTAACTATTCCCAAAAATGATTTGTGTTTGTCCATGGCAAGGAGAGCTCAAGATGGGGTGATGGAATTAACCTTTGTGCTAATGGTGAAGGGTCAAAGGACAAGAATTTCTAGGTAAGCTACAAAGACTCACCTGGGTTGCATCATAATTAATGATGACTTCATATGATACCAGGAAAATCTTGAGAAAAATCTTAGGTTTTGTATTTTGTGGTTCAAACACTATAGATTTAGGGGGTGAATTTATTTACCCCAATGGCATGCATGTATCACGTGCCATAATTTTATAGATAATCAACATATAAATAAAATTACGACATGGATAAGGTTGTATAGAAGATGGCATCATCTTGCACAAAGGAAATGGGATGATTAAATCTGAGCTTCCAGGTGGCATCTCTTTCTTAATAGCACTTTATTTTATTTATGTTTTTTCTCTCTGCCTCACTTTTAGTTGTGACTCCGTAGCCCAATGGATATTACTCCTAAAAATTCATGACCATGAAAGGTAGGACAACATGTTACCTGAAATATTGGAATGTACTACCATATCATCCATCCTTATCTTTCAAATATGGTGCTTGTGTCATGACTAAATTTAAGAATTTCTCTATATAAGATGTTGCAGTGACTAGGATGCAATAAGAAAAATGAGACTTAAAGCACAACTAGTTTATCCCATGAGAGGAGGTGATGGATGTAGTAGATTTTCATTAGATTTTGTCAAGAAAAAATATCTAACAGGTGGATGAATACCTTTTGGTATTCTATCTATTCTTGAAATATCTTTGGGCTATAGCAAAGTATGCTAATGGGTGTGCAATCTATGGTGGTGTCCCATGGATTAGATAATTCATGATGACCTTACCATGGGATGACCCCAGTGTTGCATCCCTTTTTGTATCCCCTTTATTTTTTGTTTTCCTCATTTGTCTACTATTGTTATAGTGGTCGCATCGCTCATCCCTTTGGATTGTAGTGATCACAACCACCCTAAAATTACCCCTTCTCCTTCGTCCTTTCCTCCTATTTTTTCTCATTCTTATTTCGAGGGGTCCCTTCCCCTTGCATCTTATTTTATCTCCTAGGGTCCCCTTATTTCTTTCCTTTTTGCTATGTTCCACCTTCTTTTTGTGTTTTTAGTCTACCCCTCTACCTTCCTTCTTCTTTTTCTTGTAGTCTTCCTTGGTTTTCTTTGTTTGTGCCCTCTTTATCCCCTTATTATTCCTTTCTCCCCTGTGTGAAAGTATTATATTCTTAATATGATTGCTTGGGTTTCTTTTTCCACATGTAGAAATACCCTATGAGTTGCCAAGAGTGTGGGTGAAATTTTGTGCTCTCTCACCCACCCTTTCCTTTTTGTTAAATAAAATATGATGGCCCATAGAAGTGGCTAGTTTTGGAGCTAACCCCTTGAGTTTTGTATGACCATCACTAGGAGCAGACATCACATATGTGATTAAGATGATCAAACAAGTTGTAGTGTGGGCAATAAAGGACCCTTTAGGTGGGTGAAAAACTAGGTATGCAACCCCTTCCAATGGATCCCAAATACCCACCATGGCTAATGAGAAAAAAGGTAGGGCAACATCAGGACAAGGTCAATTCCCAAATCGTTTTCCTTGAATTTAAGGTAAAGGTTCACACCAGTTAATGCTAGGTAAAAATTTAGACATTTGTCATAATCTTAGGGGATCCCAAAAACCCACCCTTTGAGAAATAAAAATAGAGGGTGGGAAAAGGGGCGAGTATCAATGCTAGCCCATTTTCAAAATCCTACTCGAATGAAGAAAACAAGGTTGTTTAGATCTAAAAATTGATGGAAGTTTGGGCATTCATAATTCCTTGATGGATCCCAAAATTACACCTAATATGGATGCTAGGATGAAAGCCTAAAAGCACACCCTGTAGAATATAAAATATAGCAGGTAAATTTTTGGGTCTGTAGCAAGAAATTGTGGAATCCCAAAGTTCCACCCATAAAAAATATTCATGCCATAGCAAGGGACTTATACAAATGGACATGCCCCTTCATTGAAGGGGATGCATGGTAGTTGATCAAATTATTCACAAATCAACTAGTCAACCTTAACTCCTCTTCTCGTACAATTAATGTCCCAAGTGCAAGCAAGCATAATTTATTGGCTGTCAAAGTTTCCAGATAAAGAAGAGTTTAAATTCATACAATATAACTAGCACTCTTTATAGCCACCATCCATTGTAGACTATAGAAGATCTAGAATGATTCGTAATAGGGCTATCCCTACTGGCACCACCTGATGGTCTCATTCGCCACCTGTTGTATTCAATGCAACATTTATTGTAAGTTCTATATATTCCAAAATGATTGGCATTCTTGAGAGTGGCTCTTTAGCCATTACAATTCATGTGTAAAGCTTATGCTATTATGAAATACAACTATTTTACTATTTGGTATCCAAATTGACTCTTGTTTTTGTGTGTGAATGTTGTAAGTTTATTTTTTCTAAAGCTAATCAAATGTGCATGCAATAATTTTGAAATCTAGATTTCTTGCATTTCATTAATTGGTTCTAGAATTCACTTGTAGTAGAGATTGATGAAGGGCAGACAAGAGTAATGTTTTTGATTTGTTAGGTAATATGCTTGTGTTTTCTGCGATGGCATCTTCATATCGCACATGTGTCTTGACGCGGCCAAAATTGTCCTTGTCAATTTTAGCTACAACATTTTTTCCTTTTCTTTCTGCACCCTTTTCCCTTGAATTTTAGGCTTAGTTATCTAGGACTTTCAAAAGGAACCGGTCTTATTCGGAGCTCGACCACCCAACCTCTCCCAAGTGTGGCGATCATTCAATGTTGGTCGAGGTTCATAGGGTGCGCAAACATTTTCACCTCATCCTTTCTGTTAGGTGCAGATTACCGACCAAAAGTACCCAAGGTGGTATATTAGCATGTACCAAATAATGTAATATACTCTAACACAAATTTTAATTTTTAGATCAATGGTATCAAAGTAATCTATCTTTGAGTGTATGTCCATAAACATGAAATTAGGATATAAAATCAAATGAGATCCCTATAATTACCACCCTTGTCATTATAAAATATCTCATATGAGTGCCAAAATGGACAACACCAAGATAATTAATTCTTTCAAGGAGATGTTAAAAGAAAACCTTATGAATGATGAATCAATTTGCTCAAATTATTCAATGTCTTCCCATTGTAAATTCTAAAACATCCTCTACACAACCTCGCATTTCCCTAGCACCATTTAGTGCTCCCACACCTTTTAAGGTATAGGTGAATTTTGATATTCCTACTTTGAAGGAAAAATTAATGTTGATGCCCTAGAAAATTGGTTGGATTAGTTATCTTCATACTTATCTATAAATAAATTTACCTGTAGCGAGAAAATAAATTTTGCACTTTTGAAAGCTTCATTACATTTTTAAAATTGGTGGGAAGCATATTGTAGCAAGGTTTTGTAAGAGAATGAAGATGAAGTATTATTCATATAAGACAATTTCATGGAGGTTTTCAAGGAAAAATATTATCCCATAAGATAATGTAGATCCGAGAATTAACTCAAACGAGCACATCAAACCAAGTGCTTCACTATGTGGTAGTCCAATTACCTTGGTTCCAGTAAAATATGGAACATGGAGACTCTACATTGATTTTAAAACTTTGAATAAAATTACTATGAAGAACTGGTATCCACTCTCTTGTATAGATGACATTCTAGACCAACTTTATGGTTCAAAGTTCTTGACTAAAATTGATATCGCATCTAACTATCATCAAATACTCATAGAACACACTAACATATGGAGGACTACATTCAAATCCAAATATGGTTTACTTGAGTGGTTGGTTATACCTTTTGGATTGACCCATACACCTGTCATATTCACGAGTATGATAGATAGCATCCTAAATCCCTTCATTAGCTCATTTATGGTAGTCGACTTAGATGACATGTTCATCTACTATAAGGAACATCCATAACAAGTTTTAAAAGTACTTTAAATTCTTTAAAGACACAAGCTATATGATAATTTGGAGAAGTGCTCATTTGGCATGATGAAGATTCAATACCTTATGTATATTGTTTATAAAGAGGAATTTCATATTGATCCTAAGAATATTTAGGTAATTAGAGATTTGCCTACCCCAAATAATCTAAAACAAATTCATAAATTTTTGGATCTTGCTAATTTATATCAAATATTTGTATTGGGATTATCACACATTACTTGGCCACTACACCAAGTGACCAAAGGAGGTGCTAAATCCAAGTTCTATTGGGGATATACACAACAAAGTGAAGGACCAATTGTGTTCATATCATAACTTTTCCTTCTTGATATACATAAGCCTTTAGATATAATGACTAATGAATTAGAGTAGGCATTGGGAGTTGCTCTCACACAACATCAACATTCAATTGTATATCATAGTAAAATAGCTAGTGAAATAGTTCAAAAATACCCCACATATAAAAAAAAGCTCTACGTAATTGTATAAACATGTAAAAAGTAGAAGTACTACATATATGGTAGTATTATTTCATGATCATGCATAAGAAATTGAGTGCTAATTTAGAAACAAATTATTTGAGCTAGCCTCCAATCATAGTACTCATCACCATTTTTTATTCTTATAAGCATGATAATTATAATTAGTACATCTTGTATGAAGTAGATTCTAACTTTATAAATGCCTATCAATTTCATCATGTAGATAAGAATATTTTTTATTTTTATTTTAAAGATTTCTCCTATTCTACATGGGACATATTTGTTTACCAACTAGCTACAACTCAAATATAGTTTAGGAATCACACTTTAGTAAATTATCAAGTCACTTTGGGTATAAAAACATTGGTAGTACTTCAAAAGTATTTCTATTGGCTCAAGATGATGAATTATGTCGAGAGTTACATAAATTCATATACCCCTATATTATTGTTAGACCAACCAACAAGAAGTAATGACTATATACACCATTTCCAATGTCATCCAAGCATTCTGAATCTATCTCCATGGATTTCCTATTAAGTTTTCCCACATCAAAGCATGGTGATGATTTTTTTTTTGTAGTGGTTGATCATTTTTAAAAAATGACTATAATAATCCCTTGTAAGAAATCCAATTCAGTTGAGAAGGATGCTAAGATTTATTATAGTAATGTGTGGCTCAACTTTGGGTTGCCAAAGTCTATTATATCTAATAGGAATAGTAGATATTTAAGAATTTTTTGGTCTACCCTATGGATCATGATGGACACTGAGTTGACAATATCCATGACCTTCCATACTTAGACTAATGAATAGATAGAAGTTGTGAATCAATTGATTGTACATATTCTTTGAATGTACAATTCCAAGCATCCATGTACATGGGATGATAATCCTTACATTTGGCATGGGTACAATTGAGATCTACATAGATCTACCAAACATAATCTATTTTATGTCTATTTTGGGTTCCAATCCTTAGCACCATTGGTGTAGCTCTCCCTATGCAACCCATGAAGTACTCACCTCATGGACAAAAAAAAGTAAAAAAAACATCATAATTTTTCAAACACGTTCAACACATCAAAAAATAGGTCCATGATATCTTAGAAAATATAAATAAAAAATATAAGTGATGTTATGACTAGCATCTTGTCCAACATAAATTCAAGGTTAGAATGAGGTATGGTTATATATTTAGAAAGAGAGACTTATAGGACCCATAGGAAGATCAAACATTTTAACTATGGACAACACACCATCATCCAAAAGGTGGGATAAAATACCTTTGAATTAAATCTTCCATATCATCTTAGTTGTATTCAATCTTCAACATTGAACTTTCTAGGCCCCATAATCCACTTCTATTAGATATTTCCATACTAGAAAAATAGTTAGAGATTGAATAATTCAAACCAAAAAACTTAGTGTAGAAACCCAAAAAGTGTCAATTTTGTAACCACCTAAACTTGTTCTTGCAATCAATCTCTCCCAAATCCTTAATTTCATCTCAAATTCTTCTAATGCTCCCCAAAATCCTCTAATTCCTCTTAATCCTCTACTCCCATTCCAATTTTTCTAATTTCCCCTAAATTTCTTAATCCCCTCTCCAATTCATATAATTCTCCCTAAATTCCTTGATCCCCCCTCTAATTTCTCTAAATCCCCAAAATCCTAAATAATTCCTCTGAAATCCCCAATTTCCTCCTAATTCCCTTAAATTTCGTCAATCCCCAATAAAATCCCTAAAATCCTAAAATCATCCTCAAAATCCCACTTAATCCCTAATTCCCTAATAAAATCTCTAATAAATCCCTAATCATTTCCTAACCCTAATCAAATTCACAATAACTTTCCAAATCCCTAAAAATCCTAATCAACCCTCAAAATCCTCACCAAATTCCTTAATATATTCTTCTAATAAATCCCCAAGTCCTTAAAAATTCTCCTTTACAATTTTTCATGAATTTAAAATTCCCCAAATACCAAATCAATGCTCCTAATAAATATTCATCATAAATTCCCAAATCCTTTCAAATCCACCTTGCAATTTTTATGAATTTAAAATTCCTCCACATCACCCAAGGTCTCCACATCCCCATGCTCCATCACCACTTCCCATACCCATTTATGACACTTGGGTGGGTGAGGACTCTCCCCATCCAAGGTCATTAATGTCAAAATGTGCAAATGCCTCCAAAGAGAAATCTTCAAATTTTTCTTGTCCTCCACACTTGCCACATGGCTTCCACCTCACATCCTAGTCACTACCCCATAATTACCCCCCTCATTTCTTCATTTACATAATAAGTTTGAGTTCACTAGCCAAAAATATACCAAAATTGTACCAACCCTTTACTCCTTTGTGTGTTCAAGAATATTAGGATGATCATCCTCCTTTTATGTGTGCAAAACAAGCATGGAATGAAGGTGTCTTAAAGCATACATCCATATTCATATTGAACTTGCTCTCAAACAGGAGGCCAAACCTACATCAAATTGGAACCAAAGTATATTAAAATTTCATAAATATTCCACACAAAATCTCAACTCCACCAGAGCATCAAGAATTCAGGTGGTTAGCAAACCCAACCACCTACATCTAGGTGGTTAGAAAACCCAACCACCAACCCCCTCTTGCAATTAGTAGTCCAAATAATAGCCCCTGAATATTTGTATCCTAATATTAGAAGTAGAAACCAAATAAGTAGAAAATAAGTCAGCAAGGTAAGAAAGGTATATTTTGTGGTTTTGTAGCATTTACATATTCTATTTCTCTTAAAATTAAGTTTTGTAGGGATTTTTGTGTGTTACATCTTCATAGATTTAGGTCCAAACAAGGTAAATCCTCTTGATGCTATTTACTACTTGTTGTGGGTTGTGTGTAGGTGCCACAAAGGAGTATACAACCTAGTATGGTCTATCTACTGCAGGAATTGAAACCCATCCACCCTTTGGAGGTGACAAGAGAAGACTAGTTGAGCATCATTGGTATTGCATATCGTAAGAGCGATTTCCTCCATTTTGAGGACCCTATTGTAAGATCCAATAAGGCCACTTGTAAAAGATAAGCATTGTAATAAACTCTTTATGATTAATGCAAACAATGCATCTTTACTTGATACATCTTTGGCAATTATTGTGAAACCTTGCTAACCCATGACACACTATGAATTTCTTGTCTTTCATAGGCTATAGCAATAGTTATTTTTGTTGCTTTCTATATTAACATGTCTTGTGTGTTTATTTTGGTATGTTTCATGTTCCTTTGTTTATCTTACTTTACTTGCTAATTTCATTGCTTTCTATTTATACCACATGTCTAAAACCACATCAAAACTATCCGTGCATAATTCAAACCTTGTTCATTTCTTCTATCCTTCTATGTTCTCTTTATAAACAAGGTTTATTGTAATTAGCATGTCTCATGTTATCTTTATGTTTCATCATGATGACTACTTTGTCATTGATTAATTAAACTAATTTTGACTCCAAGATACTGTAGGAATAGAAAATTGACTCACTCAAATGAGTAATTTTCCCTAAACTCCTCAGGAAGACCCCTCAGACTTGCCTAAGGTAAGAATTAGGTTTTCCCTCTATTATCCTTTATTTTTCTCCCATTTCTATGAAATTATGGTCGATCTCGATGGGGCATGATTTTACAGTGTGAAATGACGATCGGCCCTAACGGGGCATGATTTCACCTTTTAGGGTTTTTCCTTGAGTAAACCCTAATTTCCAAAGTTGGCATGTTTTGGCATCAGCTTGTTAGGTTTTTCCCACCTACTCTACTTTCAAATCCACTATAAAATGAGGATTTGAAATCCCCTTTCCATCCAAAAGTAATATCCTAAGTGAACAAGTGAAGTGAAAGTCAAGTAATACAATCGCAAAAAGTTTTTAAGTGTTCTTACATTCTTCTTCTTTTGCAAGCAAGCTAAGTCGCAAGTGTGGAATATAATTTGTGGAAGCTCTATTTTCTACTGCATTAATTTATTTTTTGCTGACTTTGATGGACAATTGTTGAAGCCCTAAGGAGAGATAGACTATTTTAGAGGTCTTAACCCTTATGTATGCTTCTACGCTATTTGCCAGGTAATTTTACTCTTTTACATGCATATTCTTGTATTATGCATCATGCATTAATTATTTCACATCGATTTAAGGCTTTTCACCTCACTTTTGTGAAATCACACCTGATATTTGTGAGGCATGATTTCATCAGTATAAAAAATCATGGTTGCTCCTTATAAGGTATGATTTCACCTAGACTTGGTATGGGGACAATTTTTTACCCCAAACCCTAGATCTGTATTCTAGACCACCTATAGGCCATACTGGTGCATTTTGTGATCTGTTTTATCAATATGTTCTATTGCATTATGTTATACTTGTTCATATTCCAAAATTCAACTTGCTTCTATTTTCAAAGGTCGACTAAAAGGACCTAGGGAGCTTGACTGCTGCACCTCCAAGCATTTCTATCTAGTTGCCTATGCAGAACCCCTGAAACTAATCTTATTTTTCAAATGTTAAGTTTTCTTGTAGGAACAAGAATTGTTGATATTGTTGGACAAAGGTTAAAAGCAAGGATCAACCATTAGATACGATAAGTGCCCTAGTTTAGTATTTTAGGTTTTTTATTGAATATTTGTTATTTTTTTTTTAATCCTAGATCTAATATAAAAGGAAAGATATTTTAATTTCTAGCTATTTAAAATGAAAACAACATATAGTGTGCTCTTAGGGTTTTAATATTGTTTGTGCATCTTCTCTTGAGCCCTTGCTTGAAGGTTTTATATTTTGAGACACTAGGGTTAGAAGGCATTCAAAAAAATAATCATTCTAGGGTTATTTCTTGACTTCTTGCATTATGTATTTCTACATTGTCCTTTATCTTTAATAGCATATATCTAGAAAGGCCAAACATAGGTGATTGTATTGAAATGAATACATCAAATATTCTTAAAAATCCTTAGACTTGGAGCGAGTCCTTAAAGCCATTACTGGTGAACCCTTCCCCCCATCTTTCACACTAAAGGTAGAGAACAATATAACCCCATGGTCACCTTGGATTCCTTGTGGATCCATCCAAGAATCATACGTGGTATGACAGTTTCCCCCTCTACATATATGGTGAACTTGATGTGAACACCTCCTTTTATTGAAAATATTTAAAATAAAATTATAAATCTACTTGTTTGGTTTTTGAACATTAAATAACATCTTAAAAAAAATTCTTGTGTGTTTTTCATTAGGTTTATCCTCTATCCTTTCACTCCTTCTAAATGGCTCCTTTCCTTAGAAGTCAATGCAAGAATTTAGGATATGATTATGTTCCCCTGAAATATGATCATATTGATAGAGAGGATCCTAACATAGATCTAGAAGAACAATATAATATTGAAACTAAGATAAATTTTGATCCCTATGAAGGACCCGATGGTGGGTTCATTTTTACATCATTTGAGCATATATGGGGCTTTATGAAAGCTAATAGTGACAAAATACTAAAAGGTATGGAATGGGAGACTCATCTTGAAAGAGGTGAGACTCCTCCCCTTCCTCCTTTAGTAAGTTCCCCTGAGCTCATTCAAAACAATACTTTACCTGAATCTTCACATCATGGTAATCTGAGGCACCAACCAACTTATGCCACTACTACAACCACCAATGTTGGAAGAAATTTGCAAGATCCTCCAACTAGTAGTGTCACTCAAAATTATGTTCAATTTTCTCCTCAATATGCTAACCTCAACACTCTTGGTTCTAGTCTATTAAATATTAGTTGTCCTCTCTCTCAGGGTATCACATATAACACTAATGCCTATGCTCCTAACCTAAGTCAACTACTTGTTTATCGACCTTTGGGGAATTTGGGAATATCAAACAATACTAATCTAGAAGTTCAAAACTTGGAAAATATGGTGAAGCAATTAGTTTCAAAAGTGGAAATGATTCAGCCTTCTAGTTTTACTTATAGTTATAAATATATGTGCAACCAACCATTAGATCCCATTGTGGTTGCAAAACATTATCCTAAGCATTTTCCTATGTTGGTCTTGCCTATATAATGGAACGAATGATCCAATAGAGCATTTAAAAAAAAATAGGATAGCATGCCATGATCTTATACATGATGACATGTTGTTACTAAATATATTTCCTAAAATTCTTGATGGGGTATTAGACTAGTCCTATCGGTTATCTTATTATTCCTTAAGGATTTTTGAAGAAACAATAGAGTTATTTTTTCAGCAGTTCAATGCCTACATTGAAAAGGATATGACCATGAAATATGTTTATAATTTGAAATAAGGTAAAGAAGAGAATTTCTCAAAACTTCTCTCATTAGAGGATTCTTGTTTGATGCTTAAAAAATAATTTACCTCCTAGAGATATGCTTGAAATATTTATTGGAAATTTGCAAGAAAATTTATCTTATGCATTAGAGACTACAACTATTACATATTTTGAGCAAGCAATTGAGTTAGCAAGGAAAGTGGAACAAACCCTCATTAGAAGAGGCCAACTCAAGATGAAAGAAGAAAAATCTACTAAGTCACAACATAAGAATAAACATACAAGAGGTGATGGTGCAATATATAGTAGGCTTGTTAATAATATTATTAATATCCTACAAAATATGATACTTCAAAGACCTCCACAAAGGAATTTCACAAAGATTCATATGTCTATGGAAGTAATTTTGAAACAACTCTTGGAAGCTAATATTATTGAGTTACCTCCCATATGGCAACCAGATACTACAACTAGTTGGTACAAGGCATAGCAACATTATGCATATCACGGAGTTGAAGTACATTGGACAAAATCTTGTAAGAAATTGAAACATGTGGTTCAAAATTTGATTGATGCAAGTCGTATTGATATAGGTAATTCCCAATCATCAAATAATCAACAAATATCAACAATAAATCAAGATATGGGAATATTCAAGGATCCTTTATCGAAGCATGATCAACAAGCATCTAATCAGATATCCTATCAGAATGAGCCTCCTCCTAATAGTAACATGGTTGGTATGATTGGGGTCACTACAAGAAGACAAGTGCAGGTTCAATCGAGTCAACATTATCAACAAAAAAGAAATTCTAGATCATATCCTAATTTGGTTTTGAAGAATAATTATAAAAATAATATGGTAAAAAGTACACCACCCTTGATATTGAAACCCCAACCAAAATTTTCCTTTGATCTCCAACAATAGTTAGCTAGAACTTCGGTTAAAAATTCCATCTTAGAACTCTTACAAACTTCTCCTACCCATTGAGAAGCATTTTTGGAGTTTTTTAAAGCAAAAATTTGTTCCTTCAAATGTTTCTCTTGGTGTTGTAGTTAAAGTTGTAGGCTCCCTTGGGATACATCATATCTCATTCTCAAATGACGATAAGCCTTTTTCAGAACCACAAGACGATTCTTCTCTATACATCACAACTCTCATTGGGAATACTTTTATCAAACGAATCTTGATTGATAATGGTTCTTCCCTCAATTTGTGCACTTATCAAATTTTTCAAAAAAATTATCTAAAGCAAGACTTAACTAGATTTGACATCATCATCAAAGCTTTTAACAAGTCCTAAGAAGCCTATAGTGTTATATCACTCCCTGTCAAAGTTATACCTAAAATCTTGGATACCTTGTTTTATGTGGTACATTGCCCTGCATATTTTAGTCTCCTTATTTAACATCCTTTGATCCATGCAATGAAGGTCATCTCTTCTACTTTTCATCAATGTTTAAAGTTCAAATTTAAAGAACATGTTGTCACCATTTCGGGCGATCCTTGACCATTTTAATATTGCTCAATGGTTGAGTGAGCTTAATCTAATTTTGATATTTGTCCTTCTATTTCATCATTTTTTTCTCCAATATCCTCATATCAAATATCAAAATAAATAGAAAATTTAAAAGTGAGTGAGGAACGTAGAATCAATGTTTCACCACAAGATCAATATGCTCAGTTTTTTCAAGAACCTCTTATGGATCTAGCCAAGCTACCACTGTCATTAAGGAATATGGTTTTTCCCTATAAGAAGGATGATATTGTACACATTAGAACGTGTACCTTTATATTCATAGGAACTACCTTCAAAGAAAATATTTTTTGTAGCAACCCCTCTCTCGTTGAGTAGCCTTTCGCTCATTGTTACCTTTACAATGATTACCCTCTTTCTAAATAGATCCTATCTAGTATAATATATGAATATAAATATTTAGGGCCACAATAAAGTGAAATTAAGGAGCGATTCAATGTCGAGATATAGTCTAGGAGATGTGGCATAGGTTTTGTACCTAATAGAAACCAACCTTTACCATTTGATAATGATAATCATGTTATGACTTATGCTAAATATTTGGACCATGAAAAGTCAAAAATGGGTGATGAGGATGGTGGTCCCCATTTTTTTAGATATTTTTTGTAAAATGATTGGTTCTATGTGTTTTAAAAAATGAGCCTTTTTCTTCTATACAAGATCCTATTTTGCTATCCTATAGGGATATTGCAAAATTAGGGATTGCTCCTCCTTATGTTAAGAACAATGGGTTTTTTTGAGAATGCATTGATTATCATGCTATGGCTATCAAATAAAAACCTATAGAGGAGCCTTTTTGTGATTCTAATCATCGATATAGCTTGCCTTCTAAAAAATTTCTTTTATGAAATGGTTTATGGCACACCTGTTCTCTTTGTTAATATAGGTGGAACCTTTAGAATGTGTGTTGACTATCACTATGATTGTTTAAATTAATCAACTTACATTAATCATCACTTAGGTATGCATTTTCATTATGTCGCATCCATATGATTACTCATACTTGCATTGTTGCTTGTCATATTTTGCATAGTTTGTTTGACATTTAATTCAACCTTCATGATTGATTGACATCTTTTGCATGGATTCTTATTCATGACTGCTTGATCATATAGATTTTTGGAATTTGTGTGACAATGGCATGTGATGATACCTAGTTAGATTGTAGCTCATATGCATTGCACTTTCACTAGGGTTCTGATGTCTAGATAAAACCCCACCCTAGGTCTTTCCCATATCCTTTATCTTTTCTTCTTCTCCTTTTCTTATTCACCTTTGTTGCCTTCCTTGGCCTTGAAAATATTACTCCTTCTCATGATTTTCCCATAGGCTAAGGATGACAACTATGTTTTTACAAATATGTCCTTGTCATTTTTTATGATTTCTTCTTCTCTATATGCCTAGACAAGGATATATGTTTTCTTGCTTTCTTGTAGTTGTTTTCTGCTTTCTTATAAACTTTTACGCACACTCACACAAATATCTCCTAGTTTTTTTCTCACATATATTTGCACACATCACACCCCTATCATGGGTAGTGCTTATTCACTTTTTCATCTATATATATTACACCCCACATAGGATAGTCTACATCCTAGCAGGTATATTTCATTTATTAGACATGCTCCCTATTGGGTTATACTCCTCTTAAATCAGTGGGATCAACACCCCATTATAGGATGAGCTTCATGGAAAATTTAGCAGGCCATGACATACATCATAATGGGTAATCACCCCATAGTAGTCATTAGTGAGCAACCACCCATAGTAGTTCATGCTTCAATATTTGGTCATATTCAGCGAGCGCTACACCCATAGTGGGTTCAACTCCATTTCATGTTCAATTCATGACATTGGTCACACTGGTCTACCATGACCTACACTGATTCACACTTCATATTTTGAACACCTCTTTTTCTTTCAATTGTTGACCTTCTTCTCCTCTTTCTTCTTTTGCTTCTTGTTCTTGTCCTTCTACCTCTTCTTCTTGTTCTTCTTCTCTTCTTCTTTGGTATTGCATCCATCCCATTTTCACTCATATTTTTAATGCATTGCACTATTAGTCTCATTCCTTTCACAAAAATTAAAAATTAGAGTAAACATATTAAACACACATAAAATTATTAAATCATAACAAAAGCGTCTTTGTATTACTCAAAAAGGAGAGAGATACATAGATGTTTGGTTGGTGTACCACAGTCTAGTCTCGGTACACTTGACCAATCCCTAGGGATGCTTTCCACAATAAAAATTGGCAAGTCATCCTGAACCCTAGCCCTAGCTCTAGGAGCTTGTCTCCTTAGCTCCATATATTGGCGATGGCCTCGATAGAGATACATCCATAGACTGACATGTCATCCATGATCGATATCACATCCTGCTATATGGATGTAGGGATGGAAGGAGTGTCACCCACTATCCCTTTGGCACCACCTAGAAGTACATGGTATCATAGAAGGTAGCCCTCTATATGACCACCTCCAACCTCTTCTCCATCCTCTACAGTTTTACCTTTAGTAGGCGGATCTCATCGCTATCTAGGTTGCTCTCAATGATAGCCATCCCATTTTCTTGAGCCCTTTGATGCTTAGTATCTATATGGATCACTTCCCCTTAGAGATGATCAACCTCTGCTTGATTCACATCCCTCTCTATCATCATAGTTATTAAGACACTCTATAGTTCCTCGATCCTCTTGGACCTATCCTCTTGGAGTAGGTCCACCTACCTATGAAAATTTGCTACCTATGCTCATAAAACCTTTATATCCCCATATGGTCCCCTTGACCAGAGGCCTCGTCTAGCCTAGTTTCTATTGATGTAGAGGCCTCTTCCACTCCTTTGCTTAGTGGTACCCCGACCACTATGGGGGCAACTACAAATATCCCCACCTCCTCGATCCCTATGGTGGTGATAGCCTCCATCACCAACTCCACTCAAACCCATGACTACCTCTACCTTGGGATTTATTGAACCTACTATGCCCTCTATGTGGTCCTATGAGCAGCCTCTCAAAATTCTCGTTGTATGCCCAAGCCCATCACCTGGAACCTGTATCAATACTAGAGATACCCTATGGGTATGACTCCTCTATACCACCTCTGATTTTTAAAGGCCACTCCTGCATTTTACACCTTTGGGTCCATGTAAAGAGGATCTTCTAAGTCCTCCTTAGCCCACATATCCAAATTAGGCTCTCCTTCAAATCCTATTGGGTCCCTATATATCCTTTGATACCAGTAGTCTCCTAGGTCTAGGATCCCCTATAAAATCCTGAACTATCATAGGACTCTATCAAAATGGAAGACCTTTGGCTCTCCTCTCTATCATCAATTACCTGATCCTCATCACCTTTCTAGCTCCTCCTTATTTTTATCCCATACTGTATGTAGACTCTAGGGTTTCCATATGATCTGGGTCTCCCTCAACTCATATACTACCTGCATTTTTAGTGATAGATTCCTTTTGGACCATTTGTATGCAACTGGTCACTCTAAGCTATGCAATGGTCCTGGGAGTGCATCCGATACTTGCATTGCTATGTGCTTCCAACTCCATACCTAGAGCAATAATGTACACATGATACTTGTATACCACTTTTACACAATATTGTACAATATCTTGTACAAGCAGGCCAACACGTATGGGCCCCACATGAACCAAAATTCCTAGTCTCGCATGTCTACTACTACTCCCACCATCATCCATGGAAGATATCGCTTGATGGTATGGTACATTAGTAAGCGCTTTTCCACCCCACATAGCATGGTCATCAACGGATCAACCCCATATCGACCCACCAACTCATCGACTGACAAGGTGATCCCTTACACCTGGGGGTCCAACCTCCTAACAATCATTGTAACGTCACTGGCCGCCCTCATGCCCTATAAACTATCCTCCAAGGTTATGCATAAGTGTGAATCATTGCAAATTGGTTATATTTAAGATTTTTTAAATTTTAAATTTGCTAATTTTAGGACCTTTCACTAGGGCCCATTCATCCAAAATTTTTGGGGTGGACATATTTTTTGGGGTCGGTTCACCTGACAATGATAATAATTATCCTATTTTTATTTTAATTCGCCAACCACTTTTACCCAAATCCATGGACCATTCACCTTCAATATATAAATAATTTTTTTCCTACTCGATTTGCCACATATACTACCTGTATATATACTTAATGGGGTATCAATAAATATACACCTAAAATACTCTGACTCAAAAATAGATCTAAAGAAACAAAAAAATATTATCAGTCGACATATTTTCTGATAATTTTATAGGGGATTATCAATCAGACCATAAACTTGACATCGATTTGTTACAAGGGTGTTTCAGTTGGCATAATTCGATCGATATCAGAAGCTTGAATAGGTGAATTAGTTTCAAAAGACAACCTATCAACACAAATCGATATGTTATAAAGGTGTGTTGATTTATATATACCGATCGATTGCAAAAAAACTAAAAAAATGAATTGGTTTTAGAGGATAGAAACTCAAGATAAACCAACCTATTGTAGAGGAGTGTCAATTGTCATATGTCGATTGATTGTAAAAACCTGAAAAGATGAAATAGTTTCATAGGAGTGTTGATCATCATAAACTAATCAATTGTAGAGTGTTGTTGATCGATCGTTGTTGATCGTATGCATATAATTATCAATGTGATGATCTATTGCAGAGGATTTCCTATCGACATATATTGATCAATTGTATATATCTTGTTAGTGTGGTGATCAATTGCAGAGAATGATCAATTGCAGATTATTGTCAATCGATCATGCTTGATCGCATGCAGAGAATTTTCAATCGATAAAAACCAATCGGTTGTAGAGGACTACCTATCAACACATACCGATCGATTGCAAAGTATTATCAATAAATTGTAGATATCTTAACAATGCGATGATCAATTACAGAGGATGATCTATTACAGAATACTATCAGTCGATCGTGGTCGATCGGTTTTAGAAAAAAATTAAAGTGACTATCGGTGATAGAAAGTTGTGAAAAATATGAAAATAGATAAATTGAAAGCTTCCATAAATATTAGTGTGCTTTTTTTGTTTTGAAACCTTAAATTTGACTTAATGCCTACTTCTTTTTGTAGCCTTGTTACTTATTTTTTAACCTTTTTTAGTTTCTTTAGAATTTCTAGGTAGAGTATTCTTCTTCTACTATTTTATTGTCCAAAGCTATTTTCCTTTAGTTTCATAGTTAGCCTAGATGCACTATCCGCAACTATGAGAGAAAAGTATCCATGTCATCTTGATGTGTGTTATGAGCATTTTTTATTGTTAGAGACTGTGTTGCTTTTATTTGTTGTTGTTCTATGAGCACGTAGGCAGAGATCATTCTAGAGGAAAGTATAGGTTTATCTGAAGACTCATAGATTCTTTATGGAATTATAGTTTAATTTCATTTTAATTTCCTAACATCTAAAGGTTTTTTCTTTACGGATATAATGTCACCTACTAAATATGGAAAGAACGAAGGCCAATCTTCTGGTAAAAAGACAATTTTGAAATATTTTACATAAATATTAAAATGTAGTGAGGCATCCACATCCTTTTACCATAAAATCATTACTTTTTCAATTTTATTATTGTTAAATATAAATCCTTTCTTTATTAATATATAATGGTTGTCTGCTTATCTACCCCTTTTTAAATGCTTTGTAAAATTATATTGTATAAATCCTTTAAAATAGTACCTTTTTACATCCAAAAATGATATAGAATACCAAACATTGAATGCAATGAACACTGTTGACCTTGAAATACCTCCACTTGAAGAAATTCCAGGAGATGAGATGGGTCCACATAATAATTTTTATAATAATTAAATTCAACAACCACCTCATGAGATGCCTCATACAAACACATCAATCGAAAAAGAAAATGAGAGTAGAATTAAATGTAGACCTCTGGAGAATACTCTAGTAAAAAATATAAACATCAAAAGACAAGTTACTAGACTATTGGAAGGGATTTTAAAAATGAATGGGTATGGTTATACCCATTTATTGAGTTATTTGAGACAGATAAACTATGTAGATGCATTATTTATAGTTGGAAAGTGGAAAAGGATCACATGTTGCAAAATAAGAAAGACACAATAGAAAAACACTATGGGAAAGTTTATATCAAAGAAATACAAAGTGATGGAACAATTAATAAATATTATAGGTGTAAGGATGCATCAAAATGTGTGCATGTCAGATATGCACTTGAATACAAAAAATCAATGAAACACCAACAAACTCTCATTGAGAAGGGTGGAACAATCTAGGACCAATTTCAAAAAATTCATAAGACCATATTAGCCTCAAAAAATTGTAGTTTTTTGTATAAAATATTCTAAAAAATGATCAACCCATATTATATTTTGCTAATTATAAGCAACTATTTCAACTAGTTGATGTACATAACTTTTCCAATTCCCATTATTTAGATCGAAGTGGTTGGAAAATAGCAAAATATCTATCACTGGTTGATAAGGAGGACATGAGAGAGAATGTAAAACAAGCCAAATTTATTTCACTTTTGATTGATGAGGTAACAGTTGTTGATAATACATCTTGGATTTGCATACATGTTTATACATTCCAAAATAATTTAATAGAACCTCATTTACTAGCACTACATAAGATGATGGAAAATTGTAATGCAGAAAACATTTACAATATTGTTGTAACCAGTTTAAAGGATATTACTAGAATGGATGAAAAATAAATGGCCATAAAGTTAATTTGTGTTGGAGCTAATGGTGTAGCTACAATGCAAGGACAAAGGAACAGTATTTGTGTTAGACTTCATGTATCAATTACCCCATATTTGATTCCCATTCATTGTATGGCACATAGAATGAATCTTGCATATTAAATTATGAGCACATTTGAAAATATTGCCAAAGTGGAAGATCTAGTCCATGAAATACACACTTGCTTTTTATGTAGTCAAAAAATATTTACAGAGTTTCAATAGTTTTCTCTAGGTGTAATTGAAGGTAAAAAATTGTTAAAAGATGTGGACATGTTGGTCAAATATCTACCTAATCAATAAACATTGCATTTATGCACCCTAGATACGGCCAACATTGAAATTTTGGAGGAAAGAGATGTCCTCCGTGCCAATCTCCAGAAAGGGATCGTTCCCGAACTAAATCCTATACTGGTAAAATACTAGGGATGCAGGAAATAAATTGAAAATAATTGAAAGAGATGGGAAATATGGCCATAGGCCGAAGTACAAGATTCGGGGCAGAATAATAACATGAAAACACCCAAGCATAGAATAGCATTGACAACAGGAAAAACTGCAAAATAATCTTGTAATCTTGCAGAAATAAATTTCAAAATAATCACTCCAAAATTCACCCTCTCACCAGCAATATTTAAATCCAATTGCAAAATTTAAATCTAACAACAAAAAAGAAATATGAATGTGAAAATAAGTGCAAAGTACAGAAAGGAATTACACACAAAATCACTTGCAAATTCAGAAGCCTGATGCCTTATATTAATGCAGAGAACTTGGAGAGTATTCTCGTAAAGTGTCTAATCTCTCTTACAATAGAAATTTGATTAGTATTTATAGATATTTTCACCTCTTTCATTTAATGCGTTAGAGAACAAAATGTCCAGGGATCAGGGAAAAAAACAAGGAAATCCCTCCTCGAAAATGTTGAAAATCTATCTTTCTTGAGGAACAGTCTCCATAAAATCAATGACTTAGGCATCGGTGCATAGATAATTAAAACATTATTGAATATCTGGAAAGTGTTCCAATGCTTTGGAAATTAAAAAGATTCGTTCATCCTTGCCATTTAGCTTCTTCCCTGCTTGAGATTCACAACATGAGTTACTTCGACTCCACCATTATTTAATATTCATGATCTTAGCATCTTCAAAACTCTTGAACATAATTCCTTTTTCCCTAGAATCACATTCACCTTAAAACCCGCTTTGCCCCCATCATTATTCTTCTTGTGCGCACAATCTTCCTTTAAAACATGGTCGCCCTTGGAAGGAGTGAATGACACGTTTGCCCCATAGAAATGGCGAACGCGATTACACCTTACCTTGAAATTTTGTTTGCCCAGGGGAGGGGAAAACGGGATGTTCACCCCTCAACCAAGGCAAACTTGATTCGACACCATCTTTGGGCACACACGAGCGTGTTCTTATTTGGAGTGTGTTCGCCCCATTGAAAGGGTGAATGTGCATACACTTTTGAACTTGCTCGCATAAAATTTTTAGAACTTCGTTCACACTTCCAAAGGGTGAATGGGGCGTTCACCCCTCGTTTGGGGTGAATGTAAATACAATTTAGAAACTTTTCAAAATTTGACTTAGGCCTTTCATTATTTTTTTAGTTTTTTACAAAAACCTTCCTTTTGAATGGATTCATGACGTAACAAATTTTTACAAAGGAAGTTTATAAAATACTTCATAAATTTTCAAATGCGAAAACATAAAAACAATATATGTGAAAACAAATTAGGAGCATATAAAATTGTTTTCAAAAGTGCTATCATATACAACAGAACTTCATAAAAACTTCCCAACAAAATCCACAATGTGGCGAAATGTAAACTGGCCAACATTTCTGGCAACTCACAGGGTATCCAGCTCGCATTTATGCAAGCGATCCTAAGCCTTGATTCATAAGGTTGCAGTCATTTTTTCCAGCCATTTTAGTGGGTACTGTTGGACATTTTGAGTCCCTAAGCTGAAATGTTGTCATTGGTGTCAATAGAGCAATAAATTTCAAAAGGATCTATGAAGGGTTTTTGTGAAAACCAAGGTAGGGAAAATAAAAGGTTTTATTTAAAACCATGGAAAATAGATTTTATCTGGTTTTTCCTTAAAACCCACGTTGGGATTTCGTTTCATCGAAAAATGTGCCTCGATGATGGAGTTATTTGAGTTTTAATGTTTGGTTTAAATTTTAATTATTTAAAATTTAAACGAAAATGTTCCCATCGACGTCATCATGCAAATACAATTTTAATATTTCTATCGACGTCTTCAAAGTGTTATTAAACACTATATAAATGGATGGCAATTAAACCAAATAATCATCCTTGCTCTCGTATGTTAATTTCCTTGGAATTCGAAAGAGCTCATGCGAATTGTTGAAAAGGAAGCAGAGAAGAAAGCACAAAAATTTGGAAATCTCAAACGTGGTATGAGGCGTGGTGCATTGGCGCATTGATTTTGCTAAGACTTTTTGCAGCGCAAATATCAGGGATCAAATCACCTTGACGACAGCGTGTGGGAAGAGCTTTGGCGCTTTGTCCTTTGTAGCAGATGGATGAAGATTAAAGGTTCTTTTGGCCTTTGCTTTTCCAATGGGCACTTTGGCTTGATTGGAATCTTAGCCGCAACTAAGTCGCTCGTGGTGTGTGATGGATGGGGGTTTGAATCCCCTTGAGAGATATTTACGTTTTTGCCTTTAATAATTTTTATTAGCCCTAAATTTTGGAGTTATAAGGTATTTAATGGGAATTAAATTTTATCATTAGGGGTGTGATTATTATTGCAAAAGCATATTTGATTTATGTTTTATTTTGATGGAAATGGAGAATTGATTTTAGGAGAAATAAGCAGTTGTTGTTAAAGTGATATTGAGAGATTTATTGTGGGTTATTTTTAATAAGGGTTTTTATTAAAATAGACTTTGGTGTATGTGTTTATGAAGTTGGAGTGAAAAAGGGTGTAAATTAAGTTATGCTTTTATTGTGATTATTTAAAAGACCACTAACCCTTATTAATATTGAAAAGGAAAGTTGTGATTAAGTGTGGCAAATTTTGTGAACAACTTATTGGCATCAAAAAGGTATGGGCACATTCTCCTATTGATTGTTTGTGGTGGTTGATTTCTAAAATATCATTGGAGTGAAAAGGATTAATTGAAGTTTCCTTTGTGAAGATGGTTGGTTGAATGCTTCAAGTTTTTTTTATTTGTGAGTTGTAATTAAACCTTGTTTCATTAGCATTGTTTTTGAAGCCCATTGATGATGAAATGAACTTGAACATGATCTAGAAAAAACATGAGTATCATTGTTATTTGAGACTTGAGATAAAGAATTATTAGAAATATTTTGAGTTGGTTGATACATGCTTGAACTAGGGTTTGTGAGAAAGGGTTGTTCCTTAATGTGATTGATTGAGTTGAGTTGGTTAAGCCTAGTCAAGTGGATGTGTGAAATGGTTGTTGAAGTTACATAAAACAAACTATTCTATATTCTGATTTGAGTTGATATTGAGATTTAAGAATAGGACATATTGAGTCTCTAACAATTCTCTTTATGCTTCTATTAAGTTGATATTGGGATTTGAGTATAGAACATATAGAGTCTCTAACAATTCTCTTTATGATTCTATGAGATTGAAAAAGTTTTATGTAAGCTTGTTAAGTAGATTTGAGACAAGTCTTTGAGAAGGCTTGTGGACTATTTTGAGTTAAGATTTTGTGAAAGCTTGCTTGATCATATTTTAGCAAGTCCAAGAGAGGACTTATTGAGCAGATTTGAGCAAGTCCAAGAGAGGACTTATTGAGCAGATTTGAGCAAGTCCTAGAGAGGATTTATTGAGAAAATTTAGATAGGTTTTGTGTGAACCTATTGAGCAAATTTAGACAAGTTTTGTGTGAACATGTTGAGTAGATTTGAGTAGATTTTGAGTGAACCTATTGAGAAAAATTGTACTAGACCGATTGTATTATGTTTAGTGCAAGAGATTGAGCAGAACTGTGCTAGACCGACTGAACTGTATTTGGTAAAGTATTGAGATAGAGCTTTGGAGGTGACAGAGTATAGAGGACAGAGTCTCAGTGGATAAAGATCCAACAACCAAGACAATTGAATACATATCTAAGTGAGAAGTCTTCAAGTAGAGAGAGATCCACCAGTCAGTGCAGCATAGAGACAGAGTCTTCTAGAAGATCACTAGCTAGATCAGAAGGGGAAATAATTCTCCTATGGAAGAGATCCATGAACTTGAGATTAGGGGATCAACATATCCTTTGGATCGAGGTCCATAAACATTGTAATTTGGGAAGGATTCCCAAGAGATCATTTGAGAAATATTTAGAAGAAATATTTTCTCTGTGGAGGTAGCCCACATTGGGTGAACCACATTAAATCTGTGTCTCTATTATGTGTGGTATTTTGTGCATTTATTTGATTACTGCTATTGATACTGCTATCTATAAACTGCATAATATTGATTTGAGAAGAAAATTAAAAAGTGGTCTTATACTGTTCACCTACCCTCTTAGTATAAGATTGTGTTCTTCAGGTACCATGACCTTTACTACGGATGTCTTTCTTCGGGCCACTTCTTCCTCTGCTCGCTCCTTTTTCTCTGCCTCTTTCGCTACTCGGAGCACTTTAGCCTTCTCTGCTTCTTCTGCTGCTTTATCTATTGCCACACGCTCTTCCACTACCTTCTCCTCTTGCTCTTGGATTGTTTTGGTAAGAACCTCATAAGCATGAACGGCCTCGTCCCAAGCATGAGTGGTGAATAGGCATGGGACACTGAGTGACTCATAGACAAAGCGAATATTCTGCACATCCATCAAACTGAGGTGCTTCGATCATTGAGCCAACTCATATAGTGATAGCTCCAAGCGTGTATACTTCTGCATCAAGGGCAACACTTGCGCTTCAGTGAGAGGTTCTTCCAGGGCATCAATTTTGGAAGCATCCTCAATGAATTTTTTCCAGAGTGCTTCCAGGTCTTCCATGGGAAGAGGTTCTCCCCAATCATCCACAAAATTTGGGAAGCCCAACCCATCAATAGTCTCAAAATGAGTCATAGAGATAGTATGCTCATGCTCAATAACGTTGAGGATGGCCCACCCCTCCCTCACTAGGTCCATGCGTTGAAAGTAGCTACGTAGAGTTATTCGTGCCTTGGACCAAGCGTAATCCATTTCGCTGAGAGGGCGAATGTACAAATTAGTGTTCAACAAAGCTTGTATTTTTATGGCCATCTCCATGTAGGGTGAAAGCATCTCCTCTATGGTGTCAATTAACTGTTTCTCGAGCTGAATCTATATTCGTGCCTCCCACAAATACTGTAGTACCTTAACAACATGTGCAACTAATTTTTTAGAGTTTTGAGCAGAGCGAAGTCGGGCGCCTTTAACGCTATCGCATGAAAATCCTGTGGCCTGCGCTACCTTCTCCTCCAACTACTTCTTCATGTCTTCAACCTGTTGCTGAAGCTTATGCATTTCAATCCTGGTAGCATCACGCTCCTTTAAGTGCACTTTGACCTGGTTGTGCAAGTAATCATTCTCTGTGGCTATTTTTTCTTCTGTGGCTCTGCTTTTTGCCAGGGCATTTTTGAGCTCAATTATCTTGTTCTAACTTTCAAAATACTTCTCCTTGTAGTGCTCACCATGTAGGTACATTGAGCTCATGTCGACCTGAATATTGCCCATTTTCTCGATCGGATCAATCCGTGTAAGATCTTCTGTAATAGTTTCAAAAATGAGGTCACCCGACAACAATTCTCCCTGAGGCTTTTGGACCAACGGAGTGATCGTTGTTATGTGAGCCTCCTTGGCAATAGGGTCAAAGGCTACTTTCTTTATCGATCGAGCTAGAGCCGAGGCCTCTTTGCGGTGCATGCTCTTCAACCATTGCGAAGAGCTCAGGTGCACCCGATTAATTTTTTCTATGTCGGGTTGTTTACGGGCCACCTATACGTCAAGAACTGGCTGCAGCTCCAAAAATGGGGTAAAAGGGACCAAAATTTCTGAGCGACCAGGCCTAGTAGAAGTGGACGACACTAAAAAAAGTGGGGGGATAGAAACAAAAATGGTGGAAGGAAGGGAGATGGCAGATTTGGTAGTGGACATGGGCTCCACTGCAGTTACACTAACCCTAGGAGGAGCCTATGTAATTACAGCCTCAATGGTGGAGGTGGTGATGACTGAAGGGATAGGGCACAAAAAAGGATTTGACCCTGATGCAAAAGAACTAAAAGAAGTGGAGGACGAAGGAGCGGGAATAGAAGAAGGAGCAACAGTGATTTCGGGAGTGAAAGAAGATGGTATAGAAGAGGATGATATAGAAACCGAAGTGGAAGGTATACCAAAAGGTGGAGAAATGGAAAGTGGAGGAGACAAAAATGTAACAGATGGAACTAAAATGGAAACCACTGCTTGCTCTGGGGGGGAAGAAGAAGAAGGAAAAGAAGACGTACCTTCGGGCGTGGGCGCCAAGTGTTGAGGAGATGGAGGTGGCTGTGAAACTACCTCCTCTTCTTATTCTTCTACCCTTTCTCCAACATCAAGAACCTCTTCTTCATCCATAATCTCCACATGGGAACTCTTCGACGACTGTTCCTCTTCTTCTTGCTGGGTGATCAAAAAAATTTGTGCAATAGAAGGTGGGGGTTCCTCAGTAGGTGAAGGGTTCAAGGCTGGTGCACAAGCAACTACCAAAACTATTACAGTCGATGCTACAGAAATCATAGCAACTGAAGTCGTGGGTGCCTCAATGGTGGAAGTCGCAGCTACGCTGGTTCGGGGCCTTTTCACTACTTTCGAGAATGGAGGCGCCAGTGATATTTTTAGCTTTTTGGGCATGGATGCTTCTTTCGGTGGGCGCTTCATCCTTTGAGACCTTCTTTGGAACCTATACTGCTCCTCCTCCTCGGAGGTCTCATTTTCGACAATAGGGTGCTCCTATTCGGTTTTGCCTTCGCCACTATCAGACTATTGGAAACTTTGTGGCAAAATATTCGTGAAGGCGACGGGTTGATATGAGTCTACAAAATCATCGTAAGCATGAGAAAACTGCTCATCTAATTTCAACCCATAAGGAGCGTGTGGCTTCCTCCGATGAATGCGCATAATCCACCAGTTCATAATATTTTCCTCAGTCCATTCAGGTTCTGCTTGTTTGATAGTTCCAAATAAACCTAGTGGAGGAATATGAGCCATGTTCTTGGCTGGATTATATTCCACCTCCTGCTCATAATAGTCATGCCATGGCGGGAGGGAAGTCATTTTTTCAATATGCCAGTTCATGTCTGGCCCATCAAAATTATTCCTTCGCTTTTGAATGTCAGGGTGAGGACAACAATGGAACGACTTTGCTTTTAAAAATTCTAAAAACTTCCCCAGAGGGTCATACCGCCAACATTGTGGTAATTCAATCAAGCCCAAGTCCTGGAGCGCTACTGTTAACAATCTATTTTGCCCAACCTGATTCACCTCTATGCCCTCAAACTTGAAAGGCATGGTGCAGGTAGTCTTCTTTCCGCGCCCAATGCCATATATGTCATTCACATGGTCCGTTTGGTGCATGACCTCCATTGCAAACATGTGCGTTGTAGCAAAATACGGTAGTAAAAATGGCTTACCAGTGTATCCAAAAATTTGGACAACAATGCCCTAGGTAAGCAAAAAAATGTCACCCTTTTCTTCTGTGATGACTGCATCTTTCAATTCCCGTGACACTCTATCATAGGTACCGCACAACAATTCAATCGTTGGCCCTAAAAACCAACTGTTAAAACTATACACTGACTCCTTTCTTAACAAAATTGAGGTCCACATATATACAGGCAAGGGCTCATTCTTTTCACCCAATGTTGAGACTGCAATGAACGAAAAATGCTGCTACAACTGAAAGAAAAAGAACCATACCAAAAATGATGTATGCCAAAATGATTGAGACTCCTCGGTTTGCATTTTTTCCAACTGGGAATTAATTCTTCAGGAAATGAAGTCCGCCCAATCAAAGTAAATGGGGTTTCCTCCTTGTCTCATGGTGGAAGGGGAATAAAACTCAACTTTGCAAATGCATTGAGCGATAGCTGCCTGCCACTTATGCACTATCTCATCCGAAGGCATCCCAACAACCCAAGACAACATAGAATAAATATCTTGGCTCTTAAATTCAGAGAGCGGCTTTGAAAAATTTGGCAGCTGCCCCATCTATGGCTCCTTAATGAGTTGGGTCTCCATAAACTGGTGCATGGCTACAGTGGAGACGTATCTGTCTTCCTATTCATCTGTGTGGATCTTCTTATGAACTGCATAGGAAGGAGGCTTCAACCCACATGCAAAGGCTTCCCTGATTTCATCTGGAGTAATTGTGAACATGATTTCTCTCCTTGCATTCCACACGGCCTTGGTGAAAGGATCATAAAATCATGCAATAAGTTGCACCAGCTCAGGGCACGGGTGGACGGGTAAACACATATACCAGGAGAGCTACGAATTATAAGGGACTGTGAGCCAACTATTGTGCGAAACACCCTGACTCACTACCACCTCCACATCTTGCCTCAATTTTTTGACCCCCTTATGTGTAATTAGGTAATCTCTCACCTCTGCCACAACGTCTTCGTAGGGGTCTAGATCTACGTAATCATTTTTACGAGCCTTTTTAGCTCTCGAACTCCTTTCCCTCTTTTTTGCTTTCTTAGGCTCTTCGGCCTCTTTGACATCCTTGGGCTCTTTACTTCTCTTCCCCATATTTTTGTTTTCCCTCTGAAAAATATTCTGAATAAACTCCTGCAACTTTTCTGCTCTGAGGAAGCTTCTACAAATTCTCTGCAACTGAAATGCAGAATGCAGCAAAGAGGAATTTAAAAATAAGAAAGAATGATAAATTTTGGGCAATTTACCTCTTCGATTTTTATAGAGCGCTCTGACACCTGCTGCAGTAAATGCAAAATTAAATGCAAGCACCTTCGGGAGGGGATTATCCTTGAGCTGCTAGCCTAGCACCATTTCTGAAGTACAAATGATTTCTTCTATGATTTGCTATTGGATCCTCCTAGAAAACTATGCCCTGATGCTGCGCAATCTCGTCGTATGACGTGCCCTGGCGCTTGAAGCTTGCTGGGGAAACTAATTTTTGCCGCTCATCAACCAATCATTTAATGTTTGAGGCCCCCTTGGAAATCTAAAAATCAGCACCTCTCACATTTTTAAAATCAATGCCCTTTTTCAAGCGCTTTTACCTTCTGATTGTTGACACGTAACCCAAGGGTGCATTGATTTCACAATGTGCCTCCGAAACTGTTGCTAACGTTTTCTCCTTCGACAGATTCTTCAGGCGCTTGGCAACTTAACCCCCTTATTGACGATTCTGATTTCGTGCGAAAATATCAATCCTTTGAATTCGGGTGACTTCATTTGAAAATTCCATGGCACATATCTCCTTTTAAAAATTAAACTTCCTTCTAAAAAACTTGGGTTACTTTTCCCCTTTTATATTTAAAGCGCCTATTTTTCTTTTTTGCTTTTTGCTTTTTTTTCATATGCGAAGAAGGTGATGTGCATGTTTTTGATATTGACATATTTTCACCCTTCAAAACACATTCACCTAAAATGTGGGCGAACATCCCATTCACCCCTTCCCTTGGGCGAACGTGTTGTTACCTTCATTGTGGCTGAAGTGGATAAAAATATGTTCGCTCATTTAGTCTTTTGGAGGTGAACGAATATGTTGCTTTGTTAAAACACTCCCTTTTCGGGCGAAAAGGAAATTTTAATCACCTCATCCTTAGGGCGAAAAGACTTTCAATCTTCTTTTTTATTTTATTTTTTTACTATTTTTTTTTAGAAAAATATTTACATATATACAAGGTAATACCTTATCAGAATAAAATCATGAAATGTAGGCCTTCAAATGAAGACCATTCACCGGAATGGGAAGCTCATAGCCCTCCATATCACGTAGATGATAAGCATTTGTAGAATTTACCATGGAAATTTGAAAGGGTCCCTCCCATATGGCATCAAACTTATGGTGATTTCCTGGCTTGGATTTCTTCTCATTCCATTTTAAGACTAAATCCCCCACCTAAAAACCTTGGTCAGTTGTCTTTTTTCCAAACCACTTTCTCATCTCTGTGGCATGTTCGGCAAAGACTTGGTAGGCTTGTTCCCTGTCCTCCTCTAATTGCAGCAATTGTGCCAGCCTTGCACCCATAGGATCATACTCTTCATCTTCATTTTGGAACAACTGCAAAGTTTGAAGCACTGGAAGTTCAATATGTGTAGGGAGAACAACTTCTTTTCCATAAACCAAAGCATACGGGGAAGTTTTAATTGATTTCTTCACTGAGATGCGATCGGCCCAAAGTGCTTGATTTAATAGCAAATGCCAACTCCTTTTGTTACTGCCCATTATCCTCTTCAAGATTCATAGCAAATTCTTGTTAGTCGATTCGGCCAACCCATTCCCCTACGGGTAATAATTGGAGGATGTTTTCAAGTAAATACCATATTTGCTGGTGAATTCAGTGATCTTAGCTCCAATGAAGGGAGTGCCATTGTCAGTGACTAGAGAATCTGGTATGCCAAATCGAGTGATAAGCCCCTCCAGAAAGGAGATAACGGTCGCTTGGTCAACCTTCTTAGTGGGTATAGCCTCCGCCCATCTGGTAAAATAATTTGTCGCTGTCAGGATATACTTGTGTTCCGCAGGAAGAGTGTGGATCAATAACACCAATAAAATCAAGACCCCACTACTGAAAAGGTGCTTCCACTTGGATTGGATGTAAGGGCAATGCTCCTTTTCTAATCCTGCCCACATATCGTTGGCAACTATCGCATTGCTGACTTATTCTATGAGCATCGATGAACAGAGTAGGCCAATAGTAACCTACTCGAATAATTTTCAAAGCCATGGGTTGGCCTGCATAATGGCCTCCAGATAGCCCAAAATGGAATTCCTCCAAAATCTTCTCCTTTTCGAAAGCTTTTACACACCTGAGGAGTACGCCGTCAATATTTTTATGATATAACCCATTAGGCAACAATACATATCTGAGCACCTGCAGTCTGAACCTTCGACGTTGTGAGGGGTCAAGGCGGGTTGGACATCTCCCAGAAGTAAAATAGTCAACCAATTCTTCTGTCCAATCCTTGTCGCTTGTAGTATGGTTTATGCAAATTATTTCGTCAATGTCTTCTTCATGAATCATATTCAATGTCTCAGCGACAGCACTCCTGGCCAACTCTTGGCATAGAGTGCACCCACGAACCAACTTTGTTGGTCGGATCTCCATGTCATATTCTTGGATCTTTGAGACCCATCCTACCCTTTTATCACCCAGTTCACCCTGAATTATGAAGTTTCGAACATCAGGATGGATGACATAAACAATAGTCTTACTTTGAGAAACAAAATGCCAAAACTTTTTGAGCGCTTTCATCACTGCATAGACCTATTTCTCTATAAAATTGTACTTCTCCTGATGCGGTGCAATAACTTGGCTTAAAAAAGCAATGGGCTTCTCTTCACCATCATCCTATTTTTGTGTCAACACAACAACATAACTCTCTTGCTCACCTACCGCATAAAGGACGAAGTCCTTTGAATAGTCTGGGTTAATTAGAACTGGCGCTTGAGTGATTCTCTCTTTGATTTCTTGAAAAGCTCATTTCCTGACCTCTGTCCATTTGAATTCAACATTATTTTTCAAAAGCTCGGTCATAGGCTTAACGACTTGGGTGAAATCAATGATAAACTTACGAATGAAGTTTATTTGGCCGAAGAAATATTGTAAGTCTTTCTTATTAGCAGGTAGCGGCAATTTCATGAGTGCCTCGGCTCTCACAGGATCAATCACCAATCCTTCTTGTGAGATCACATGACCCAACAACTTCCCTTATTTAACCGCAAAGATTGACTTCTTCGGATTTATAGAAATCCCAAATTCACGACACTTCTCAAATACTTGCCTTAGATGAGTAACATGATATTTTCTGCAATGTGAAAACATGGTCATATCATCAAGATATATCACGATAATCCTATTCAACAACTCACCAAAGGCAACGTCCATAGCTCTCTGGAAGGTAGCACCGACATTTGAAAGCCCAAAGGGCATTCGTTGATAGGCAAATGTGCCCCACTTGGTAGTGAATGTCATTTTATATTGATCCTCATCCTTTACCTAGATTTGATTATATCCAGAGAAGCCATCTAATAGCGAGAATCTCTGAGCGCCAATGACCACATGAAGAATTTGATCTATCTGGGGCAAAGGATAATGATCCTTGAGCGATGCCTGGTTCAGATTGTGGAAATCAATGCACAATCGTATATCTCCATTATTTTTTCTCATAGGGACCAGGTTCGCTACCCAGGTTGAGTGCTTAATCGGATATATAATTTTTGCCTCGAGCATCTTCAACAATTCTGCTTTCATGAGGACTTCAATCTTGGGATTGATAGGACGCTGCTTTTGCTGAAAAGGCTTGACTCCTTCTTGCAGCTCTATAGTATGTTGGATTACATTCTTGTCATATCCTTTTAAATCTTGATAGCTCCATGCTACAATATCGGGGTATTCATAGCACAGGTTCTTAATGCCTTCAAGCTCCTCTGACATACAATCGATCCCGATCTTGATAATCTTTCTTGATTCCAACTGCAACTCTTTGTATTCTTTGGCATCTACCTTAATCCTGTGCTTATCAGCTCTATCATTCTGGTCAAACAAACTTTCCAATGAGATCAAACCTCTAGGAATATGATTATTTTTTAACTGAATCATTCCCTCCTTTTCTTCCTCAGCCAGTGTTCTGTCATCTGCACCAGCAGCTTCTCTGAGCAGAAAGTTCACTATTTGTTCATCATTGTCAAATACTTGCCAATAGAGATTCTTATCTGGGACTGAAGGTCTATAGATCACTCTGACTATTTTGGGCCTTCGAACAACTTGCTCGATGGGGGAATAATTTGCACCAAGGGAAGCTAAAATATCAGCATGTCTATTCTGCTCCCGAGGAATCGCCTGAATATTTAAAGCGGTGAAAGCTTCAAATAAATCCCAGACCCTATTGCGATAAGCTTTTAGATAATGTTGTTTTGATACACATCTATTAGTAGTCTGGTTGACAATAAGCTCAGAGTCACCAAAAATCTGTAGCTGTTTAATGCCTAATTTCTTAGCTTTTCTTAAACCAAGACACAATGCTTCATACTCTGCTGCATTATTTGTACAACTCCAAGTCAATCTATAAGAGTAAGTCTTTTGTGTACCTTCAGGAGAAATCAATACAACACCAGCTCCTGCACCATTCTTACATCT
This sequence comes from Wollemia nobilis, assembly GCA_028583015.1. NCBI lineage: Eukaryota > Viridiplantae > Streptophyta > Pinopsida > Araucariales > Araucariaceae > Wollemia > Wollemia nobilis. The sequence goes on from JAQPPZ010005215.1 coordinate 268,004, forward strand.
GGCGCCATCAAAATACAATTTCCATAACTGATCCGTATCTGAACTCTATGAATCAAGAACTTGCTTCTCAACCTGCTCGGGTTTAGTTATGGTGTAACATCCAATGTCAGTTTCGATCATTGCATTAAAATCTATGAGCAAAAACTCATCCTCCAAATGAAACTCACTCAAAGCTTCCTTCACCAAATCAACTTCCTCTAGCTCTTCAGTCATCATGTTCACTGTGCTTGGGGACTGTTCTTCTTCTTCAAACCTCTCAATGTGAAAAGGTGAAGGTTTTTCATTATGGATACGAATTCACTTTCCCTTGAATGGTATCTCCAAATGCGAATAGTCCAAGGAGAGGTATCCCCCTAGTTTAGCCATGAATTCCCTTGAGAGACACATGCTAAAGTATGGCTCCAGGTCAACTACAACCACTTCTTGGATGACGGTAATTTGTGGCATGTTGTGAAGGACAATAGGGATATCTTTGATAACTCCCACTATCTTGACCGGAGTTCCATATAATTGCAACACTCCTAGGCTACTCCTTGTATATTCCATCCCCATCACCTCGCATACTACCTTTGGCATGATAGTAGTTGTAGCTCTAGAGTCGATCATACAATTATGTACAATCCATCCTTCCATTCTTAAAGATAAGTAAAATGGGGGAGGCCTATTTTTACCTATTGCAGAAGTTGGCAGTGCCTACGCTAGGACTATTTGGGAATGATCTTTCTTCTGATCCTTAGCGGTTTTCAAAGATTCTTGTAACAAATCAATCTATCCTAGCAATTGTAGCGCATCATACAAGCTAACTTTTGTTGGGATCTTCTTCATTTCCTCTACGATGTTGTAATTTGAGGCAGCCAAAACCTTCTCTTCTGGAGCTCATTCATATCTATCTCAATATTGTTGAGTGGCTTCCACTCTTTGCCTCTTCGTCAATGATGGATACTTAAGTCGCTCCTTGGCTTGTTCTTTTGTTTCATCGTGTGTTTGAGCAGCTGTTGCAGGTTGTGGAGTTGGTGGCTTGGTCTGTACCCTCTCTTGAGTTGACTTGGGCAATAAATCCTTCAATTTAATAGAATATTGCTCCTTAGCCTTTGTGGCAGGTGCTTTCGCTAGAGGTAACCGCTTCTCATCTTGCACCTTTGGTTCTACAGGTACCTTCAAGGGTTCGAGCTCCACTGGATCCACAGTCACCAAATTTTTCCTAGACCTCGTAAGGACTGATACTTGCTCCAAGGATGGCATCATGCAATTGTGATCAACTTCTCGAATCATATTAATTTTCCCACCTGCGGAGCTTTTTGCCAGCGTTTGGACATAGTTCATATGTACCATACAAGTGTCTTCCCCATGGGGATCATTACATGTAGAGAACCAATATGCCTTTTTCTATTGCACTAGCCTCCTTATTTCCTAGCACTGTAGTACTCTTTTTAGGTCCCCTACTAGTAGAAGCTTGCTCTCGGGTAATTGGTGGAGTTTGGAACCTTCGGGACCTGAACTCAGCTTTTGCTTGCTTCTTTCTCACCATCGTGAGCTCATTAGAAATTGTCCTCAATGTTGCATTATTGGACTTCACTTCCTACAATAATGTCGTGAAAGGGTTAGGATTAGACGATGGAATGGGTGTTGGAAAAGGTAAGGGTGCTTGCGATGCTGGTAATGGAAAAGGAGTCGAAGGCGTCGATAATGCGGGGAAGGGAATAGATGCCGGTAGTTGAGGAACTGATGGGGTAGGTAACTGTGTAAAACTTGGAGCTGACTATTATGGGAGAGGAATCAAAGCAATATGAGGTGGGCTAGAGTTCCATGAGGGAACTGGGTACATGGATGGCATAGGTTGCAAAAATGCACTAGAATATAGATACTAAGGAAGATCAAGGAGGATTGGCATAGTTGTTTTCGGAGGAAGTCTACCCATGATAATCAAATCAGATTCAACCTTTTGAGCCTGTGTGTATAGGTCTGGAAAGGTGGTCACATTGGCCTATCATACCACCATACCAATATCAGTGCTAAGTACTCTGAGATAATAAAATGTGGCTTGCTCATGCGTAGGTCGCAAACCGTCAGGGACTCTCTACCAACTTCGCATGAATATGACATTAAAATCCATGATCTCCTCTTGTGGATGTCTCTAAATCATCGTGAACTGGTGTAACAAAGAGTATGGATCAGCTTGTTCATGAAAATTCTTTATTAGTAACCCCACCAACTGATCCCATGAAGTAATAGTACCTAGTTGTAATGATCGATACCAATACAACAATTTTCCTCTCAACGACAATACTAGCAGCTTTATCATTACATCTTCATCTATTATATCATGGATAGTCGCTAAAGAGGCCACATCTTGGATATGCTCATATGCAGTTTTACCAGTACCATCATAAGTTGGCAAGGCTTTCAAAGCAGCTTGGGGTACTAGATTTTGTGCTTGTAAATTCAAGGCTCCTGAGCTATTCCATGCTGGGAACTGCCTTGGTGGCTGTTGTTGATGGGGCGAAGGATTTTGAGCCATATGGACTGGTATATGAGGTGTAGGTTGAGGAATGCTAGTGGTCGTATGAGGTGGAGGGAAACTGGTGGTGGTACTAACTAGACTTATAGGAGCAGAAAATACGTCGGCTAACCATGAGGATGTAACAGATGGTATGTGGGAAATATGAGGTAATGAAGAGGTACGCCAAAAAGTGGCTAGCTGAGGATGTTCTCCTAACCTTTGGATATCAAGTTCGTAGAACTCAATTTGATGATTTGGATTTTTGGCTTGCGATCTTGTATTCATGAGACACAACTTTCCATTGCTCTCACATTCAAAGATTTTTGGGTATAATCGAGTCGCCAGATGTTCTAATTATCCTGTAGAAAGGCGAACACCAAACCTAAATACTGTTGAAAGTGGAACTTTTGAGGTCCCACCGAGCATGCCAAAAACTATTGGTCAAATATCTGCCTAATCAATAAACACTACGTTTATGCACCCTAGATACGACCAACATTGAAAGGCCGGAGGAAAGAGATGTCCTCCATGCCAATCTCCAGAGAGGGTTGGTTCCCGAACTAAATCCTATACTGGTAAAAGACTAGGGATGCAGGAAAGAAATTGAAAATAACCGAAAGATATGGGAAATATGGCCACAGGCCGAAGTACAGGATTTAGGGCAGACTAATAGCAGGAAAACACCCAAGCATAGAATAGCATTTACAACAGGAAAAACTATAGAATAAACCTGTAATATTGCAGAAATAACTTTCAAAATAATCACTCCAACATTCACTCTCTTACCAGCAATATTTAAATCCAATTGCAGAATTTAAATCTAACAACAAACAAGAAAGATGAATGTGAAAAAGAAGTGCACAATATAGAAAGGAATTACACACAAAATCACTTGCAAATTCAGAAGCCTGATGCCTTGTATTAATGCAGAGAACTTGGAGAGTATTCTCGCAAAGTGTCTAACCTCCTCTTACAATAGAAATTTGATTAGTATTTATAGAGGTTTTCACCTCTTTCATTTAATGCATCAGAGAACAGAATGTCCAGGGATCAGGGACAAAAACAAGGAAATCCCTCCTCGAAAATATTGAAAATCTATCTTTCTTGAGGAACAATCTCCATAAAATCAGTGACTTAGGCATCGGTGCATAGATAATTAAAACATTATTGAATATCTGGGAAGCATTCCAATGCTTTGGAAATTAAAAATATTCGTTCATCCTTCCCATTCAGCTTCTCCCCTGCTCGAGATTCACAACATGAGTTACTCGACGCCACCATTATTTAATATTCATGATCTTGGCATCTTCAAAACTCTTGACCATAATTCCTTTCACCCCGGAATCATGTTCACCTTAAAATCTGCTTCACCTCCATCATTCTTGTTCTTTGTGCAATCTTCCTTTAAAACACGGTCACCCTTGGAAGGGGCGAACGACGCGTTCGCCCCATAGAAAGGGTGAACGTGACAACACCTTGCCTTGAAAGTTCATTCACCCATGGGAGGGGCGAATGGGATGTTCTCCCCTCAACTAGGGTGAACCTGAATCGACACCATCTTCGGGCATGCACGAGCGTGTTCTTCTTTGGGGTGCGTTCGCCCTTGGGAAGGGCGAATGGCGCGTTCACCCCATTGAAAGGGCGAATGCGCATACACTTTTGAACTTGCTCGCATTGGATTTTTGGAACTTCGTTCGCCCTTCCAAAGGGTGAATGGGGCGTTCACCCCTCCTTTGGGGTGAACGTAAATACAATTTAGACACTTTTCAGAATTTGACTTAGGCCTTTCATTCTTTTTTCAGTTTTTTACAAAAACCTTCCTTTTGAATGGATTCATGATGTAACAAAGTTTTACAAAGGAAGTTTATAAAATACTTCACAATTTTTCAAATGCGAAAACATAAAAACAATATATGTGAAAACAAATTAGGAGCATATAAAATTGTTTTCAAAAGTGCCGCCATATACAACAAAACTTCATAAAAACTTCCCAACAAAATCCCCAATGTGGCGAAATGCAAAATGGCCAACAATACTTGTGTTTTGCAAGAGGTTCGTGAAATACACACTTGCTTTTTATGTATTCCAAAAATATTTGCAGAGTTTCAATAGTTTTCTCTAGGTGTAACTGGAGATAAAAAATTGTTAAAATATGTGGACACCAGGGGGATTTCACTGTTTCTTCCTGCAAAAAGGGTTTTTTCATAATATCAATCCTTAGTGGGATCTATGTATCCACATCATAGGGATATTGACAAGGTAAGATATTTTCTATATTGTATGACTGAGTTGGAAACTCTTATCACATTATGTGGTATTCTTTAATTGTTGCAAGAAATGAATACTTTGATTAAACTCGCATAGGAAAGAACAATTTATATTATCGATTTCATCAGGATGAGAAAATAAATACGTATGCTTATTGATAAGATTTACTTATTAGGAGAAAATTTTAAGGATCCTTTGTTTGATAGTTAGAATGCATTAGTTCAGGTCAATGATCCCAACAACTTTTTAAATTTTAACATCAATGATAATATTTGTATTTCTATGAATGGAAAGATGATTCCTTTATTTATTATAAAAACTGATTAGATACAGTTACAGAGGATGTTGAACAAGTTCCCATAACACATGGTGGATTTGATGTGGTTTTACATAGTACTAAGAATAAACTAATAAGAATTATAGAATCAATGCCAAGGGAAATAAGAGATCATTTTCATAGATATGAGCTACTTGAGGCAATGGTTGTGGTTAACCCCATGTTCTGGAATCCTTGTCTTGACCACAATAGTGAAATTCAGTTGTTTTTATATTATATGGGCACTCTTATGAGATATTTCTCTAAATGTGTGGGAGTAAATGGTATTCAAATCAATGGTAATCTAAAAAAAGAACTTTTGAGAGAAAAATTAACCAATTTTGAAATAATAATGGTTAATCAAATTGCACATTTCAATAACCCACGTGAGCCTAGTTCCATCATGTGTTTGTGGAAAAAATTGTATCCAAGTAGTGTCTTACAAGAAATGATGAGTGAATATTTTATTTTATATAAATTATGTCAGACAATGATTTTGGGATCTGTTGAAGATGGAAGGGTTTTTAGTGCACTATATTTTGTGAAATCTAAAGATCATAATATGTTGGATAAAAATTTGAAGAATTGTTTGAGAATGTATATTTCATCATACATGTTGTATAAGTATCCTTATGATAGAGCTTTGGCATATTGGAAGTCACTAGCAAAGAGAAGAGGTATCACTAATACTAGTAAATTACCCCTGATCATAATCCCATTTTGTTGGAGATCCCCACATTTATGTCCTTCAAGAAACATTTTAGATTTCAATCTATGTGGATCAAGCATTCCAGTTTCAGAGATAACTTAATTCAGTGGTGGTAGTAGCCTGTCAAGGGTAGTGCAGCTTTTAAACTTGTTCACAAATTAAAGTTTGTTAAAGAAAATATTTGAATTTAGAACAAAGAGGTCTTTGGGAACCTCTTAAAAAATAAGAAACAAGTTGTTGAAAGTTTTAAGATAATTGATCATAGGATTCAAAATGGTGATGCTGATGAAACTACTAGGTAGGAGGAACATGCAAAACTAGCAAAGTTTCATAACATTTTGGCCTATGAGGAAATATATTGGAGGTAAAAATAAAGGGTGCTTTGGTTGAAATATGGAGATTCAAATTCTAAGTTTTTTCATGTCACCACACTTAGAAACAAAAGCAATAACAAGATAATTTTTTTGAAAAAAGCAGATGGTTCTAGTACTCAGAACTTAACAAAAATCAGAAAGGAGACAGTTTCTTATTTCAATTCTATCCTTGGTCAGGAATCACAGTACAATCAGAATGCCAATTATATTCTCTTGCAATCCATTCCCAACATAATAAATGAGGATATAAGCCTTAAGCTTATAGCTCCATTTTTTGAAGAGGAAATTAAGGAAGCCTTGTTTAGCATGGAACCTGACAAAGCCCCGGGTCTCGAAAATTTTCCCCCTCGTTTCTATCAAGATTTTTGGGACATCATAAGTGAGGATGTAATTTCTACTGTCCGTGAATTCCAAGCAAGCAATCATATCCCAAAAGGTCTCAACTCTACTTTTATTGCTCTAATTCCTAAGAAGCAAACCCTTGAATCTATGGCTGACTTTAGGCCAATCAAAATGTGCAATGTTTCTGTATCGCTCCAAATTTTTCACACCCTTACCTTCAGGCTATAGGATCCATGCCCGAAAGGAGGATGGGAAAAGGATGGTGCGGTACCTCGGACTGAGAGGACTTTGCGAAGGTCCCGCCTCTCAAAGGAGGTGTATTTTGATGATTTTTCGACGGATGGTGGGTTCACCAGGAAACATTTAATGGCAGTTTCCACGCCTAGGTTTGGAATGTGTTTTGATGTGTTCGTTTTTAACCTTAAGCATTCATATCCTAGGTTTGGCCAAATGATTCTAAATTAATCTAAATGAAAGTGCAGATTTAATGAATACAGAAAACAGATTTAAAGATAGAAAACAGAGAAATTACTGAACATTAAAAGCAGAATACCTGATCCGGATGTCTGATGAAGATTCTGGTGTTTGAAGCAGTCAGGATCGTCTGGAATTCAACAGAATCGTCTGAGATCAGACAAGATCGTCTGAGATCTGACGAATTCATCAGACGAATTCGTCAGAGACCTGCAAATAGAAAAACAGATGCAAAATACAAAGAATACAACAATGATAACAGAGGAAAATGACATAAAATAATAGCAGTGTTATCAAACTGAAACTTAGGCACAGAAACAAAAATAAATCATGCTAATTAGATGATAATTAGGATTTAATTATGCACTTAATCTAAATGGGTGAACTCCAAATGCAAAATAGTATAAAATACTGAATAAATTATCTAATTTGCAGAAGAAAACAACAGAGAAAAGGTTGAGAAATGCAAACTTTAGGCACTGATTGCCTCAATGTGGACTACAGTCAAGATCGTCTCGTATCAGTATGAAATCATCTCACATTTGACAAGATCACCTCCGATCTTAACAGGTTCGTTGGTGACGATGTATGCTTGCTCCGGCTGAAAAATAAGGTGGTACCTGCAACAAAATTGATAGAGAACCAATGCAAAATAGAGTTTGAGATGTTTTAACATGTAGACAGTCAGTTTACAGGGAATTTCAGCGGGGGGGTGCTAAGGGGATAGCTTAGGATTAAATAGGCTTAGGGGAGTAGTTAGGAGGTTGGAGATCATCCCAATTTGGGAGATCTCCAACGGGGGAGGGTCCCTAATGGCACAGACACGCTTCTGCCCGGATTGGAGACCCGTTGGAACAGAAGCTAATTTTGCAAAATTAGTTTTGCGACAAGATCGTCTGGACGTCCTAGCCCAGACGAAATCGTCAGATCTGGGGCGATATCGTCTGATCGGCGACGATATCGTCAAACGGTCAAAACAACCTCTAAAATTGGCACGAAAAAGGGGGAAACGGATTACCCGACGGTTAACGGGCGGTTTGGGAGGTTAAATTTGAATTTAAATTATTTACTAAGGTGAATGTAATTATTATAATTTTACTGCGCCAATTTTAGGGTGCTACATTTTGCCCCCTCTTTAGCAAATTTTTCGAAGAAAATGCGTTAAAGATGAGTTCTTCTCGATCTACGAGAAAGCAAAAATTATTCCCATTTTTAGGCGACGATTCTTGGTCGAATCGTACGACGACTTACTATGGTGCCCCCTCCGTGTTTTTACCCAAATCGAACGTTTGAGGTAAAAACACGAAAAAGCAAAAAATTATTTTTGAATAAAATTAAGAAAAATAGGGTAAAACCCTAATTCATTTTTACTGTTCATTTTCTAGTTTTTTTAGAGCTCTGAAGCAAAAATGGTGGAGACGACGCACAGATCGACAGAGGTCCGACGCGGTCTACGGGTAAGAGTCTAGACTTAACTAGAATGCTTTAATTTGAATTTACATGCTTTGTAGGTAATTTTTAGGTGAATTTTGAGCATCGCGGCCGTTTTTGGGCCGTCGACGTCATCGGGACGAAATCGTCCCGATTTCGACGAAATCGTCTCAATTTCGTCCAAGGGCGAAATCGACGAAAGGGGGACGATTTCGTCAAATTAGAGACGATTTCGCTGACAAAATCGGAGACGATCCTGCTCAAATTTGGGACGATATCGTCCAATAGTGGGCGATATCATCAATTGCATAAAATTGAATTTTAACTTGCATTATTGTTTATTTGAATTGTTTATTAATGATTGTTTGTTGTTTTGTTGTTTATGTTTGCAGAGAGGTTTACTAAAGAGCAGGGAATGGAAGTATGGAGGTTTGAGGGATGACTTGGCCGCTCTCACACAGGCAGAGCGAGATCAGCTGGCATAGGCCGGCTTGCAGCATGTGGCAGAGATGCCACAGGTATCCACAGATATGGGGCTACTGACGGCCCTAGCAGAGAGGTGGTATCCGGGTTCTTCATGTTTTTGGCTACCGACAGGGGAGATGACTCCCACTCTAGAGGATGTATGGAGGATTCTAAGAATCCCCATACAAGGATGGTTGATTACTCCTACGGCCAATCAGGGCCACGCTATGGGACGACTGTGTGGTGACCCGAGCTTTGCCCTGGAGAAGGGCAAAGTTAACATCGAGGCACTATGCCAGATGCCTGGGGCATCTAGACTCACACGGGTGCTAGCTGGAGTAGTTGGTGGACTTTTGCTGTGCCACCAGAGGGGGTGCAGGGTGTCGTGGATGCTCGCAGATGTGATCTATGATATGCGGGACCACGGGTACAGGTTCTCTTGGGGTAGCTATGTGCTATGCCGACTGTACAGGATCCTATATGGGGTCGTGTACAAGGGCGGCCGATGTCTGGTGATGACATCGCTCTTACAAGTTTGGTGTTGGGAGCACATTGCAGTGCGGAGGCCGGTAGGGCTTCCTATGACAGGGGTTGACGGGGAGAGGCCCCAAGTCTTCTACTGGTGGCTCAGAGAGGGTCACAGTGGCGGATCGACCTCCCTATGTCCCGGAGGCTATTGGATGACCTAGTCCCGGACCAGATCACCTGGAGGCCATGGAGGGAGCATCCAGGGTGGGCCGAGGATGGACAGGAGTTGGCTCATGTCAGGCGAGTCTGCTGGCTATGGATGGAGAGAGGAGAGGTGGAGCTCCACCGCTATGACCAAGTTTTGAGGCAGTTCGGTCTGCAACAGGGGATCCCATCTCTGAGGGATTACGAGTTTTCCTGGACTATCCGGGATAACACCATAGTTAGCGGGGCACCAGACATGCAGCGATTCTGGAGCCAAGACACGGACGATGCCCCCATCCAGCTAGTGGATGGTGACGACGCAGGGGTAGCCGATGGCTACGATGCCTGGTACGTAGGCATCCACCCTCCTCGGATGACGAGGGCACAGGGTCCGATTCATGCGGTTGTGCATCGGATAGGGAGGCGGTGCCAGGCAGCGATGGAGGCAGCCCAGGGTCACGGCAGGGAGAGAGGCGAGGAGGCCACAGGCACAGGAGAGGCCACGACAGAGGGAGAGGAGGGAGGCGAGACCCCCATCTCCACAGAGGCCACCATCGCCCGATAAGGGCAAGGGCATAGACATAGGAGAGAGTAGCGAGATGGCTACTCTCCGGGCGGAGAGAGATCATCTCCAGGCACAGGTGCAGACTCTACAGGATGAGGCTGCACGCCACCGAGCTGAGGTGTCATAGCTGCGGGATGAGATTGCACGCCTCAGGGCACGGGGCGGAGGGGCGAGCTCTGGGGAGCTGACACGGGCTATTGCCCAACTTACATTCTACTAGACATTGTACTACCATCTGGTGCCAGAGGCGGATAGACTACCCCTGCCAGCCAACATTGCAGATCCGATCAGGATCGGGTCATCGAGGACCACGTCCCGGTCGAGGACTAGGACTACATAGACTGCGATGGGGCCACCTCGTCCACCTCAGGGCGGGGGAGGAGATGAGGCAGAGAGCTCGAGGGGCTCTCGAGGCTAGAGGGCTGCACTGACATAGTACAGACTGATATTGTATTATATGATTATTATTTTGTTGATAGAGGATTGAGTATGCCGAGGTACAGATTGTGGCATACCAATCCAGTTTTGATGATGTACATATATGTTGTTGATATATATATGATATGAGATATGTTTTTGATCACATGACTTGTATAATGGTATGATGCTTATGATGCTTTTTTTTTTATTGATTGATTGATTTGATAATTCATGTAATTATGTCGTTGGAAATATTATAATTTGAATGTCATGCTTGTAAGATTTTAAATGAAATAATCTGAAGTAACAAATTGGTTGTTTGTGATGTGATGATAAAAATAAAAAGAGACTTCTAACAATAATTTCAAAGGACATTGTCGCTATTATAGACCATTTCATGGAGTCGCTGCTCACTCGGTCGTCAAGCTAATCCCAGTATAGAAATATGGTTAAAAGTAAAAGAGTGCTTAAGAGACTGTCTTAAGACTTTGGTGCAATAGTGCAAATGAGGATGATGATGATTTGTTTTTCAGATTTCCATGAAAATATTATGCATGAAATATTTTAAAATGACTTTTGCTAGGCATAAATTCCTAAGTGTGATAAAAAAAATTTTTTTGGATAATTCTTTAGGAATTATACCATCATTGCAAATTGAAGTTTGACATAATGACATGAAATAGAACAGGTGTTTGTTTGTTTTGAAGCATAATTTGTGTAACAAAATGATTTAAGTCATATGTTTTTATGATTTTAAATAAATGGAGAATAAAAATTGGTACAATGGTTTGCGCTAGGCATAGAATATGTAGGTATAGACTTATACCATCATCGCGAAAATCCAAAAAAAGATAGTTTTATTGCATGGTTGATTTTTGATAAACAGAAAATATGAAAATGAGGACTTGCGCTAGGCATAAAATTCCAATTTTGGTGTTGGAACTATACCATCGTCGCGAAAGTCAACCAGATATATATATTTTGATTGTATATTTTTGAAAGAAAATTTTGATTTTTCTATTATATAGTTGTCTTTATGGTAAACAACTGTACTTGATTTATTCCAAACAAGTTGCAAAAATAATATTTCAAAGTATTTTGAAGACAAAAGTTAGATTTATAAGGAATCCCATGTGCATATGTGAATTCATTTCCAATCTTGATTTATCATAATGATACACAAAATCTCTCAAATACAAATGTGTGTGCAATTGCTTTGTGCATTTACCAGTTTTTGAGCAAGATAATATGATACAAGTGATTTGAAGAAACCAAATAAGTGTTCATTAACCATGATGTAGATGCATATAACCATACTAGACTACTATGTAGGTCGGATTATCAAGAGCTAGCTAATCCATAAGCAGACATAGGTCTGTACAAAAGAAGGTCGCTAATGTGACAGACATATCACCACGCTAGGAGTTACCCAAGGCCAAGAAGGTTGGGCACAAACCACCTGTTATGGGGCTTACCTCACAGTTTTCGAATAATTGAGAATTCCAGGGATTCAAGCTCATCAACCCTTCTTTTCTTTTCAAAGGGTAGGGAAAGGGATTTTATTGCTTTCTTGCTTTCTTTTGAACTTTGCTTATTTTTCTTTTTGTATTTCTTTTGTATTTTTGCTTGATAATGCTTGGAATATTGCTGTAATGATATAAAAGAACATTTTTCTTTTTTTCTTTTTTTCTTGAACTTTTCTTTTCTTTTTCTTTGCTAGGGATACTTGCTCGGATTAGCTGTAGAGCAAGGGATTTTTATTCTGGGTAGGGGTGAGCTTGTCCTTTTGCCAATTCTCAAAGATTCTAGACCATGTGCATGATAGGATAGCAGGGGAAACTTTTCGCTCAAGAAATCACTTCTACTATGTAGCAAAGCATAGAAATTACAAATATAATCATTTTATTGTGAAAAGATGTGCTTGGTTTAAGTAAATAACAAGATCAATTCTCTATGCTCAAACTTTATTTAATTGAATTTTGTGAACTTTGATATAAGAGAGATTAGTAATCATGCCAGATAAAATCAAGATATTTATTGTTGTGAGTGTGCAAGTGAGGGATTCCAAATAAATGCTAATTTATCCAAAATAATTTGAAACATATAACTGCAATACTTGTAAGAAAATATATATAAACACTTTTGAGAAGTTTTGAGAATGTTGACTCTCTCTTTCTTCTTTATTTTGTTTTGGTTTTGAAAGAGTCAAGCATATTGCTGTTTTTATATTTTTATCATTATTTTTTTTTTTTTTTATTTTTGTTTTTGAGCAAAAATTTAACAAGTGCCATAAATAAATGCAACAAATAGTTTTGAAGATTTTTGATGATTATGAATGTTTTTGATGTTTTTGAATTTATAAATTTGAAAGAAATACAAGATAGTGATTTTGAAATATTTTAAACAAATATATACAAGGATGAAATGACCAAATTTATGCATAGTAACGTTTAAGATGCAAAATATTCATGGGTTCTTTAAGTTCTTTACCATCTAAGGTAGATAATTTGTATGCTCCCGATTCAAATTTAGCAGTAATAATGTATGGTCCAAGCCAGTTGGGCTCAAATTTACCTTTAAGGTCCTTAGTTGCATTTGTATTTTTTTTGAAGATTTTGAGGATTTTGATTTTTTTGTATTTTGATTTTAATTTATGAATTGAAATTGGTGGTATATACAAGATGATCTATATACACTATACAAGGTTATTTGAGTATAGCATGTCTAAGGTTGCTTCAAAATCAAAGGAGGTTTTGAAGGATAATCTGGTTGAGTTGAAGGTAAGAACAAAAGGTGATGAATAAAAGGTAGTGATAACAAAAGCTTTGTTATAATGTAGAATAATGTAGCAAAAGATTTGACTTTTATATGTGTAAAATTGATCATGTTACAAAATAAAATGTAAGAAGGATAAGAAGGTTCTTGATTCTTATCACTATATTCCAAGTCTTGATAAGATGGAGGGAGCATATATGAAATATATGCATGGGTGTTATTTGGTAAACAAGGATGATCATATATGGATGAAGAAAAGTGATGGATAGAAGATAATTGTGACAATAGAGAATGTATAGAACTTGATGTTTCAACCGTTAAATATTCTTTAAATGGTGTTGGGTCACCATGTATGGTAACACTTTTATTTGCAAGTTCAAACTTCAAACATTGGTGAAGAGTGGAAGGGAAAACCCTCATCGTATGAATCCAAGGACTTTGGAGAAGTAGGTTGTAAGGTGAAGGGCAATATCCTACATAGAATAAAATATCCAGGATCTTGGATCCAATATTAAAGGGAAGAATTATAGTACCTTGAGCTTCTTGAATTTCATTGTTAAAAGATTTTATAATAACATTTGATTCATTAATATCTTCTTCCTTTAATTTGAGTTTTTGGAATAATTGATAAGTGCATAAATTAAGAGAGGAGCCATTATCTACCATGATAGTTCTAACAAGTGTTTCTTTACTAGATCCCGTAATGTAAAGATAGTAGTCTTCTTGTGGAGTAGAGGAAGGAATATCCTCATCATAGAATGAAATATGGTTAACCTCAAGAGGGTTTACACCATTAATTATGTTCTTAGAGAAAATATGATGAGGAACAAATTGTTGGCTAGGTATTTTGAACAAAATTTCCTTATGATAAATTTGTAATACTTCTAAAAGGGATATCTTTGCTTGAGGATTAATCACTTGTTGTTGGCTATCAAAGTGGATTTCAGATTGAGATTTTGATTCTAAAGATGAGCTTTCTATGCTTACATTCCATTTTGGATCATTCTCTAGAGTCAAAGATAGTTTTGAAGGTTGGTCAAATGAGGAATCCATATCTTGAATATCAGATTGAGTTGATTGAACTTGAGGTTGCTCATTTGTAGTTTTTGTTACAATATTAGTAATATCATCATGAAGGGACACATTAACATGCAATATTTGATTGGTTTCTTGTTGTTGATAATTGAATAGGGGTTCTTGGGAGATCCCCATGTCTTGATTGATTATTGGTATTTGTTGTGTAGGAGTTTGATTGTTTACTGGAGATTTATAATCAGTTGTAGATTGTAATTCCTTTATATTAAAAAGACCCTTATCAATCAAATCTTGAATTGCACATCTTAAATCTTTACAATTTTGTGTCATATGTCCATCTACTCTATGATATTCACAATGTAGCTCGGGTTTAAACCAATCTATTGTGGTATCAGGTTGTCTTATGGAAGGGAGTTCAATCTTATTTGTGTCAAGTAAATACTTGAGAATTATATCCATTGGTTGATTGAGCTTTGTAAATGTACGTGATGAAGGTTTTTGAGAGGTTTTTGATAAATGCCTTAGGAATTTCGTCATAAAAGGACCTAATGGTTTCTCACCTCTACTTTCTTTATTATGGGTAGAATGATGACAGGAAGATTGCGAAGCATGAGGTGAGTGCATGGTAGAATTGGAAGAATAAGTATTTTCTTGTTGAAATGGATGTGTTGTATTGAGAGAAGAATATTGAAAAGGTGGTGGAGGATTGTATGTGGATTGATAGACATAATATGGATATATGGGAGAATAGATAATATCATTATGAAGAGGATTGGCAAAGGGATTGTTTTGTTGGGTTATGGATGAAAAATAAGAAGAGTGTGATGGAGGTGGTGTTGAATAGGGATGAGGTTGGTCATAATCAACAAATGTATTTGGCTGAATTCTTCCAACATTACTGATGGGCTCATATGGATTTGAGTAAAAACTCATGGTTTCTTTAGTACTTCTAAAAGTAATATTTAACATCTACTATTTAGAATTGAATCTAAAACATACAAACTTGAAATGATGATTTTGTTTTGTTTTTGTTTTTCTTGTATACATATATATATATATATATATATATATAAAATATATATATATATATATATTTGTTTTTGTTTTGTTTTCAAAAGGTTTTGATGCATTCACGTCGGGTTCACCAAAATGTATCGCTCCAAATTTTTCACACCCTTACCTTCAGGCTATAGGATCCGTGCCCGGAAGGAGGATGGGAAAAGGATGGTGCGGTACCTCGGACTGAGAGGACTTTGCGAAGGTCCCGCCTCTCAAAGGAGGTGTATTTTGATGATTTTTCGACGGATGGTGGGTTCACCAGGAAACATTTAATGGCAGTTTCCACGCCTAGGTTTGGAATGTGTTTTGATGTGTTCATTTTTAACCTTAAGCATTCATATCCTAGGTTTGGCCAAATGATTCTAAATTAATCTAAATGAAAGTGTAGATTTAATGAATACAAAAAATAGATTTAAAGATAGAAAACAGAGAAATTACTGAACATTAAAAGCAGAATACCTGATCCGGATGTCTGATGAAGATTCTGGTGTTTGAAGCAGTCAGGATCGTCTAGAATTCAACAGGATCGTCTGAGATCAGACAAAATTGTCTGAGATCTGACGAATTGTTAGCGTACTGTTAACATATTGTTATGTATTTTGGCTATATTACGTTATTTGTTGTACTGTTACAACTACGTAACAGAGTTCAGTTGCCTGTGTGCTATTCACGGCACTGTAACATGTATTTATTCCGCAGATGCATAATAAACGATGTTCCAAATTCTTCATGGCATCAGAGCCAGTTCTATGATTTCCCTGGGCAGAGGAATTTTTTGATTGTAGAGTTTTTTCTTCTTGGTCGCGCAGCCACGGAAGGGAGAAAAAAAAAAATTTCCAGCTCTGCGCTCAACGCAGAACCTCCGTCTCCGCGACGCGAAGGAAGGCCCCCTGTTGACTCCGCACGCAGAGCCGCGACGCGCGCAGAGTGGCGACGCCCACGCACAAAACGTCGACGCAGGCCGACGTCCACGCAGTCGCAGAGGAGGAGGGACAGTGCCCCCCCTGGACGACGCCATGCAGATGTGACGTCGTGTGCAGGGCATAGACGTACTATCTACGCTGCGTCACGTCGCGCGTAGAGGAGGAGGGACAGTGCCCCCCCGAACGACGCCACGCAGACGTGACGTCGTGCGCAGGGCGCAGACGTACTGTCTGCGCTGCGTCATCGCGCGGCAGGAGGAGGGAAAGCCCCCCGCGCGGGAATTTTAAATTCTCGCTGCGCGCAGGGGTATAAACCCCCCCCCCAAAAAATTTTTGCGCAGCACGAATCGCGCGTGACTCCCCCCCAACTCGATTTTTTTGAAAAAAGAAAAAAAAAAAAAAAAACAAAGAAAAAAAAAGTGTTGCGGACGCGGAGGGAGGTCCGCGGCAAGCGGAGCGGACCGCACCGCTACTCGAGGAGGCAGAGGGGAGGCCCGTGAATCGGCGGGTGATTTTTTTTGAAAAAAAAAAAAAAATTGAAAGCCCGGGAAGCAGCGCCAGGGAACGTAGACCGCAGGCGGGAAACAGCAACACGCGAGGCCGCAGCTGAGGAGGAAGAAGGTGTTCAAAAAGGAGGAGGCTCTTGATCTCCTCTCGGATCAGCCCGTTGGCTCACGTGTTCGTGAGCCGTGCGGTTAAGGCTCAGGGAGCCTGTAGGTCGGGGGTTCAAATCCCGCCGACTCCCCCCAAGGTATTTTTTTTTTTTCAAAGTCATTTTTAATTATTATTTTTTTTAATTAAAATTTTTAATTTTAATTTTTTTTAATATAGTTTTAAACTTTATAAATTAAAATTTATTTTTAATTTATTTTTTCTAAAGTTTTAAAACTATATAAATTAAAATTATTTATTTTAATTTTAAAATTGATAATAATTATTAAAATGCTTTGTTAAAGAACGCCTTTTTAAGGGGGGATATTTTTTCAAAAAATCAAAGGGGGATAGTGAGTAATTTTTTGAAAAATAGCAATTTGGCATTGTAAAAGGTGCATTTTCGGCTGTGACCGACACCTTGTGGTTTTTATTCTGAGGGCATTTTTTTGATGTATGATGCATTTTCATTTCTATGCACTACTTCATTAAAATTAAAATCAAAACACTCCCTAAGTCCTCGGAATAAATAAAAACCCATCTATGCAATTTATTTGCACTGCAGCGTTCGGTATTTGCGATACCTCTGGCCAGCACTTACAGGTAAAGCTATCGTGATTTGGCTACTGTATCCGCCGCCTAATATAGCTGCTATAACGACGTCTGAGCTTGTTCTCTATAAATCGTCGGGGAGGAATAAGTACGCCATTTTTGCATTTTTTTACTCCATCCACTACCCTTTATCGCACTTGTGTTTAGGCATAAATCCTGACGAAGTATTCTTCATAGTGTTTAGGGGAAGTTACGTCCCACGCATGAGAAGAATCTTCTATGGTAGGTGCCATCAACAAGGCGATTCCCTTTCAGTACCGCTTATGTTCCACATATCGTATGATCTCTAAAACTCACCTATAGTCTCCCTCACGTAAGGGCGGGTGATTTTTGTTGATCTTTCTAAATACCTATAGTTTCCCTCACGTAAGGGTGGGTATTTTGTATGGTATATTGGCCTAGCAAAAGGTATATCGAAAGGGGGACCAATTTTGTGATATAAGGAACCTTCACTATGGTCGCTGTTGCAAAATTGATGACTGATCCGCATCAGTTATTAAAAGGTCCAAATTATACACCATGGAAACATAAGATGAAGGCAATTCTCCAAATGGAAGATTTGTGGGATATTGTTACTGGAGTAGCAACCAGGCCTTCACCAACAGCAGGATCCACAGGTCCTTCAGCAGATCAGATAGCTTTTGACAAGAAAGACAGTAGAGCAAAGGTGCTCATTTTGTTTGTTGTTTTAGATGAAGTGCAACCTCATATAGCTGACAAAGCAAGTGGTAAAGAGGCATGGGATGCCCTTAGAACCATCTATGATGGGAAGAATGAATCCACCATTCTTCATCTTCAACAAAAACTTCATAACCTGAGTTTGAGGCAGGGTGAAACAGTTGAACTCTTTCTGTGCAGAGTGTCTGAGTTGAAAGAGAAATTGAGTTCTCTCGGAGATACTGTGGACGAAAAGCTTCTCATTTCACTTGTGATGAGAGCTTTACCTTCTTCATTTGATATGTTGATAACCTCCATCCGGGTGTCTCAACGACAAATTACCTACATCGAGTTGGTCAATCTGCTCCAACAACGGGAGGCACGCCAACTTCACAAGGATGATTCTTCCAATACAGCCCTATACACCAACAGGCAGGGTTCTAGGAAGAAAGGTAATGGGCAAAAAGGAGGCAACTTTCAGAAAGGAGGAAATTCTCAATAGGATACAAAAGGAAAAGGCAAACAACCTCAATAGAAAAAGAGGTGGTGCAAGATCTGTGAGAAAGACAACCATGACACCAATAGGTGTTGGCATAAGAACAAGCAGAAGGGCCAAAACAAACCACAAAATAAGAACAAGCAACCCCAGGTGAATGTTGTTGTTGA
Organism: Wollemia nobilis; assembly: GCA_028583015.1. Taxonomy (NCBI): domain Eukaryota; kingdom Viridiplantae; phylum Streptophyta; class Pinopsida; order Araucariales; family Araucariaceae; genus Wollemia; species Wollemia nobilis. The sequence goes on from JAQPPZ010005215.1 coordinate 286,918, forward strand.
AGAATCTGACTCAGATTCTGAATGGGCACACAAGGTGCTCATGACTACCACAGATTCCACATAGAGGGATCCTGTTTGGTATGTCGATTTTGGAGCTAGCAAACATATGACTGGCGACAGATCGTGGTTTGAATCATTTGAGGCCAAAGAGGGCAAACCTGTCATAATTGCTGATGATAAAACCTATAGGGTTCAGGGAGATGGTACAATTTTAGTCACTCTTCCTGATGGCAAGTGTCAGATTGACAAAGTTCTCTATGTTCCAGGATTGGCTAACAATTTGTTGTCGGTGACACAAATCCTGGATAGAAATATGGTTGTCAACTTTCGTGTTGAGAATGGAAAGAAGTGTTGTACCATTACCAGGAAGGGTAAGCAGATTGCAACAACTTCTTATAAGCATGGCTTATTTGCACTAGATGCTATCTCTACTCCACATGTTGCCATGACTGTCTCTACCAAGGAGGCAACTTCCCTATGGCACAAGAGATATGGGCATCTTAGTTCTGCCTACTTACTTGAGCTCAGTAAGTATGAGATGGTAAAGGGTCTTCCTTCCCTTTCGCCACATTGCCAGTGTGCTCGACTGCTTGGCAGGAAAGCAACATAGAGTACCATTTGAGAAGAGCTCTACAAGAGCACGAAAACCTCTGGAGCTAATTCACACCGATCTATGCGGTCCTTTCACACCCAACAGTGTTGGAGGGAAGAGGTACTTTCAGTTATTCGTAGATGACTACTCACGAAAGATGTGGGTTTTCTTTCTCCAACTGAAATCTGAAGCTTTCGCATTCTTCCAGTAGTTCAAGAAATCCGTTGAGAAGGAGTCAGGAGCTTCTATTAAAACCCTCCGCTCAGATCGAGGGGGAGATTTTACCTCTAATGAATTTTTTGCATTCCTAGATAAGCATGGGATCAAGAGACAGTTAACAACTACCTATACTCCTCAGAAAAATGGAGTTGCTGAGAGAAGGAACCGTTCTATAATGGAAATGGTTCGTTGTATGCTCACAGGTGCAACTCTTGGGCAACAATATTGGGCAGAAGCTATCACCACTGTAGTGTATCTCGTTGAATAGGGCACCCACAAAGGCCCTAAAAGGAATGACTCCACAAGAAGCATGGAGTGGTCGAAAACCCTCCATATCTCATCTACGTATTTTCGGATGTCAAGCTTTCATGCACATACCGAAAGAGAAAAGGAAGAAACTAGATGAGAAAACACTGAGATGTATTTTTCTTGGTTATTCTGAGCACTCTAAAGGATATCGGTTGATAGATCCTTTGACCAAGAAAATTCATATCAGTAGAGATGTTGTCTTTGATGAAGCTTTCACATCACAGAGCACATCTACAGTACACCAAGATATTATGGAAACTAAGGAAGAGAAGATTCCTTCGTCAGCACAGACTGGAGGTCCTTCTACATCTTCTTCACCACCACAAAAGAAGAATCCTAAATGGTGTACAAATACAATCAGAGATGCAAATTTATTCACTCCTCCCAATTTGAATTTGGATAGACCTCGTACACGCAGTATGGCTCAAAAGGAAAGAGAAGCCAGAGAAACTGGTGAGGTTGATGATCTTTGTCAATCTTTTGAGGAACTTTCTGTGACTCCAAGTGTAGAAGTAGAGGATATGGATATTGATGATGACAGGGCATTCATGTCTACCATAGATAGTCTTGAACCTGCATCAGTGCAAGATGCTCTCAGTGAGCCTCAGTGGAAGGCCGCTATGGATACAGAGTATGAGTCTTCTGATGAAGAATAAAACTTGGAAGCTTGTTGATCTATCGCATGGAAAGAAACCTATTGGCTGCAAATGGGTATACAAAGTCAAGTACAAGGCAAATGGAACAATTGATAAGCATAAGGCCCGTCTTGTTGCAAAGGGCTATGCTCAAAAGGAAGGCATCGACTATGAGGAAACTTTTGCACCTACTGCTCGGATGACCATAATTCGGGTTATGTGTGCTATGGTAGCACAATATGGGTGGAAATTTCACCAGATGGATGTCAAAAGTGCCTTTCTTAATGGTGATCTCCAAGAAGAAGTCTATATGACTCAGCCTGAAGGATTTGAAGTGGAATGCCAACAGCAAAAAGTTTGCAAATTGGTCAAATCCTTGTATGGTCTGAAACAAGCTCCTCGAGCTTGGTATATAAAAATGGACAATCACCTTATGCAGCATGGATTTAAGAGATGTTCATCAGATGCAAACCTCTATTTCAAGAAATAGGGTTCTGAGATAATGTTTCTTGTACTCTATGTGGATGATCTGCTCATTACAGGGAGTTCAAAAACTATGATCTCTACTGTCAAAAGAAACTTGTGCAAATCTTTTGAGATGACAGATCTCGGACTTCTCCATTACTGTCTTGGTCTGGAATTCAGCCAGAAGGAGCACTCCATCAAAGTGTCTCAGAAAAAGTATGCCAAGACATTGCTGGAAAAATATCGCATGACTGACTGCAAGCCAATGGCAACTCCTATGGAGAATGGACTTCAGTTATCGCGATATGATAAATCACCTCAGGTAGATGGTACTCTCTATCGACAGTTGATTGGGAGTCTCATATATCTGACCAATACTAGGCCAGATCTCGTATTTGCTGTCAATTATCTTTCGAGGTTCATGCAGGAGCCTAAGACTACTCATTGGAAAGCAGCAAAACGTGTTCTTCACTATGTCCATGGTACTATAGAATATGGCCTAGAATACAAGAGGAACAACAAATTCTTCTTGCAAGGATACACGGACTCCGACTATGCCGGATCATTTGATGATCGCAAGTCAACTTCTGGATATATTTTTCATCTGGGATCCGGTCCTGTCTCTTGGCACAACAAGAAGCAATAGGTGGTTGCTATTTCATCAACAGAGGCAGAGTATCACGCCGCACGTGAAGCTGTGTGCGAAGTGATATGGTTACGTCGCATTCTGACAAGTATGGGCCATCCATCAAAATCTCCAATACACTTGTTCTGCGACAATCAAGGTGTTATGAACCTCGTCAAGAATCCAGTCCATCATGAAAAAACAAAGCACATTGACACACAATGTCATTTCATTCGAGATGAAGTTCCAAAGCACCGAATTTAGCTTCAGCACATTCCCACCGATGCTCAAGTTGTAGATATTTTCACTAAGGCACTTGGACGTGTCAAATTTGAATTGTTTCGCAGCTCACTTTGTATTGCAAAATAATGTAAGGGGATGTTAGTAGTCTAGTATAGCTATTAGTTATTACATTACCCAAATAATGTAATAAAGGGGGATGTTAGCGTACTGTTAACATACTGTTATGTATTTTGGCTATATTACGTTATTTGTTGTACTGTTACAACTACGTAACAGAGTTCATTCCTGTGTGCTATTCACGACACTGTAACATGTATTTATTCCACAGATGCATAATAAACGATGTTTCGAATTCTTCACGAATTCGTCAGACGAATTCATCAGAGACCTGCAAACAGAAAAACAGATGCAAAATACAAAGAATACAACAATGATAACAGAGGAAAATGACATAAAATAACAGCAGTGTTATCAAACTAAAACTTAGGCACAGAAATAGAAATAAATCATGCTAATTAGATGATAATTAGGATTTAATTATGCACTTAATATAAATGGGTGAACTCCAAATGCAAAATAGTATAAAATACTGAATAAATTATCTGATTTGCAGAAGAAAATAGCAGAGAAAAGGTTGAGAAATGCAAACTTCAGGCACTGATTGCCTCAATGTGGACTACAGTCAAGATCATCTCGTATCAGTACGAAATCATCTCACATTTGACAAGATCGCCTCCGATCTTAACAGGTTTGTCGGTGACGATGTATGCTTGCTCCGGCTGAAAAATAAGGTGGTACCTGCAACAAAATTGATAGAGAACCAACGCAAAATAGAGTTTGAGATGTTTTAACATGTAGACAGTCAGTTTACAAGGAATTTCAGCCAGGGGGGGTGCTAAGGGGATAGCTTAGGATTAAATAGGCTTAGGGGAGTAGTTAGGAGGTTGGATATCATCCCAGTTTGGGAGATCTCCAACGGGGGAGGGTCCCTAACGACGCAGACACGCTTCTGTCTGGATTGGAGACCCGTTGGAACAGAAGCTAATTTTGCAAAATCAATTTTGCGACAAGATCGTCCGGACGTCCTAGCCCAGACGAAATCGTCAGATCTGGGGCGATATCGTCTGATCGGCGACGATATCGTCAAACGGTCAAAACAACCTCTAAAATTGGCACGGAAAAGGGGGAAATAGATTACCCAGTGGTTAACAGGCGGTTTGGGAGGTTAAATTTGAATTTAAATTATTTACTAAGGTGAATGTAATTATTATAATTTTACTGCGCCAATTTTAGGGTGCTACAGTTTCTTACAAAATCCTAATGAAAGCTATTGCAAATAGATTGAGATATTTTTTGCCTTGTATCATAGATTCGTGCCAGGGAATCTCTGTCTAGGGCAGGTCAATTTTAAATGGAGTTATCACAGTTCATGAATCTCTGCACTCTGCTCATAAGACTAGCAGGTCTGTTTTTGCCCTTAATCTTGATATGAATAAAGCATTTGATAGGTTAAATTGGGACTTTCTAATTTTTATCCTCCTTAAGTTTGGTTTCCACCATCAATGGGTTAATTTGATCAAAGAATGCATTTCTAAAGCATGGTTCTCGATTCTAGTTAATGGAACAATTGTTGGTTACTTTCAAAGTCATGGAGGAATTCTGCAATGGGACCCTATCAGCCCCATGTTATTCATCATTGTGGCAGAATATTTAGGCAAAACCATAAAAAATACTTGCAGTTCAAGGCTACTATCGAGAATCAAGGTAACATCTCTCACCAGGGATATATCTCACCAATAATTCGTCGATGATACCCTTTTATTGACTAAGGTGTTGGTGGTTGAGGCCAAAAGAATTAAATACATCCTACAACTCTACGAGGACACTACTGGTGAAAAATTTAATTTCAATAAAAGTAAGTTATATTTCTTGAACACCCCCATTCAAAGGTAAGGAAGGATTGCAGAAATTTTAGGGTGTGATATAGCAAACCTCCCCACTTCGTATCTTAGTCTCCTTCTTTTCATTGGTTCTCCAGGAGATTCAATGTGGGATACGGTTATTGAAAGAATCTAGAAAAAAACTTACTAGATGGAAAGGTCATCTCCTATATCAAGCAGGAAAGCTGACTCTCTCTAAGGCCTATCTTCAAAGCATTCCAGTCTATTTCCTCTCCATTTTTGAAGCCCCTGTGAAGGTTTTCCAAAAATATTTATTATGGACTAGATCAAAGGAGAAAATAAGGATTCACCTTGTAGGATGGACTAAATTGTGCAGACCCAAGGAAAATGGGGGCTTAGGTCTAAGGAGAATTGCTCATATGAATTTATATTTACTAGCTAAGCAGGCGTGGCACCTCATTTTTGGTGAAGAAAATGAATGGACAACTATCATCAAATGAAAATATCTTCAAAATATGGATTTTTCTAAGTGACTCAGTTTCTATCAGAGGTTCAGCTATTCTCAATAGTAAGGAAATCATCAAAAAAGGTTTAAGATGGATTTTAGGCAACGACCAAAGGATAAAATGCTAGTATGATAGATGGGCTAAGGACAAACCGCTGATGCAATATCCTCACTTAGCCTAAATCAGAGATATCATGAAAGAGCTCATTAGTAGAGAAGTATCTGATTATATGGTTGAGGATAGAGGCAGAATGAAGTGGAAACAAATAAGGATTAAAGGATTTCAATCATAATCAAATGATATTTGTAAAATTCTCGGGAAATAGTTTATCCCCATGATACCCAAGGAAGATCAACTGACCTGGGTTCCTACAAAAAATGGATAGTTCACTGTTAATTCAGCTTACAAGCTTCTGCTTGATGATGAGGATTTTGTCCTCCAAAAGGACTTAGTGTGGATTAAAAATTTAATTCCAAAAATTGTAGCATTTTCTTGGCTGGTTATCCAAGGAATAATTCTAACCATTGATAATATGATGCGTAAAGGTATTTGTATCACTAATCATTGTTATCTATGCAGGGCTAATTGGGAGACCATTTATCACATTTTCCTTGAGTGCCATTTTTCCTTGATTGTCCTAAGTGGGGTTTTTTAGGCCTTCAATATTTCCTAGGTCAAACCAGCCACCATTCTTGATTTGTTCATCGAGTGGCCTAGCCCCTTTTCAAGCCAAAGACTTAGATACATGTGGAAAATTTGTCTCAATCACTATCTTTGGTAGGTGTGGTTAGAAAGGAATCACTGAGTTTTTAATGAGTCTATCCATGACCATAAAACTATCATTGCTAGGATCCTATCCTTTGCCAATGAGAATGTGAACCTTATCCCTCCTGATAGCCATAAACCTCATCCACAGGAAATCACGATTGCTCAATATTTAAGCTTAACCTTGTTAGATGAGTCTATGCCTAGGGCATTCAACCCCATAACCAATGTCAAGTGGTCCCCACCTCCTATGGGCTGGTTCAAGCTTAATTTTGATGGAGCGTCTAAGGACAATCCTGGCAAAGTAGGTATTGGTGACATTGTGTGAGATCATAATGGGAATATGGTGCTTGCGTTCTCTTAATATTTGGGAACAAGGATGAACAACGAAGCTGAAGCTAGAGCTATGTGGAGAGGCCTTCAAATGACTCAAGACTTAGACGGTAATTTGATCGTTTAAGGAGACTCTATGCATGTTACAAATCTCCTCAATAACTAGAAAACCCCTCCTTGGAGGATTAAAACAATTTTTGAAGAGGCTAGGATCCTTTTCCAAGGAAGGCAGGATAGAAAATCCCAACATGTTTTTCGAGAAGCTAACAAAATTACTGATAATCTTGCCAATCTGGGTGTCAATGGTGATGGACTCTCTAAATGGGACCACGGTGTCCTAAGCGAAGTAGAGGAGCTTATTCAACAAGAATACCAAAATTGATAGACTACTTTACCAACAAGGAAGGCACTATAAGTTCGAAGGCTTGGAGCATTCTCGCCTCTTTTTTGAAATGGCATCACAATAAAAATTATCCGAGCTGTCAGCCTCCGTGGATGTTGATTGGAAATACCACAAAGACTAATGGGGACAGTCACATGTCAGATATTATGGCTCCTAATCACCTCAGTAATATGAGGTTGGTTGATAATCACAGGGATAGGAATAAATAGCAATATAAGACCTCAAACCATAACCACGTGGACCATCAGATAGCAACCGCCACAAATCTAGCCAACAGGCTCACTTCTCCAAGGCTGATTGGTCAAGATGGGATGTGGTCCCAAAGCATGTCATATGCGGAAGAAAGCAATTACCAAAGAGTTATTAAGAGTAATAATACTCCTTTCTTTTTCAAGCGGATGAGCTATCCAACCCTAATCATGATTCCAATGCAAGAAAATCCTGACATCGAAGATGGTAGATGAGTTGAATTAAGTTCAAGGTGGCCACGTAAGGATGAGGAGAAAACTTATCTTGCGGAGAGGATCAGGCAATTTTTGGTACATTCCTTGAAAACCGACTTTCACCCATGTGTTGACGTCGAAAAAATAATTCACCACCTTTGGCAAGGCTTTTATTTCAAGGGTTTCCTATTGGTTCAGAACATCATGCATATGAATTCAGAGGAGAACCAGAGTAATATTGATGAAACAATGACTTTCATTGAGCCTTCCATTCTGGTTATGGAGTCTGCTGCCTAGGGCATATTAACTAAGAGGCATTTTGCTCAGTTCTTTGAGCTGTTCTCTGGAGTTGATGATGAGATCACCCAGGAGGTCATGGATACCTGGGATGAAGGGCGAGTAGTTGTTCGTGGCAGGGCGATTACCATAGATGCTACTTTTTTGGCTAACATTACCAAGCAGTCAGTTAAAGGGTGATCAATTCATCGTCAGAAGCATCATTGGGAGGTGGAACTGAAGGAATTCAAGGACAATCCAAAGATATTCAAGGAGGCCAAATATGGTTTAACCAGGACTGATCTCCCAACTCCTTGGAATGTCGTCATGAAGAACATTATGGAATACATTACAGCGGAGGAACCTGGTAAGGTGTTGCTCAGTTTCCATTATGCCTTTGTTAATTTCTTTTGTGATGTTAACCCAATCAGTATTCCCCAATTTCTCATCAATTCCATGACCTATACAATCAACTCCTGCCGTAATAAGAGGAGGTCTATCAAGCCCATGCACCAGGGGATTTTTAAGGTTATTTACAGGTGGGTTATTGCCTTAGACCCACCAGTTTAGCCCCCTTCCATTGACATGGCCCAGGACACACCAAACAACCTTGATGATATTCCAAGAGGGGGGCCAGCACCACCTACGGTCGTCCTTCCCCTTACAATGGAAAATGTAAGGAGGGAGAAATTTCATCTTGTGGTGGCCCTGCGAGGAAAAGGTTGTGCATTGAGGAAGGGATTGTTAGGTCTTTCATGCAGCTCAAAAACAAGCAAGCCCAAGACAAGGGCAAGGACATTATTAAGATTGAGGAAAATGAGGAACCTGACCCCTCACTTCTAACCCTGAAGTGCTTTGTGCTCAACACTTCCAACACTGTTGCTCAGCTCATGCATGAATTGAATGAAGCCCTTACCAAAGTGTTTTTTAATGAGGGACACCAGAATGTGAAGGTGCCTAAGGAGAGTGAGGAATATGACAATGATGATGAGGAAGATGAAGCTGAGGCAATGGAGGATGATGATGAGGATGACTAAGCTCTACAGCGGCTGCTGCCAATGCAGAGCTTGTGGGAGTTTTTTCAGTACTCGGCTATGTGTGTCTGTAGCTTTTTGTTTCTTCTATGTTTCAAGGAAGGGATCCTTGTCTGTTTCATCTTTTGCAATTATGATGCAAGTGTGTTTTCTCGGGGTATACCCAGAATGTTGTATGGGAAGTTTATTTTTGTTTGTATTAAGTGATAACAGGCTGTGTGCCTTACTGGATGTAATGGCTTTGGCGACATGTAGATTTTACATATATAGGATCCTTAGAAAGGACATGTTCATTAACAGCCTTGGGCTAATTTTTGTAAAAGGTTTTGGGTCAACCTATAAAACCCGGTATTAATGCTATAGTATCTTATCTACCAAAAAAAATAATGTGGATAATGATGCTTGTAGTGATGATATTATGGAGACGTAGAATTCACAAATGCTTTCAAGTTCTTTTGGAGAAGTCAAGAAGACTCTATTTCATCTTCCAACAATGTAAAATTTCAATGAGTTAAACAAATTCATACCATCAATGATTTTTTAGATTTGATATCATTTGTTAAATTTCAATGATTTTTTGTATTTGATATCATTTGTTAAATTTCAATGATTTAAAAAATTCATATAATCAATTATTTTTAGTATTTGATATCATTTGTAAAATTTTAGTGATTTAAAAAAATTATATAATCAATGATTTTTCATATTTGATATCAATTGTAGACGTTGATAAGACTTTAATTTCCATACCATAGCTTTTTATTGTTATTTATTGTCTATGTTGATAAAATTTTATGATTTATGCTTTAGCTTTGAATAAACTGGAAATTTTCAAACCTTGCATGTATTTATAATTAGTAAATATTTATTTTAGAAAGTGTTGTATGTAGTCTAGAAATCACAATGCAAATAGCATAAAAACAAGCTATGGAAATAGAAAAACAATATAAATGGAAATAGCATGAAATCCAAGTTATGAAAATAGCACAAGACAATCCTCATTATTATATCATAGCTTTGTTATTGAATTAACTGTCTATGTTGACAAAATATTATGATTAATGATCTAGCTTTGAATAAACTGAAAATTTAAATTCACACATGTATTTATCATTAGTAAATATTTCTTTAAGAAAGTGTTGTATGTTGTCTAGAAGGTAAAATTCAAAAAGCATAATACTCAAGATATGGAAATAACAAAACAATATAGCATAATACGCAAGACAATACTCATTTTTATATCATAGCAAGATTGGCTTTGAATAAAATAAAAAATTAAACCCATGCATAGATGTATCCTTCGTAAACTCAAGCACAATTGAAACAATGTAATACTCAAGCGATGGAAATAACATACGAATATAAATGTAAATAGCACAATAATGCACATTGTCATTGTAATAAATCAAAAAATATACATGTAAAATATTTATGCAAATGTCTTGATTTCAAATTAAAACATAATAAAATCAAAATTTTAACAACAATAAAGCATCCAGGATGTCTTTTTCATTCCTTAAATGGAGGGCTAGAGATAGTTTCAACTTATTTTCCCTTTTTAACTACCATAACAGTCTGCATTTGAAGGGGTCAAGATCCTACATCTAATATCCCCACTTCCTTTGCTATAGGTCCTACCTTATGCTACTTATCAGTCCTCTCCTCTATTTCTCCAGATATGACCAAGGAGTTCTCAATATTTTGCAAGCCTTTGATCAGGGTATTTTTCTCCTTTGCAACATATTTGGATATTAGTGCTAGAAATTCTTTACCCTTCTCCTTAAGAAAAATATCAAGATCATTTTGTGTAGGATAATGATCCTCCTAAAAGCATTATTTTTTTGAACTGCTTCTTGAGCCCTTTTTCATTGCCATAGAAGCCATTAAGTAATCCTTTGCCATCTGGAGAAAGTCTTGCAGGTTTTGAACCTGCTTCCTCAGATTATCAAAGTTGGTCTGCAAAAGTAAAAACAAGTAATCATCGTACAATTACATTTTAAAAAAGAGAACAAAAAAATTAAGAAGATATTAGTCTAACCTTGGTAACATTCCTACAACTATATAAACAACCATTTTTTATCACATACCCATTCATTAAAATAACCTTGGGCTTAAACATTTAAGTTTTCCAACTTGTTCAAAATAATGCCTAAAATTTCATCATTATAAGATGTTGCAGCCTTCACCATGCCATATTTAGCTTGATGTAGTAGAGCATCAAGCTTTTCCAGTTTATTTTCAACTAAAGATTTTTTTTTCTCTTTTTGAATTTTTTTTTAATCGAGCTTTTATTTCCTTTATCAAAACTTTCGCTCGATACTCCAATTGTTTCATTTTATTTACATTTGGAATTAACGTATCTGTAATGGTGGCTAGATAATTAGCATAATTTTTTTTTTTTTTGTAAATCTTACTTTCTCATCCTCTGTTAGAGGATGAGGGGTGATAGTTTCCTTTGGAGGAGATGAGGTCTAAGGAGATGCACAAGAATATTCTGGTCTTGCTTCATTTTTAGGTTCTCGAAGCATATCTGTAGTTTGAAACATAGAGGGCATGTTTCCCTATAAAAATAAATCCTCATAAAATGGATAATTAGGTAACCCAATAGTAGAAGCTTTCTGTACACCTATAAAATACCAAATTATATATTTTTGAATCCTAAAAAAATTTTGGTTGCTCCTCCTTGTGGCCCGGAAGGAAGAAATTGTTTTCCACCCATAAACTGTTGTTGACCTCACATTTGAGGTTGGTGTGGAGGAGGAGGGGCGACATCGACTGTTGTCTTCCTTGAAGATATTGTTGTGTAAAAGCTTAAAAAATCAAAATAATATTTGTGAAGGTAAACTATAAAATTTACTATTAATGTATAACACTTACTGGTCGAATATGAGACCTGTTGCATAGCTATAAATGCAAATAGAATTTTGGTGCACTGTACATATGAAAACACATTATAAAAATTAATAAAAAAAACACAATAATATTTGGTAACAAATTTTGTGAAGGTAGATTGTAAAACTTACTGGTCGAAGATGAAACCTCTTGCACAGCTACACTAGTTGGTAGTGGATGTGCAAATGGAGGTTATCAATGATTAGGAGAACTAGATCTTAAGTGTTTGTTGGATCTTCTTCTTAGTGGTATCATTTCCACAGGTGATTCAGAGTCTCCTAATTCCTCTAGATTATGATCTCTAACAGTAGCATTCCACTTTGAAGTGGAAGAGGATGCCATTTTTTGTATTTATGTATAATTTGTTAAAATAATAAAAATAAAAACATATTGAATATAAAAATTTATTAGTTTCATTTAAAGTATAATTTACCTACACTTGTACTATCATGGTTGTAGTGGTTAGGTTTGGGTGCCACGAAGTCGGTACTTTAGTATTCTACAAATTATAATATTATTCATAATAAAAAAAAATATAGTTGCATGTGCTGAGTGTTGGAGTCAGAGTAGTGGAGGATTTCATATTTTGGAGATCTATTCTAATGCAATGTGACACATAGGTGCACCAGTCGAATTGTTGGTGCACAATGCAACAAACCAAATATACCAACACCCACATCAAAATTTCTATCGGTCTTCTTTTAGAACGAGTCTGGGTAGAAAGAATTCACAACATGCTCAAAGAAACATGTTCTAAATATTTGCTACAGTCAATCCCCTTCTAGACTTGGTAGCAAAAACTGCAAAAAGAAACAAACCAATAATTGTAAACCCCTAGAATTTAAATTCAATAAAATATAAAAATATGTAGTTATACAAGTAAAATAATCTGAGGGGACATCGAAGTTGCACTCTAGGTACTCTTTATCTTCATCAATTAATAGGAATTTTGATGTGATAGGATCACAGCCAGTGTGAGGTAATCCTGTCAATTTGGATATGTTTGAGGATATGAGAGAAAATCTGATATTCTTGTTGTCTATAACAACATTTACCGTGGTTGAATCATTGTCATCACATACAATTAAATTTTGTAATATTTTTATGTCTGTGTCAAACTACAACATCAAAACTAGACCATGAAGACCAAAGTCTTCGATCCATGATGTTTTGTAACCTGGTGTTGTTAAAATTTTATAAATTAGGGGGAAAACTAGGTTTTTGAAATTAATTTTTGATATTGCAAGGGTGGAAGGGGATGCCATTTATTTATTTTTTAGGGTACAAAGGACTCTGTATCAGGATGTAGGGTAGAAGGTATTATCAATATGTTGGATAACATCTAAAAAAGGTTAAAATGAAAGGCATGTAATGTGCTCTACATTAGAAAAGGCAAAAAAATGATTGTTTATGCCTTATATATACTTTTTTAATGCTAGAATTCAATAAATGATTGACACATGACATCTACATGTAATTATATAATGCATGATCGACATGTGGCATTGTTGCATCAGATTGGTAGTGTTGCATTGTATCAAAATTATTGCATTGGATCATCATTACTGCATCTGATCATCATTGCTACATTCGATCAGCATTGCTGCATCCAATTGACATTGATACACCACATCCATATTTCTACATCCGATCGGCATAGTTGTAACCAATTGATATTTTTGCATTTGATTGACATTTTCTTACACCCAATCAACATTATTGTATCTAATCATCACTGTTGCACCCGATTGTCATTGTTGCACCCAATTAAATTTTTTGAATCTGATTAGTATTATTGCATTTGATCGAAATTATTGCATTTGATCAACTATGTTGCATCCGATCGACATTCTTGCACCTAATTGTCATTATTGCATTTGATCAACATTATTGCATTTGATCATCATTGCTACATTCAGTCATCATTTTACATTCAATCGATATTCCTGCACCACATCAAAATAATTACATCCAATTGATATTCCTACATCACATCGGTCTTGCTATGTTCGATCGAAATTGCTGCATTCGATCAACATTGGTGCATCTGATCGATATTAGTACATTCAATCGTCATTGCTACATTTGATTGGAAATACATCGATATTGTTGCACCCCATCAGAATTACTGCATCCATTCAACATAGTCTAATCAATATAACTAGAACACATTGATAAAGTTGCAACACATTGGTTGTAGCACATCGAAATGGCTACAACCTATCGGTGTAGTTCGATTGGCATGGCTACAACACATCAATATGTCTACATCGCATCAGAAGAAACACAACCAATCAAATTTTTTTGATCAATATAACCTCAACACATCAACATAATTGTAACACATCAGCATATCTGCAACACATTAGCATGGTTGCAACTGATCAATATAGTCTAATAGGCATAGCTACAACCGATCGATATAGTTCGATCAACATAATTACACCAAATCGGCATTGTTGCATCCAATCGACATTATGACTCTATATTATGGTTTATTCTCCTTTGATTTTATCTTACAGGCCTAGAATTTGGGTTGAAATTGAAGGTTTAATGCAAGCGATAGGTATAGTCCCCAACATAGAATTTTTTTTAATATTTTTATAATTTTTCGTGAAATATAATTGCAATTCACCATTTATCTTTGGACATGATTCACAAATATTTCGATACTGATCCACTCAGATTTTATAAATAGATTTTGGGACCGACCCCTTATGCATAACCCTGCTACCCTCCTCGCGATGGGGATGTATAAGATACACCACACATCCTCCAGTGTGATGGTCATCTCCCCCTTTGGTATCTGGAAGGTCGATGACTCTAGGCACAACCTCTCTACCAGTGCTATTAGTACTTCCTTGTCTACCTTTACTCAAGGTATCCTAGCTATGTGGTCTAGCTCCACCACTCCTAGTGTGTCCTTATATAATTGCTTGATTTCATGCAACTCCACCTCCAAGGATCCTACTCGCCACTCATAGCTATAGAGTATTTGAAGTTGCATCCATAAGGCACAACAAAAAATTTAATCAGTATCATTAATTAAAAAATTAAATTAAATCAAATTTTGAGTGTTATCTTGCTTGCTCTCTCTCTCACTCTTTTCACCCAGAAGTAATCTCCCAAGTGAACAAGTGAAGTGAAAGTCAAGTAATACAATCGCATAAAGTTCTTAAGTGTTCTCACATTCTCCTTCTGCAAGCAAGCTAACTCGTAAGTGTGGAATATAATCTATGGAAGCTTTATCTGTTGCATTGATTTATTTTTTGTTGACTTTGATGGACATGTGTTGAAACCCTAAGGAGAGATCAACTATTTCGAAGGTCTTAACTCTTTTGTCTAATTTTGCACTATTTGTAAGGTGATTTCACTCTTTTACATCCATACTCTTGTATTCTACATCATGCATTAATTATTTTACATTGATCTAAGGATTTTTTCCTCACTTCTATGAAATCATACCCGATATCTACAAGGCACGATTACATCGATCTATGAAATCATGGTTTCTCCTTATGAGGTGTGATTTCATATAGACCTAGTATGGTGGCAAGTTGCTATCTCTAAACCCTAGATATGCATTCTAGACTACCTATAGGCCATACTAGTGCATTATGTGATCTATTTTATCAATTTGTTCTATTGCATTATGTTATGCTTGTTCATATTTTGAAGGTCGGCTTTATCTTCTATTTTAAAAGGTCAACTAAAAGGACCTAGGGGGCTTGACTACTACACCTCCAAGAATTTGCTATCTAGTGGCCTAATTAGCACCCTAACGCTAATCATATTTTTCAAGTGTTTGTTAAGTTATCTTGCAGGAACAGGAATTATTGATATTGTTGGAAAAAGGATAAAAGAAAGGATCAACCACTACATATGATAAGTTCCCTAGTTTAGTCTTTTAGGTTGTTTGTTGAATGTTTGTTATTCCTATTTGAATCCTAGATCTGATATAAAAGGAAAGATCTTTTAATTTCTAAGCATTTGAAAGGAAAACAACATATAGTGTGCACTTAGGGTTTTAATATTGTTTGTGCATCTTCTCTTAATCCCTTTATTGAATATTTTCTATTAAGAAACCCTAGGGTTAGAAGGCATTCAAACAAAGAATCATTCTAGGGTTAGTTCTTGACTTCTTGCATTCTATATTTTTGCATTGTCCTTTATCTTTCATAGCATAGATCTTGAAAGGCGAAATATATATGATTGTCTTGAAATGAATACATCAAGTATTCTTGAAAACCCTTGGACTTGGAGTGATTCCTTAAAGTCATTCCTGGTGAATCCTTCCCCCCTCTTTCACACTGAGTGTAGAGAACAACATACCCCAGCGGTCACCTTGGCTTCCTTGTGAATCTTACGAAGAATCATAAATGGTAGGGCAATTTTACCCCTCTAAAAATACAAAAAAAATATCCAAAAATATGATCCAATAAACACATTGAGTCTAAACCATGTAATTCATTAGACACATCATCATCCATAAAACCAACATATCAAATATTCATCCAACATGTCATATATATCCAACCACATGCATATCTCAATCGTACACATCAAAAATACCTTAAACACATGCATAACACCATTCATACATAACATCATATCATATCAACCATAAAATCATCATCATACCTATATTATTAATGAATAAATATGGTCCATCACATATCCATATACACACATTTTCCTCATCTCATTAAAAAAAGACTACAAAATTGGGGTCCCTCAACCACATCCAACAGAATCAATCACTATCATTTTCTCGTTGTCATCCTTCCATTCCCCTCTTATCCACCATCTCTATAAACACTATCAATTAATCCACTTTCATCAATCTTCATCAATTTACCCTTATACATCACCCTTTAAACCAATCAAGCCAAATTCACCTTACAAAGACCTAAAATTGAGCATTTATCACTTCAAAAAGTAAGGTCATATTTGATCCAATTTTCCCATATCAAACCTTCTACAAATTTCTCAAAATCACCATGATTGGATCAGGCTCAAAAAGATATTTTTGATGAGTATAGTTTTGTCTAATTATAACATCATTTGGTCCCCCAAACTACAAAATATTGCACATGGGTCACTTCGATGATCGTATTAGATGGTTGGTGACCACTTGGGATGATTTCCAACCACCTAGGATGTTTTCTAACCACCAAGGATGGTTCTATTTTCTAACCACCCACCCCTAGATAGTTCCCCATTAACCAATTTTGTACCATTTAACCCCAAAATCTCACCCTCCATATAATTCATCACATTTTTCTCCATATTGTAATGAATTATTTTCAAGTGCCTCATTACTATCATCCCTTTCATTCTCCTATAAATTATCACTTGATGGAATAGTCATTATCCATAAAATTCTATCGTAAACCAGGTTCAATTCCCAAACATCCAATCCTAGAGTCACATGTATCCAAGAATATTTTTCTGAGGCTATCATTAGTCCTCCTCTATTGATTCAAAAGCAAAACTTATTTTCTCAAATTAAAACTCCAATCCAATCCTTATTTATTATGCTCTATGTCTATTCCTATATTGTTATACATGCCTACACTTCATTGAGGTGGTAACTTAATACCACTTGCAATCGATTTGTAGCATCTTGAGGTAACCTGCCATATGGTTGGTTTGCTTGCTAAATCAAAGTGTGCTCAAAAATATATCAATGAAAAATTTCAAGGGCATTGGAAGAGATATAGGCCATGAAAGTGATACCATCTATGTTTTTAGAGAAAATGCCAAGTTTGCAGTGCCTAGATTTAACTAGGTTTTGCAAGCTAATGCCATGGTAACATAGATATATGGATACTCATTGAAAATATTATTCTAAAAATTCTCTAATGGGATATATTTTCTTCCATTTTTAATAAAATACAATACACAATAATAACACTAATCATCAAGACAAAATTAAGACATGGAGAAACTGGGCATCCATGAATAGAAACCTTTTAATTGAGAACCTACATTTTTAGATGGCTAACTATTTTATACAAACTCAAGCACACAAGGGGAAAATTCACCAAAATAAAAAAATTGGATACCCATTCCATCCATATTGGGGTGTGTTGTGCAAGAAAAACAAAAAATGGTAACTCTTCTAGGAAATGCTCTTGAGAATTTTAGAAATAGATAGAACCCTCTCTAAAAAAATGAAACTACAAGGCCAACAAAACCAAAAATATGGTATCCATCCAAGGCTAGGGTTAATCCATGAACTCAAAAGTAATAATCTACTTTGTTTAACAAAAAAATGTGTTTGAATTCATTTTTTTCTAGAATTAGTTGAAATTTTCCACTACAGTTTGGAAATCAGGCTAGTTCACCCCTAAGTGAACATTGGTCTTAATGAGGAGCTTTTTCACATAGGTAGACATGTTCATCAGATATTGGATATTTCTTTGCTTCTAGCTAGACATTTATAGCCCTAGTAGAGTTATCTCTAATCCCACTCTAGCCTTGCTCTACTACCAATCGAGCATTCATAACCTTGATAGAGTTTATCTGGATCACCCAAGCAATTTAGCCCCCCTTTTCTTTTCTCTGATTATTGTTTTCTTTTAGGAATTACAAATTCATTTTTCTCAATACAAAAGCACTAGGTTTTTCTTCTAGGTTGGGGATCAATATGGTAAATAGGAGGATGAATATCTAAATGGAATTTTCCTAAAAACCAAACCATAATGCTTTTATTTCTCTTGATATAGATTCCTTTTAATTTTTTTCATTGTGAAGCTACATCTTTTTGCATTACTTCCAGACTGATTTGTTTTACCCCAATATATGGGTATACACCAAATATATTATTAATCCAATATTGACTTAATTGAGTTTAGATTAAGATATTTTATCTCCAAACTATTCAGAAAACACTACCCTCTCAGAATAACTAAAATCTAGTTGCACTTGACCAATCTAAGACAAAAAGAGAAAATTTCAATATAGAGCAAAACTATGGACAAAGACAAAAAAAATAGAAATGAAATGAAACAAGTCCAACACACCAAAATTTAAAACAATAAACTATGTCCAAGGCTTATTTACAAGGTAGTACTAAATACTCTTAGACAATACAATAGTGTTTGAGGAATTGGTCATTCATTGGTAATGGGACATATTCTCTAATTAGGTTTTTTAGCCTAAAGGTATTGTCTCCTATAATATCTAATATCTATAAGGGTCCTAGCCAAAGGGGGTCAAATTTCCATGGTCAGATTTCCTAGGTCCCAAATATGGCTATGGTATTTTGAGAGATGCATGACATTGTCCTTATCCCATAGTAACACCTAATCTATAGTCCTAAAGGCCTTTATTTTGCCTCTCTCACTCCACCAACTCAATTCAATCCTGGTTCCACTACTATGCTCAAAATTTGATCTATTAAACTTGAGGGTCCATAACTAGTTTTCAATTGTTTTCTATTTACTTTGTGGGGTCTCCACTCCTAAATTATTACTTTCAGTTCTATTTTCCATTACCACAATGTAAAATTCCAATACTAGCTCAGTGCACAAAACCTCGTTGACATTGTTTTACTCATGATGAACTCCAACAATGGCTCTCTTTCTATCAAAATCTAATTGGATATGTAATTCCAAGGAAGACACATATGCAAAAAAGTAGTTGCTATATAGCCATTGAATATTCTTGACCAATCACAACTAAGCAAATTTCCATACGCATCTAGGATATCAACTGTTATAATCACAGTGACACTGAGAGAGGGGGTGAATCAGTGTGATCTTTTAAACTTCAAATATACAGTTCTAAAACCAACAACAGTTTAAAACTTATAAACAGATATATCAAATACAACAAGAAAGCATTACACACAACACAACATTTAACGAGGTTCACCAATGTGGCTACTCCTCAAAAATGACTGCTTGGACTACCATCCAAATCCAGCCTTTGCAAAGCTACAACTTTACAATCCCTTTTACCAGCACCAACTGGAAGGAGCACCAACCCCTCAGATTTTTTTTGTACCAAACAGAAAGGAGCACCAACTCCTAATTTACCAGCACCTACTGGAAAGGAGCACCAACCCCTTATGCCAAGCTGCAACTTGGACTTCAATAAAAACAATGAAAATTACAGAATAATACCTTCACCTTATTGCGCACAGTCTGCAGTTTCTATGCACTCTGCTTCTTCTGCGCAAACGCTTCGCACTATCTGATTCTGAGCAGACTGCTTCTGTGATAATGCTTCGCACTCTCTACTGCTAAACAGTTGATCGATCACTTCTACCCCTTTGCGCTTTTTTGCTCTCTGCACGCTATTACTTCGCACTTGGCTTGGTTCGACACGATTCGCTTTATGCGCACGACAGACTTAATTCGCACAAAATCAAGATGACCAAATCTCCCAACAGCCCTCCTTTTATAACAAACTTTTCATGAGCAAAGATCTAATCTTAGTCGGCTGAAATACCCTAATCTTAGTCGGTTGCAAACCCTAAACATGGTCGGCTGCAAACCCTAAATTTGGTCGACTGCAAACCCTAAAATCTATCGACCTGCATCGGTCTTTGTCGGCCTCGACTGCCCCTGCAACTCTTCTATTATTATTGCCATGAAAACACATGTCACGATATCATGACACTTCTGCCTTTAGAGACTTCATCTTCACTTTTGTCACAAAAATGCGACACTTCTGCTATAAAAGACTTGCTTTTGTTCTGTCGTGATATCATGACACTTTTGTCTTTGATAGCCTCTGCTTTGCTTTTGTCATGATATCGTGACACTTCTCTCTTCTCGCTCCTTCTCCTTTTACAAAAATTTCTTTCTTCTCAACAAAACATGTCACGAAATCGTGACATCTTTCTCTGCCTTGTGTCTTTTCCTTTCCGCAACACGAACATGTCCACAAATCGTGACATCTTTCTGCCTTGTCTCTTTTCTATCTTGGCCCAAACATGTCACGAAATCCTGACACTTCTCTTCACTTATTCCTTTTCCTCATGTCTGCAAAATCGTGACATCTTCTCATCTACATGTCGCGAAATCATGACATTTCTCCTTAACATGTCCATAAATCGTGACACTTTTCTACTTACTTTCTCTTCGAACTTGTCACGAAATCGTGACACTTTTCATCCTTAGTACTTTCTCTTCGAACCTGTCACGAAATCGTGACACTTTTCTATCCTTAGCGCTTTCTCTTCAAACATGTCATGAAATCGTGACAGTTTTCCTTGCACGCTTCTTCTTTCAACATGTCACGAAATCGTGACAGTTTTCTTACTTGCCTTCTTTGCTTCCAACATGTCACGAAATCATGACAGTTTTGCCACTTGCTATCTTTTCTTCCAACATGTCACGAAATCATGACAGTTTTTCTAGCCTTTTCTCTCTCCTCCGACCATGTCATGAAATCATGACAATTTTGCTTTCTGCCTTCTTTATTCTCAACATGTCACGAAATCATGACAAAAACATGTCGCGATATCGCGACAGTTTTCTTACTTGTCTTTTTCTTTGATCCTTTGAATCTGGACCACTTTTGTCTTCTTGGATATTCACTGTACATGCTCTCACTGACCTCTGAACTCCTGTCCACTGCATCAACTGATCTATCTGTCTGTGTTGACAACAATGACAATACTTTTGCTGCACCTTGCTCAACAATCTCCCCCTTTGGAATTGTTGGCAACACACATGCACTCTCCTGTAAATCTTCTCCCCCTTTGACAATAATACCAAAGGGCTGCTACAGACTCCCCCTGAGTCCAAACACAACATTCTCAGGCAAAATTTATTACACTTAGTAATAAATAAAGACATGAGCAAGAAGATGATCAAACACTTCAATGCTCCCCCTGAGAATGTGATCCCTGTAGCTAGTCACTTCTTGGGAAGGGTCACCACTCCCAGTTTATTGCGAAGGTATTCAAAAACATCCTTGGGCAAAGGTTTTGTGAATATATCTGCTACTTGCTCTGTAGTTGGAACAAAATCCAGCTTAACCTCACCTTCAACAACTTTCTCTTTCAAGAAGTGATATCTGATAGCAATGTGTTTTGTCCGTGAATGCATTACTGGATTCTTGGAGATGTTAATTGCACTGGTGTTATCACACTTAACTGATATTGGTTCACTAAAATTAATACCAAGATCTTTCAGAGTTTGTTTCATCCACAAAACTTGTGTACAACAAGTTGTTGTTGCAATATATTCTGCCTCAACTGTTGATAAAGAAACTGACTCTTGTTTCTTGTTGTGCCAAGCAACCAACCTGTCATCGAGATAAAAAGCACCTCCACTTGTACTCTTCCTATCATCAACACATCCTGCCCAATCTGCATCTGAATAAGATATAAGGGTGAAGTCTTTACCTTTCGGATACCATAACCCATACTCCATAGTACCCTTGAGATACCTGAGAATCCTTTTTATCTTTGTCACATGAGTCTCTTTGGGACTGGCTCTGAAATCTTGCTACCATGCAAACTGCCTGCAGAATATCCAGTGCAGTAGCTGTTAAATAAAGTAAGCTTCCAATCATTGATCTGTACATGGTTTGATCAACAGGTGGAGATTTGTCATCTTTGCTTAACTTGCAGCCTGTCACCATAGGAGTGCTAACTGGCTTACAGTCCTCCATTGTGAATCTTTTTAGCATCTCTTTCACATATTTGACTTGGGAAATAAATATGCCTTTCTCATTTTGATTAACTTGTAACCCAAGAAAGTAAGACAGTTCACCAATCATAGACATTTCAAATTCTTTCTGCATTTTATTTGCTAAGTCTTTACATGATTCATCTTTGCTGCTGCCAAATATGATATCATCTACATAAACAACAAGAACAATGAGATGCCCATTTTCTGTTTTGACATACAGATTACTGTCCACCATACCTTTCTTAAACCCCTGTTGAGAGAGATAGTTATCTAGCCTTGCATACCATGCTCGGGGTGCCTGTTTTAAGCCATATAAAGCTTTCTTTAATTTGCAGACAAGATTGGGATCTTCACCAATTTGGAAACCATCTGGTTGTTCAATGTAAACTTCTTCTTCAAGTTTCCCATTTAAGAAAGCTGATTTTACATCCATCTGGTAAACTCTGAAATTCTTATGAACTGCTAAGGCTAGAAACATTCTGATTGCTTCTAATCTGGCCACAGGTGCAAAAGTCTCTTCAAAATCAATGCCTTCAACTTGTGCATAACCTTTACAGACCAATCTAGCTTTATTTCTAACTACCTGTCCGTCTTCATTCAATTTATTTTGAAATATCCATTTGGTGCCGATTACATTCTTATTTGCCGGTCTAGGAACTAATTCCCAAGTTCTGTTCTTTTCAATCTGATCTAACTCTTCATTTATTGCCTTCATCCAGCTATCATCTTTGCTTGCCTCAGCTATATTTTTGGGCTCAATGCTTGGATAAAAGAGAGTAGTTACTTACTACTTTCTTTCTTGTCTGAATACCAATTGTGGGATCTCCAATTATTTGATCTCTGGGATGATTCTTCTGCCAGCTACCTGTTTTGAATTTCTTATTTTCTTCCACCTCTGAGTCATCAATTAAGTCATCTGAGTTAAGAGTTGGTTTCTTTTCTATTTCATTTTCCTCATCTCCTTCAATGACTTCTTCATAAATTGGGTAGTTTTCTTCATAGTTAACTGTTCTTTCCCTTCCTTCATCAAATTTAACATCAACACTGTCCACAATTTTCTTGAGTCTCTTGTTGTAGCATTTATAAGCTTTGCTTTTTATCGAATACCCAACAAAGACACCTTCATCTGCTCTATTTTCAAACTTCCCAAGATTGTCTTCAGTTTTTCTGATGTAACACTTACAGCCAAAAACTTTGAGGTGTTTTGTTGTTGCCTTTCTACCAAACCATAGCTCATAAGGAGTTTTGCTTTCATGAGTTCTCAGCATGTACCTATTTTGGATGTATACTGCAGTGTGGACTGCTTCTTTCCAAAATCTGTCTGCTATTTTGTTTTCAGCCAGCATAGTACGTGCCATTTCCTATACTGTTATGTTCTTTCTTTCTACCACACCATTCTGTTGGGGTGTTCTAGCTGCTGAATATTGTCTCCTGATACCATGTCGTTCACAGTATTCTGTAAACTCATCTGAGATGAATTCTCCTCCTCTATCTGATCTCAAACATTTAATTCTTTTTCCTATTTCATTCTCAACTAGATGTTTGAAAGATCTGAACATTCCAAAAGCTTCTATTTTATTCTTTAAGAAGAATATCCATGTCATTCTGGAATAATCATCAATACACAACATAAAGTATTTGTCACCATTTATGCTTTGAGTTCTCATGGGTCCACACAAGTCTGTATGTATAAGATCCAGAGGTTTGCTGGTGTGGTACTCTTTTGTTTTGAATGAGGTTCTGGTTTGCTTTCCCTTTTGACATGAAGCACAAATGCTATTTGAAGGTTTTCTAATGGTTGGAATGTCTCTTACTGCCTGTTTCGAGCTGATTTTCACTAGATTATCAAAACTAATGTGTCCAAGCCTCTTGTGCCATAGCCAGTTTTCTTCTTCCTGTCCAATGAAACAATTACCTTCTGAAGTTTTTGAGAGTGTGTACAGGTTGCCAGATGTCCTTGATCCAGTAGCTATCAATTTTCCACTTGTTTGATTTCCTGACTTCACAACCCTGCTTCTTGAAAACAACTTCATGTCCTTTATCACAGATCTGATTGACACTCAACAGGTTATGTTTCAAACCATCCACAAACAAAACTTCTTCTGACTTGATCTTCCCATCACTAATTTTAACTGATCCTTTTTCGATTATCTTAGCTCCATCATTATTTCCAAATTTTACAGAACCACCCTCATATTTCTGTAATTTTTCAAATTTTTGTTTATCACCTGTCATATGACTTGAGCATCCGCTGTCAAGTATCCATGGTACCCTTTTACTCTGTGCCTTGAAAGTTGTTTGAACTATTAGGGATTCCTTTTCTTCCTGAGGTTGCTCTTTCTATTTCCACTCTGATTTGGCTACCGTATTGGGCTCTAGTTTGGACTTTCCTTTTCCAGTATCTTGAGTATATCTTTCAGAAGGATTTCTATTTTGTCTTGTCCTATTTGGTTGAAATTTTCTTTTCTGAGGTTGATTTGCAGCTAAAGGACTACGACAGTTTCTTGCAATATGTCCAAAGTTATGACAATTAAAACATTCTACTGCATAATTTAATGGTGAAAAAGCATTTCTACTGAAGAGATTTCTTGGTCCTACATTATACTTGCAATCTGCAATTTTATGCCCATAACCATTACACTTGAAACAAAACCAGAAAAGAAATGATTGAACCTGAAAGATGGTTTTTGCCAGGTTGTTGTAGGAGCCATAGATCTTCTTTTCTTTTGATGTGTGACCTTGGTAAATCCATCATTGTCAGTTCTCCTTTCGGGCCTGGCATTACTGCTTTCATTTGCCTGAGTTGTTTTTCTTTCATCAGTCTGTTTCTTCTCTTCATTCCTTACAGTTTCTACATTTCTGGCTTTTGGTCCATTTGACGATTCTCCTTCCATGAAGCCTAGACCAAATTTGATGCCAGCAGGTCTTTGATCACTTAAAATTTTATCCAACTTCATCGAACTTTCTTCACGCTTTTGATGGCAGCTGATTTTTTGATCCAGTTCTTGCATCTGCATTCGTAGACTAACATTCTCTTCTTCTAGTTTACAGCAGTAATCTATCTTCATGGTTATCTGAACTTCGAGATCCTCAGACATTTTCTTGTATTCTTCTGTCTGTATTTTTAAACTGGTTATGATGTCATTTGCATCCTCAAGCTTTCTTGAAAGTTTATAATTCTTTCTTTTCTCAGATTTCCATTCTACAAGAGCAGAGACCAGCTCACCTTCTAGATCTACTTCAGCCTCAGGATTTTTAGCAGAAACTTTAGAATTCATTACTTCCCTCTTTTCTGATTGTTCTACCTCTTTCGATTTTTTTGATTCAAATGCCATGAACAGAGCTTCACCTGTTTCTTCTTCAGAATCCTCACTAGAGTTGTCCTCTGAAGAATTTGCATTCCTGGAGATGAAACTTTTCTTTTTGAAGTTGCCTTTCCTGAAGTTTGATTTCTTCTTCCAGTCACTTCTTTCTTGGTGCGAAGCTTCCTCACCCTGGTTCTTCTCATTGAGTGGACATTTTGTCGCAAAGTGCCCAATGCCTCCATAGTTAAAACATTTAAATGGTAGCTTTCCTCTGTATTTTCCTTTTCCCTTTCTCAGTTTTTTGACAAAATTTGCTTCCATTTCATCTGATACCTCCTCTTCTTCAGACTCTTGTTTTGTGTCTTTGCCTTTTAGGGCTTTAAAGGCTGCTTCTCTATCTATGGGATTAGACCTTCCTATTCTCATTTCAAAAGCAGTCAAAGAACCATGCATCTCATCCATACTAAAGCGATTTAGATCTTTAGCTTCTTCTATGGCTGAGACTTTAGAATCAAACCTTGGAGGGAGTGATCTTAATACCTTTTTCACGATAGTAGCATCATCCATATCTTCGTCGAGACCTCTGATTGAATTAGTGATTCCATTGACTCTTAGCATGAAAGCCTCTATGTTCTCATCATTGTCCATCTTTAAGGATTCGAATTGAGCTCGATGTGTTTGAAGCTTGGCCTCCTTGATCCTATCGTCTCCTTCATGAATGTTCTCTAGTTTATCCCATACATCTTTCGTTGATTCACAATTTATGATCTTGACTAGCTCACTGTCCACTAATCCACACATGATGGCATTTTTTGCTTTTGAATCATTTTCAAATGCCTTTTTATCGGCAGTGTCTGTTGGAGCAGTGGCGGGAGCTTTGTAACCATTAACTACTGCACCCCAGATGTCAAAACCCAAAGCACGGAGATATGTCTGCATCCTGATTTTCCAGAAAGCATAATTAGTTCCATCAAACAATGGTGCTTTGTTTGAGGAGAAACCTTCACCACTTGCCATTGCGTCACTTCCAAGATCACCCTAGCTGATTGAGCCTATTCAGGAACCTTGCTCTGATACCAATTGTTATAATCATAGTGACACTGAGAGGGGGGTGAATCAGTGTGATCTTTTAAACTTCAAATATACAGTTCTAAAACCAGCAGCAGTTTAAAACTTATAAACAGATATATCAAATACAGCAAGAAAGCATTACACACAACACAACATTTAACGAGGTTCACCAATGTGGCTACTCCTCAAAAATGACTGCTTGGACTACCATCCAAATCCAGCCTTTGCAAAGCTACAACTTTACAATCCCTTTTACCAGCACCAACTGGAAGGAGCACCAACCCCTCAGATTTTTTGTACCAAACAGAAAGGAGCACCAACTCCTAATTTACCAGCACCTACTGGAAAGGAGCACCAACCCCTTATGCCAAGCTGCAACTTGGACTTCAATAAAAACAATGAAAATTACAGAATAATACCTTCACCTTATTGCGCACAGTCTGTAGTTTCTATGCACTCTGCTTCTTCTGTGCAAACGCTTCGCACTATCTGATTCTGAGCAGACTGCTTCTGTGATAATGCTTCGCACTCTCTGCTGCTAAACAGTTGATCGATCACTTCTGCCCCTTTGCACTTTTTTGCTCTCTATGCGCTATTACTTCGCACTTGGCTTGGTTCGACACGATTCGCTTTATGCGCACAACAGACTTAATTCGCACAAAATCAAGATCACCAAATCTCCCAACAACCCTCCTTTTATAACAAACTTTTCATGAGCAAAGATCTAATCTTAGTCAACTGAAATACCCTAATCTTAGTCGGCTGCAAACCCTAAACATGGTCGACTGCAAACCCTAAATTTGGTCGATTGCAAACCCTAAAATCTATCGACCTGCATCGGTCTTTGTCGGCCTCGACTGCCCCTACAACTCTTCTATTGTTGTTGCTATGAAAACACAACATGTCACGATATCATGACACTTCTACCTTTAGAGACTTCATCTTCACTTTTGTCATGAAAACGTGACACTTCTGCTATAAAAGACTTGCATTCTATTCCTATCATGATATCATGACACTTTTGTCTTTGATAGCCTCTGCTTTGCTTTTGTCATGATATCGTGACACTTCTCTCTTTCTGCCCTTCTCACCTTTTACCCATAAAAATATAACATGTCACGAAATCATGACATTCTCGGCCTCCTTGTTCACTTCTTCGCTCAACATTCCCTCTCGCTACTCTTCTTGGCTTGCTCTAGAAAACAAACATGTCGCGAAATCGTGACATCTTTCTCTGCCTTGTGTCTTTTCGTTACGCCCAAACCGGAACATGTCACAAATCATGACATCTTCTTGCCTTGTCTCTTTTTTATCTTTGGCCCAAGAACATGTCACGAAATCGTGACACTTCTCTTGCCTTATGCCTTTTCTATCTAAACATGTCGTCAAATCGTGACATCTTCTCTTCCTTTAACATGTCATGAAATCGATGACATTTCTCTTACTATCCTAACATGTCCACAAATCGTGACACTTTTTCTACTTAGCACTTTCTCTTCGAACATGTCATCGAAATCGTGACACTTTTCATACTTAGCGCTTTCTCTTCGAACATGTCATGAAATCATGACACTTTTCATCCTTAGCACTTTCTCTTCGAACATGTCATGAAATCGTGACAGTTTTCCTTGCAAGCGCTTCTTCTCCGAACATGTCACGAAATCATGACAGTTTTCTTACTTGCCTTCTTTGCTTCCAACATGTCACGAAATCGTGACAGTTTTCCCACTTGGCTTCTTTGCCTGCAACATGTCACGAAATCATGACAGTTTTGTTTGTGCCTTCTCTCTCCTCGTCCATGTCACGAAATCATGACAATTTTGCTTGTGCCTTCTCTCTCCTCGGCCATGTCGCGAAATCGCGACAGAAAACATGTCGCGATATCGCGACAGTTTTCTTACTTGTCTTTTTCTTTGATTTTTTGAATCTGGGCCACTTCTGTCTTCTTGGAAATTCATTGTACATGTTCTCACTGACCTCTGAACTCCTGTCCACTTCATCAACTGATCTATCTGTCTGTGTTGACAACAATGACAATACTTTTGCTGCACCTTGCTCAACATCAACAACCTAAATATTGATGCATTCTAGTACCCTAAATTTAGTAGCCAACTATATATGAATATGATTCAACACCCCAACCACATTTACCTCTGTCTTATCCAACTAAATAACATTCTTGTTTGAGGGAGCAAGGTTTAGTCCTAATTTTTGGCTGATAACATACAACATCACATTGCTAGAAGCACCTAAATCCATAAGGCAATTATGAAAATTCTTACTAGCAATTCTAATAGTCAATTGAAGAGGTAAGGATTCTATTTTTACTTTTTCTATAGTCACGTGAGCATAAATAGTCCTTTTAAACTCCCTTTCCTTTTGGTCCAAGAGTATTTTAAGCAACAAATTATCTTGGTCAATCAACTGAGCTACCCCAAATAGATAAAGGTTTTTCGTGGTTATCTTAAAGTCTTAAATAATATTATATCCAAAATTATTTTGTTATGATATTCTTTCTATTTGTGGTATTGGTGTATTGGCTTTTGGCTGCATAGGCATTATGGGACCCTTAGGTGGGACTAGATTTTTGCTAGCCTACTTATCAAGTGGGATGGAAATTTTATTGGGAGGTGTGAAAGAAGTTAGTGGCGCTTTACCTTTACTCTAGGGAATATAATTGTTATCTTTTTAAAACTGCTGGTAAGTTTACACCTTTTACTCTAGGTATTGTTTAGGTTTATCTTCATCCACTCTTAAGAGCTCATATATTTTTAAAATTAGGGTTTTCATTGATTTTTTATTATATTAATTCTCAACATTCTTATTGATGGTCTTTAATTCCAATTTTTCCATCTCTTTCTAGATAATAGCCAAAGTAGATTTAAACTCTAGATAGTCAATATTACCATGTTGGGTAGTGAAATGGACCCTACACCACTTGGGTAGAGCAAGTTCATTCAAATTTATAGAAGTGCTTGGGTTGTGGTTAGATTGATTCTAGTTCCTTCAAGGGGCATTTTTTGGTATTACTCAAAGAGATAAGTTTCCTAGGCAAAATGTTTTAAAATCAAAAGATTCACTATATAAAAGCAATTCCACTATATTAATTTTATAATATACGAGAGCTAAGTGGAATTTAAATTATTATAAAAAAAAATCAATGCGTTTACATAGGATTTTTATGAGGGGTCCTAGTCCCATCATACTGAGTGGGGTTTGAACCTTGGACCTCTCAAAGAGAGGCCAAAGCCCTTACCATTGCAATAAGATCATAAATTTTAAATTATTGTAAATTAAAAATGCATTTAAATAGAAATTAATCTACTCCTAATATAAAAAAGATCCAAAAATAAATAAAAGGTTTAAAGGAAATATAAAAGAAATAAAAATAAATAAACAAGCCTTTATACTATCCTGAAATTCAATTCCAATCTGGTAAAGCAACAAATCCAATTTAAAATTAACCCTAACCTAACCAGTATTCACATAGCCTAAGATTTGAGATGATGCAATATTCAAAGGATAAGCATACTATGAAATAGGCTAAGTGCAACCACCATCAGCATTCACAAATTGAGCACAAATTTATTTTTAAGTATGGTATTATAAATAAAATCGTGAAGTACATTTGATTTAGATTTTTTCACTTCAATAGATTACAAGAATAAAGCTCAAAACAATATCAAGTCTGGTTCAAAAATTTCATCCAACTACAAATAGAAAAGGCAAAGAAAAAATAAATCTATGTCTAAGGGACTAGGTAATGGATGGTTTTCAACCCTTCTAGTTGCTTAGTGAGCCATATTTAAATAATTTTTTGGCTCCTCTTTGTGTCGTCCTTTTATAAATTTTAAATTACATATTGTATTATTCTTCTAGGGTACATAAGATTTAAAATTTTATTCTCCCACCTAGGACATGTGCTCCTTGGGATTACTTTTGTAGCACCTCAACCATGCCTCGCTAATTCTTTATAAATTTGGGTTGATCAATAATTTCACCACAATTGTCATCTTGTATATTGTACTCATCTAGGTGGCTTTAATAAATCCTATATCTGATGCCTTTGGACTCCGAGCATCTATGTTAGATATCTTGTAGGACAAAAGTCCAAATTGTAGGTATTAGAATTACTACCATTACTACTATATTATATTTTTATTATTTTTTATTTTTTTAATTTTTGGTTTTTATTATTATTATTTATCTTATATCCTAGCCTTCCTCTCTCTTTTATGTATTTTTTAAACACTGGTGATTTTTCTTCCCTAACAAAATTCTATAGTTTTTGGTATTTTTTGGCAATTTATGTGTTTTTGGCCCCCTTTTTACATACTTTGGGGATTTTACCCCTTTTCAAATACTTCTATATTTTGGATAATCCTTTGCATTTTTTCAAAAAAAATTACCCTTTCTCGGGTAATTTTTCTCTTCCTCATTAATTCTTTGCACTTTGCACCTTTGTCTACATAATATTGAGATGCATTTATTTTTTCGTTTGGGCCAGTTTCTATAATTCTCCAATTACTAAGTTTTAATTTTGTTGGCTTTTATTTTTTCTCATAAATGTTTGATGGTTTCTATGCTACCATGGTTTAATTTCATTGTAAAATTTTCTTCTATAATCCCTTTTTATGAGGGTTTCAATGCTAGTGGGGAAGATTTTTATCAGGGTTCTAGGCATAGTCGAGTTTTAATTTCCCATAGATCTTTGTTTGTTAGCGCTTTAGTTGGCATTTCTTTTTTCTATTTCCCTATGGGTTTCTAGTTGGGTATAATTCTATTAGATTTTAAATTTTCCCACCCAAAGCTTTAAATTTCTTTTCTTTCATTTTCCCCACAAATGTCCAATTGATGTGGTTTTAGCAAGCAAGATTCTAAATTTCCCTATGGATATCTAGTTATCGGGTTTAATGTAATCCAAAAATATAATTTTCTTTATCATGAAAACTTAGATTGTTTGTGTAAAATAAGAAATTTTGAGCCCTAAACCCCCTCAAAAGATAGACAAGTTTATATTCATTGAACATATCTTCTTGAGCCACATCCAATGGAAGTGGTTTAGTGAATTTTAACTAAGTATTGATGGAGTTATAGGGTCTGGAAGTGAGTACTACATGATTAGACAAGCATCAAGGTCAATGAGGGTAGCCATATAATATGCTAAAAATGGGTCATTCAGGAGGTCAATTCTTCTTAGAAACTAGAAAATTTTATACTTTATAGAAATATATTTTTGAGATACATCCAATGGAGGTGGTTCCATGAAATTTCACTAAGTATTTAAAGATATATAGGCCTTGAAAATGACACCATCTATGCTACCAAGGGAAATGCCATGTTTGAAGTGCTTGAATTTAAGCAGGTTTAGGGGGCTAAGGCTATGGGAACATAGGCATATGGGCACTTAGTGGAGATATTATTATGAACCTGCTCTAATGCAATAGATTGTTTTCCATTTTAAAGAGATTATAATACACAATAATAACACTACACATCAATACAAACTTAAGGCATGCATAAATTGGGTATACGTGTATCAAAACCTTTTAATTAAGAACCCAAGTTTTTGGATGGCTAAATATTATCCAAAAACTTAAGCACATAAGGGAAAATTCACCAAAATAAAAAAATTGGATCCCCAATTCATGCAAACTAGGGTGTGTTATGCAAATGCAATAACATGAAGTAGATAGTTGTTTTTATTTGTAGCCTTATTCAATTGTTGATAATCAACACAAACCCTCAACTTCCCATTATTTTTCCTTACAATAACCATTGGAGACATCCACTTTGATTTGTCTACTAGAAAAATAAAACTTGTATCCAACCACTTATCTCTCTTCCTTGACAAATTTGGCAAAATTTGGATTCATACAACATGATATTTTTTATAAATTTAGCATCATAAATAAACTTTATTTGATGTCTTATTAAATCTACTCGTCATAACTCTTTATGATTAAAATTGAACATATGCATATGAAAGAGCCAAAAGTAATCCTCTTTTTCATGCTCTTCTATTGCATCCTCAAAGTGTAATTTTTATAGTTGGTTTTCCATCTCTTAGAAAATAATGTGGGTGATATACTAGAGCATCAAGAAGGATGTCATCCACTATGATGTCCACCTTAATTTCTATATCATATTCAGTATCTGCCTCGTTCATACTAGCATAATCTAAGGTTTTCCACTCACTTTATTCCTCTATTTCTATTATCCTCAATGTATGAGGTTGAGATATCATATTTATCTTCACTCACTTGGGACCCTAACCAATGGTTATGTAACCTTAACACCAATAATTATGAGCATGATATTTTCTTAACCATGGCTTTCATATCAACTTAGATAGACAACTAAACCATATTTCATGACTTAGAAATCTACCACATAGATGACTTCCATGACTAATATTGTTACATTAGAGACTAATCCTATTAGCTTTATTTTTCTTTATTTAGGGATCTCATATTTAAGTCAGATAGATTATTTATCACTAGTCTTAATTTCTTCAAAGTAGACTTTGTCATTATATTAACAAAAACTCCACCATCTACCATGACATCAGGAATAGAAATACCTTTGCACAAGACTTCATCTTGTGGAGATGACTTCAATTTTTCTCTTTTATCTAGAACTAAGTGTGCTATGAAACACCTTCAATTTTCTCTTTTTCTCTTTTCTCTTAATACCTACAATAAATACTTACAAATCATGTTAGCCACACTCTTCATAAGTTCATTAGGCAAATTATCCTTTTATAACTAGACTTCCACCTTATTTTGAAGATCTTACACTTGTGCATAGCAATCACAAACTTTCTATTTAATTGCTTGGACTAGCTTCATTATCTTTACCATTAGGTCAAAATATTTCATGCATGGGCTATAATCCTTGATCACATTTTCATTAATCTTATCACATGAATTCTTGATATGTTTCTTTTACATCTTGTACCATATTAAAGTGGCAACATCTAGAAATATTAGAAGGGACTTCATCCATTGCTTCCTCTTTGTTGAGTTTTTATACATGCATGCTCTATTATATTTTTAAATGACAGTCTTTGCATATTTATAATATTAGAATAAAAAACAAGATATTTTTCCATCTTTATTATGGCCTTAGAAATCTTCCTAGTGAAAGATCCAAGGGCTTGTGAATTGAAAGTTGATTCTACTTATAAAGTACTATAAATAGCTAATTTACTAGATTCTAGTAACTAGTTTCTTACTATTATACCTCTAGTGTAGACACACAATTAAGAATGAGGTAAACTAGATAGTAGATTATTATGGATAATCATAAATTATTCATAAGACCACCAAAACATACACTTGTTGACCATACTTCACTGTACAAGTACACCGATGAGTATATCAAATAATTTCTATAAGAAGGATATCAACTGGTGGTGACACTTAGTAATAATCCCAATAAATAGATTTTACCATAGAAAATTTCAAGGTTATAATGGTAAAAATGAATTACTAGGAAACACCACCACAAAATAGGAGTGATCCCAACAATGGAACTAAAAATGTCAAATTATGGTACACATAGAACACTTTCTTGAGCCCTCTTATTATGATTGTTGCACTTGATGCATAATTTCTAATGTGTGGTAGTGTGCTAGCATAAAAATACTATGCACAATAATATATTAGAACTACATGGAAGCTCATAAT
Organism: Wollemia nobilis; assembly: GCA_028583015.1. Taxonomy (NCBI): domain Eukaryota; kingdom Viridiplantae; phylum Streptophyta; class Pinopsida; order Araucariales; family Araucariaceae; genus Wollemia; species Wollemia nobilis. The sequence goes on from JAQPPZ010005215.1 coordinate 321,281, forward strand.
TGATGACAACATAATATATGAACACTAAAAGTAGAAATAACTTTATTAGGAATACAAAATACAAAAATTACATGAAAGGATCACCTTATTTCCTTGTGAGTGGGCCTTCTTTTTGAGCCTATACCTCCTATGGAATTTTCTAATGATCATTCTCCGCACCCTCACTTTGATAATATTGGCCATACCTTGGACAAAGATACTTTGTTTTATCTAGCTTGGATTGCTAGGTCTTACACACTAGACTCTCTTTTGCTTCCTAGAGCTCACACTTGCTCAACTGAATTTAACTTGGCTTTGCTTGCCTCCCATGATGTGTAGCTTCCCTAATTATAGGTTCATGGGAGCTAGATATTACATGCATGGAGAAGTTTAGATGGCCATATGGTAACACTTTCTAGAGATATTTTTTAACTCTTTTCATAATATCAATATATTTGAAATGTCTTTCTTGGATTTTTCTTATGATATTTTATAATTGGTGAACAAAAATGATATTTTTTAGGAAGATTAAATCTTGTCTAATTACTATCAATCTCGAAGTTCGTAAACTTGTGATTGACATTCACGATATATTCTTGTAGTGTGGGGAATGATTCCCTTTGTGCCTAATGATTTGGTGGGGGATTGGTTTGTTCGTGTATTTGTTATTCAACCAAACTTCATAAAACTAAAGAATTAAATAAAGTAGATAAACAAGCATATAGGAAAATAAATGCGTACAAGAAATTAACACACATGCTTAATTAAAATAACTGAAAGGAAAACTAAATTAAAATTGTAGAAGAAAAATGTAGGAAATAAAATGTAGAAAATAAACACACGACTAAAAATAATAAAGGAAAGAATATTAAAAACTAAAGCAAATAAAATAGGGAAATATTACTACATTTAGTGTGCCTAAGCTCCCACAAGTAGTCCGCCAGTTAATTACTTGAAAATCACTCTTTTAGTTCATGTGAATAAGAACACTCGAAAACTTTAATGATAAATTATGCAATACAATTATTAAAACTTTGTGGATTAATATTTTTAGGAATGGCCTATGTTTTTATACATAATGCGACTAATCCTGTTACAAGAATAGCTTATTCTAATTTAATCACTAATCGTGATTCACTATAACAAGTTCATGCACAACTATGATTTTCATCTATTAAAAGAGTGGTCACTTTTAATTTTAATTATCTCCCTTATATTTTGCAATAGTGTTCTTGTAAACATTGTGTGGTCTTCTAGTCTACTAATCAACACGTACAATATAGGTATTATATATTCACTAAACGTAGGTGTCTACTTGCAGTTAGGATATAGGTGCCCACCTACATTGGGATATAGGTGCTTGCCTACACCAGGATATAAGCACCTGTCTTCGTTGGGATATAGGTGTCTGCCTTTGTTGGGATATAGATGCCTATCTACACTAGGATATCGTTGTTGATTTCATCAGGATTTAGGTGCCTACCTGCACTAAGATATAGGTGCCTACTTTCCTCGATATATAGGCACCTACCTGCATCGAGATATAGGTACCTATTTTCATCGGGATATAGGTGTTTGTTTGTACCAAGACATAGGTACCTACTTCCTTGTGGGAAGTAGTTGCCTTACTCTTAGTAGAATGTAGGCACCTATGTCACTTGCTGCAATCTCTTTCAACACATCTTCATACTTCAAAAACATTATATTCTTCATGCATTTCCAGGTTTGAATGGGATGTTGACTCAAAAATGCAAAAGAATTAGCAAAAAATTGTAACTACACACACATTCAGCTAAAAACACCAATCAAGTAAAGTACCATAATTTCTATTAATTATAAGCAAAAGTTATACAAAAATACATCTCTAATGCTAATTAAACCAGTAATGATGCTCTCATAAATATAAATAAAATGAGCATTTTTTGTGCTCATCATACCCCCATGCCTAATCTTTGACATATCCTCATGTCACATTCCCCTAGTATGTTTTTTTTATTACACTTTCCTTGGCCCTGGGCATTATCCCCATTATTTTTGTTTACTACCATAAAAGTGATCATCGATTAGGGACATTGCTTTTTCAACAATCATATTTTTCCAAGGTATGTCTGTGATGTGTCGGCAAGCTGAGCTTTCAGTAGAACTATTAATTGTGGATCCCATGCTAGTGCTTCCTCTTTCTTTGATTCTTCAAGATCTAAAAATAGAGTTTTGTATGCATATATCTATATCTATCTATCTATCTATCTATAATATATATATATATATATATGTTATATATATATATATATATATATATATATATATATATATTATTTATTTTATTTGGCCACATGGGCCTTGTTTCGAACAATCCACTTTGAAATAATATTTCTAATAGTGATGGTGTTACTGAGAACAGGAGGAAAGGATGCCCGTCAACATGGATGAGCATTTATCTTACTTGGGTTTCAATTATTAGGTGTATGCAGATGGTTTCACCCTCTTTTAGCCTGCTTCCTAGCCTATCATGTGGCTTTGGCCTACTACTTATTTTCCTTGTACGTTAATATACATAGTTGTATCCCCTATGAATACTACAAACTCATGGGCCATGGTAACGTCTTGGATGATTGACCAGACTACAATAGTCTAACCAACCCATAAACTTGAATTATTCATGTACTACACCCATGAAATCAACGTGTTTATTCCTTTTTTGAGTATAGTTCTAGATTGTCCTCCGATGGTTGATGCTCTCATTTTTTTTTTGTTCTACTGTATATATATATATTTTTATTTTCTCTTTTTTTTTTTCTTTCATTTTTTCTTCTTTTTTTTAGTATATATATATATATATATATATATATATATAGATAGATATAGATATATAGATAGCGACTACACATATGGCTGATAACATGTCATAATAGGTGCTTCCTCCCACTATAATATTACTACACCTTAGCAATTTTTTTTTAGATGTGTGTCTAGGTGTAGTGATATTCATTGCAATTCTTCACACGTCTGATTCATGCCATGTGGTTGAACACTAATGTGGGATTTGGACAAGATAAATGTGGGGGCACATACTGACATTAACATAGAAATGATTTCTAAATAACTGTGCATATAATTAAAAAAATAGTTCTTACTTGGGTGTAGTTTGCAAGACATGATGTGTTTTATGCCAAGTGGTGTGCAATGTGATTGGTTGATGCATGATTATTATGTATCGGTGAATCAATGGCTTGTGTTATTCTATGTGGTGCAATCTAGTCAAAGTGATTTTATTGGGTACTACATAATTATGAGTTTTGAGATCTCGTGCTGAAAATGAAAAACTTTATTATTCATAACAAGAGTAGACACACTTCCTCATTGGTACTCAAAAGTAGGTGTACTTCGTTATTAAAAGTTGATGAGTAGGCTTATTCCATTTTCAAAAACTAGGGATTAGGCTTACTTCATCATTAGGAACTAGATTTCTTCGTGCTTGACTCGATGTAGGCACCAATTTTTGGTGGGAAGTAGGTGCCTCTAATTTTGGTTCTATCATAAAATTAGGCACCGCCCTCTTGGTGGGAAGTAGGTACCTCTACTGATTTTGAATATAGGCACTACCTTCTTGGTGGGAAGTAGGCACTTTTGGTGCTACTTTTAAATGTAGGCATCACCCTTATGGTGGGAAGAAGGCACCTTTGCACTGATCTAGATATATATGTCATTTTCCTAGTGGGAAGTAGGTGTCTCTATGTTGGCCTAAGTACGAGAACTACCCTCTTGGTGGGAAGTGGGTACCTCTTTGTTGATTTACATGTAGGCATTGCCCTATTGGTGGGAAGTAGGTGCCACCCTTTTTGTGGGAAGTAGGCACTTTTTTTATATCACTACACTCCTAGAAAGTGGAAAAAATAGGGTGGCATAACTTGTGCTTGATAGTCCTGGTTGACCTGGATACCTACAACTTGCAATAGATGTCATGTGGCCCTGCAGATAAAAACAATAACAAAAGAAAACCTATTCTAACATTGTTAAGTAGAATAGGTTCCATGCCTCCTTTCCTCTCTTTTTTTTAATTTATTTCGTGAACACATTCATGTTAATCGTGTCTACAACTATGCAACTCTTACACTCACTTGAGCTCTTTTTTTTCATGGTTTGATCCTCCTTTTATTCCAAAGGTCCCTTTGGTTGTGAAGGAATAAGTGGCCCGCCCGGCCATTTATCGTATTTAATAGCTCTCTGATCTAGCTCCATAGTACGGGTACTGCTTTAAAAGGGGACTGAATGATTCATCGAAGCTTAGAGACCTGTTCTATGCGGGTCAATAACCGAAGCTTAGAGTCAAAGTTGCAATAGTCACATTGAACCCTTGTATATGCTCGAAAATATTAAAATGATCTTCTAGTTCCAAGAATAATTTATAAAACTCTATATCCATCGGAAATTGGATGGAGTTTTCCCGTATCTCGACCGGAAGGTAGTTTTCCAACATGACTGCCAAAATCTTTTCTAAGGAATTATACATCATATGCCCTCGTATTGTGCTTCGTCGTGCGCTGTTACTGACTCCCTTTTTCCTAAATGGATTGGATCAAAATACCCTATATAGTTGTGTCTGTACAAATCCTTGACGTGGCAAAATCTCCATAACCAAGTCTTTATTCATCATGATTTATTTTTTTCTCTTCGAGGAAATTAGGATAGAGTGGCTCTTGCTTGATAGGCTTGGCTACCTTTGATACCTACAATTTGCAACGGGTTCCACATTGTCCTAAAAAACACAACAAAACAAAAAGAAAAAACCTAAACTAACGGTGTTAAAAAAAAATCTATTATTATTATTTATTTATTCTCTTTTTTATGTTAAACGATGTGATAGCATTCATTGTACTATTGGTAGTGATATTGAATGTGGGATCTCCCTTATGCCTGCAATTGAGATAGATTTTCAAAATTATGGCCTATGATAGGGTCTTAGTCTATGTCAAAATTTTGATATGACTAAGTCTTCATTTGTCCCATCCCCTACTTCATCAAGTGTCATGGTATGTTGCATCATGGGAAGAGCATCATCCTCTATGACCTCAAAACTAGGCTCATCCAACCCATTGGTGGATTGTGCATGCAGGTAGATGACTATTGTCTTTACATTTTTTCTATCGAATTTTGTCATTGTTCTCGTTTTGCAACTAATGTAGGCATTAAAATCCACCAAAATGTTAGGTAATATTAATCCTACATTTTTTATTATTAAAACTAGGATTTTTGGATCAAGATATTTTTGGTGGTAGGTTTTTTTTAATGTTAAATCAGCATGTTGACCTATCACCTTCACTTTTTTTTACTGTGGATTTTATCTCGGTATCTTGAGGTATAACTCCCTAATAGATTTTGTGTAAATAGACACATCCTTAATAGTTTGACTTGAGGGAATGATAAGAGTATAATTTTTCAACTCTTCCATAATATCAAACTTAGGTTTATCTTCTTTCTAGTTTCTCATAGCCTTTTGGGATACAATGGAATTCCTTCAGTGTTTGATTGTTCAACAACATAAGTTTTTTCTACTTCTACACTAATATGGTACATTGGGTTCATTCTCATAACTACCTGATAAGTTGATGAATTTAAAATGTTATGGCTAGGATTTAGCTCTGATTGTGCTGGAAACTATTGTGGCCTTGTAGTATGTGGAGTCGGTAAGCTAGTATGTACTAGTGGTTGTGTGTGGAGGTGGGGCCCATATATTAAAATTCATCTATTGTGTTTCGGGTTGTTGGTATGGTCCCACGGATTTGGCATATATTAAGGAGAATTCTAGACCATATTCACCCAAGGTGACTAGCCCCACCAACCCATATTGGGTGGTTGGGTTTGTCCTTGATTCATGAAATTTGGGCCACTATATGGAGATGCTACTCCTGGCATTCCATATCGTATGGGGGACTATTGCCAATTTTTTTTATTGTCCACAAAGTAGATTTCTACTTCTTTTGGGTTTTCTTTTCGACTACTTTTTTTGGACACAACCTGGTCTTATGATCAAGGTTACAGATTCCACACTCTCACTTTGCTTTTTGAACATTTATTTTTTTATATTTTTTCTACACCTAGGGCAAAAAGAGGTAAACATCACTTCTATTTTTTCATTCTTCTTTTGTAACTAGAATGTGTCTGATTTTGAAGCAAGAGATGATAAAATATCACTCTTCATACCTTCAAGCAATGTTCCTATTTATTCCTTGATTATGGAGGCTATTATTCCTCGTATTGGCAGTTTTCCTTTTCTTCTAGAATAACTTTGGCATAATTTTTGAATTTCCCTCATCGATTTCATCAACCCAATCATGATTATAGTTTGATCCACTAGCTATTGTATTTCTTTAGGGGATATTTTCAACTCTTTGGTAGGTGTTTCTAGAGTATCGTGAGCTTTTGGCTCTAATGTATCTTCTATTCTTTTAATAAATCATTTTTTGGGTCTTCTAGAACTTTGGTCGACTCATGCTTCTTAGGTAGAGGATCTATGGGTAAGGTAGTTTAAACATGTACTTGTTGGCTAACTAACCTATGGATCCTAACACTACAATTTTGACACTCCCCAGCAACGGTGCCAAAATGGTAAGCAAAAATATTCTTTAGGAAGATTAAATCCTATCCATTTATTATCAATTTTGGAGTTCGTAAGCTTGTGTCATGCACAATATATGCATGTAGTGTGGGGAATGAGTCCCTTTGTGCCTAAAAATTTTGTGGAGGATTGGTTTGTTCGTGTATTTGCAGTTCAACAAAGCTTCAAAAAAATAAAGATTTAAATAAAGCAGATAAACAAACATATAGGAAAATAACTAAAAGAAAAACTCAACTAAAAGTATGAAAGAAAAATACATAAAATAAATACATGACTGAAAATAAATTATAGAAAAATAAACACACAACAAAAAATATTAAAGTAGGGGATATTAAAAACTAAAGCAAATAAAATAGTGGAGGATTACTACCTGGAGTGGGCCCTAGCTCCCGTAGGTAGTCCACCTGACTGATTATTTGAAAATCACTCTTTTAGTCCATGTGAATAAGAACACTCGAAAAAATTATTGATAAATTATGTAGTACAAATATTAAAACTTCATGGGTTGTTATTTTTAAAAATGACCTACATTTTAATATAGAACGTGGTCAATCTCATTATAAGAATAACTTATTCTAATTTAATCACTAATCATGATTTGCTACAATAGGTGTGTGCACAGCTATTATTTTCATCTATTAAAAGAGCAACTATTTTTAATTTTAATTGTCAAAATATAAGAATGATTCTCTCTTATTTTTTGCAATAGCTTCCTTCTAAAAAATCATGCAGTGTTTTGGTCAACCAATAAACACACAAAATATAAGCACTATATATTCACTGAATGTAGATGCCTACTTGCATCTGGGATATAGGTGTATGTCTACACTAGGATATAGGTGCCTACCTACATCGGGATATAGATGCCTACCTATGCTTATATATAGGTGCCTACCTACACAGGGATATAGGTGCCTACTTGTGCTTGGTGAATAGTAGAAGTGTCATGGTCATGGTAAATTATCTTTGTCACAAGAAGATATGTTGTAAATAATAAAATCTCTAGAAATTCAAGATAGTCAAAAGTACTTTTGGAAGTATTATATAATTATAGAAAAAGTCCAAAAGGGAAATCAAAAGTACTTTTGGAAGTATTATGTAATTATAGGAAAAGTCTAAAAATAAATTACATAGAGACATGATATTTGGACTATCTCATGTAATTATTGATGAGCACAAAAAATGCTCATTTTATTTATATTTATAAGGGCATTACTACTGATTTAATTAGTATTAGAGATGTATTTTTGTATAACTTTTGCTTATAATTAATATAAATTATGGTACTTGTCATGACCCTCCTTGGTAAGCTTTTGTGCATGGAAACTATGTATTGATTTATGATGCTTTGATGCTTAGTTATATACGAATGAACAAACTATGCAATGATTAGTTTAATATTTTGAAATATCATGGTACTACTGACATATTGATAATGTGTAGAATCAAGTACACTCATGGGTGGAAGAGGTAGAATTATCCACCAAAAATGGGATACTTGAGGATGGGGAAGTGATGACTAAGGCAACTCGAAGGTAACATGGATGGATACCTTCATATAGGTATGCATTATCATATAGGGATAATCATAAACTTGCCAGCCACCTTGAGCCTCAAATTGATAGCCTAGTAGCTATCATAAATTCTCACTCTGATATAGGTGATTGGGTTGATGGAACGACTCCCTCTTTGTCTATTGCTTGTTATTGATTGTATTTTAGTTTATCACTTTATGCATCACTGGTTTGAAAAACATAAATAAGCAAGTTGCCTTTGAAACTCCCTGTGTGCTTGAATCTGTTAGATAATAGATCATTCATTTTAAAAGATAAAATAATTTCATTTAGAATTTTAGTTAATTTATCTTAAATGTTAAAAGAATTTCATTTAGAATTTCAGTTAATTTATTTTAAATGATAAAAGAATTTCATTTATTTTATTTTAAATGATAAAATAATTTCATTTAGTTTATTTTTAAATGATAAAAGAATTTCTTTAAAAAATAATAAATAAGTTGTTTAAATGATAAAACTTCTTTTTAAAATAAATCTAAGCTTTCTCTATATAATATTATCTTATAATATGTTAGAATGTGGTTGTCCACACGTTCAAGTAAAGGAAATTCTACCAACTTTGAAAGAAAGTGGAGCCCTCATTTATGATAAATATTGAAAAGAATATGGATAATAATAAAGAATGGCTAACATCCCAACCCACTGCTGTGAAGTTAGAAGAAGTAATGGCAGTAGACGAACATTGGAGAAGGATTAGACAAGAGATATAGGATCAGATAGTGTATGTTTGGAGAATAAAGAAGGACTTGGTAAATATCCAAATCAGAGAGCTCAACAAACTAGCACTAGCAATATTTGAGGTCGGTTAATAAGCTATATCTCTTTGTTTTACTATAAACTTGCAAAGTAATAAATAGAATAAAACGATACCCAATATCTTATGTTAAGCCTATCACTACTAGTGGATTTCGTTGTTGTATCATTTTTTCATATTTACTTCAGCTTCTCATAGTTAGGCACTTGTTAAACTCTTGGTTAAATTTAGAGATCTTCTCACTGCTTTGTTGAAGTTGTGATAGTGAGTCACGTGCCTATGTTCATCTACCAATCTAAGGTCGTGTGGATGCTAGGATGTGCTTCCCTATCCATGTTTGGATATTGAACCTAGGATTAAGTGCCTTCATGTGAGGAGAGGTCCTCCTCAGATAATGTTAAGTCTTCATTCAACTACATTCTAGCTGCCATGATAGTCCTCCTCCGTGCATTATAGTTTTTGTTGGCTGATATAGGATTGAACCACAATTGATACTTGATGAATGTGGGTAACCCACCTCCTTCCTAGTAAGTGATATCATTCCTTGGATGTGTGACATAGTATCACCCACCTGTAGTTGAGTTACAACAAACCTATGAGTCATCCCTCATTATCCGTTGGCTACCTTGTGCGATGATAGAGGGGTTTCATGTTACTCTCATCTACAGTTGAATGCCATCATGTTGTCTCTTTCTAGTGGCCTCTGTTATAAGGTCAACACTACCCTCTATCCTATGTTAGCTACCCATGTGTTGTCATTAACTTTAGAGTAAGGCTCAACAACCCTTGGGAGAGTGAGGGTTGTTTAGGTTATGACCCCTAGCTTAGAGAAGTTGTTCCATGTTAAAGCCTTGTTTAATATTTTATTTATTAGATAATAAATAACATAGCTTATGTTTTTAAATTAAGTAGTGAGACTTAATTTATTAAATATAGAAGAACATATATTATGTTATTAAATTAAGTCGTGAGTGTAGGTAGCAAATCCATCTCCTAGAAGAAGAAGTGACAAGAGGATTTACCCAAATTTGACAATTTTGACAAGTTTTAGTAAACCATACAAGTAGGAGCAAACCATACAAGCAGGAGGTAAATCACACAAAATAAATGGTGAACCATACAATGTGCAATGAAATGAAATGCAAGGAAAATGTAATCTGAATTGTAATTGCGCATGAATTTGATAAATGATATTTTTAGACTTAGTAAAAGGTATAATTATGCATTTTTTTATGCATAGGCAGTTGTGAATAATAAATTGCCTCAAGAACCACTTTGGAAAAACCTGGGAAACATTATATAAGACCCCCTTTTCATTTTTTATGGTCTGGTTAGTCTGGTTAATGCTTGTGAGTTTTGGCTATGTTCTGGTCTGAATAGTAGGAAGTATTGATGCATACCTATGATTGTTGAGTATATTTTATTGATTGTATGACATTTTTGGTAAGTAATTAAGAATAATTACAATTTATATTTTACTCTCATGTACTATATGATCTTGGAATGGCATAATGATATTTTGTAGTTTATCTTTGTTGGATGTACTTCTTTATGGTTGTTGTTGATACTTAATGCATTTCTATGGAAGAATTGAATTAAACCAGCATTGGTGTGAACCTGATGAATGATCTATGATGAGGATGATGTCAAGAAATACATCTTGAAGCATGTTGTATGATTTTTGGATATTACCATTGGAGAGAACTCTCTCAAACCCTAATGATGTAACTTGCATGTTGGTAGAAAGGGATTAATTTCCATGTTAAACCTTTAAAAAACTTATCTAAGAGATATTAGCCTAGAAGAGTATCCAATTTGGAACTTTTTTGCACTTTATTTTCATACAAATCGTACACCAGATCTCTTTAAAATCATACAAAAGAAACTTACCCGATTTGGTAGTTTATGCGATAGAGGAAAACTTACCCAATTTGGTAGCATTAGAAATCAAACAATTCCATTATAAAACTATGTACAACAGCTTGAAAAAACTAATATTAAGGATTGGTTGAGTGTAAAATATACAATATTTATCACTATATGATTTGGGATCGTACTGTGGTACAATTTGGGATCCATACAAGTTGTTTTGTTGTCACAAATTAATAGTTGTGAAGAGTGTATGATTTGGTCCATCGATTGAGAATAGTAAATTTATCATTATAAACCCTTGAAAACAACCTCCCCATTGGTAATACTACATCCCTATGCTACATTTTGTGTCATTGCCTTATCGAACTTGGCATTTTTGTTAAAATGGGTTAAATTGACAAGTAAGAATATTACAAAAATTGGAGGTGAATAACAAACACTGATGTACAAAGACGTAGGAGACAGGAAGTACAAGAAAAAAATCCAGTAAGAAGGAGCACAAGAGTCTATCAAAGAGATAATGCAAGTAACTTAGACCATAGTACATATGAACCAAAAATAGAGCAAGTTTGGGCATCTGAATAAGGAGATTTTGATGAGATATTAATAGAGATAAAAGAGGAGGTACTAGAACCACATAACGTAGGAGTGATTTTATAGAGAAGCAGTGCAAGAGGAAGGAGAGTGGATGGTGATGCCTAAGAAAGCAATGAAAGGGTTGTAATGCAGTGTAAATGATGGGAGTCAGGCACCAAGGCAACAGGATGCGGGGTCTCAAGAAGACGGACCAAGACCATTTCCCTCACATCAGTGAAGTCACAAAGTAAATATGCATGTGAGTTTGGTCAACGATTTGTGGGGCAAAATAAGATACCTCTAATAGAAACTTATGACGATGAGTGTAGTAAAACACCCATAATGAGGAATCATACAAAGATTCCATGGGATACCTCAAATGATGAGGATGATTCTCCAAAGATGGCTAACAAGGCAGCCAAGCAGAGATGTCCACCTTTTACAAGTGAGGGTAAGGAAGACCCCACAAGAGATATTGGAACATGTATAACCATTTGGAGGGAAAATTGTGTAGATCAACCAGATGACTGGGTGACTTTATTTCTTTATACCTTGAGAGTATTGGCGATGGATTGGTATATGAAAAAGGAAAATACAGTAGATTTCTAGACTTGGAATCAAGTAAAGGAGAAATTCATTGAGGCATTTTGCCCTTTGAAGTATTATGGAGACATTGTTACTGAACTTTGTATGATGAAACAAAAATCGGATGAATATGTAAAATCATACAATCGCAAACTAAAATAGTTAGTAGATAAGATGTAGATGCCTTTGGCAGATGTATTGGTGAAGCAGTGGTTTGTAGATGGATTGCTACCAAAAAATAAGAAAAATATGAAGGCATTACCATCATAAACGTATGAGTAAGTTGTAAAGCATGCAAATAATTTTGAAAGTGAATCAAAAAGATGTACACAATGAATATTATCTCATCCCAAGTCCAATTATTTAGATAGTGGAGAATATGACACTATACAGAGAACAGTAGCATCATTTCATTAGGAATTTGATAAGATCATAAAAGAATAAAGAGGTAATCCTAATAGGAATGACATTTGGTGTATATAATGCATAACTAAAGTTCATACAAATGTAAAGTGTCCATGCCATGATTACTATCATATCTATAATGTGATGGAATACGAGGTTATGATATGGTCGTATAATGCAAGAGTGCGCCCACAAGTCCTGACAATCCAGGAGCAAGAAGAAAAATTGAAGGCCCTAGGAAGTAGATAACAAGCAACAAATAACATTTATAGAAATATCCGACGAGGTGGAAGGCCAAACCAGGTCAATTAGCAAGGGGGACAAATTTATTTACAGTATCATTCAGAAGGGAGGTTGATCATACAATATTTCAATTTCCAAGAATGGGGGAATTTTACAAAAAAATATCCTTCACCTCAGAGATAAGAAACACAACAAGTGAACACTACACACATGTGTAGGTGGTGTGGTCCGAGTAAAGACAAGGAAGAAATTTTCCCCAAGCATACGAGTTCAAGTAACCCACAAAATATAAACTATTTATATATTGAGGTTCCTCAAGTTAAACAAAAAACCTAGGAATTTTTAGCCGTGATGAGAAATCAGGCTAAAAAGGATAAGTATCTAGAGCCAGCAAAGGAAAAGTAGCGCTGGCAAGTAGCAAAGAAAATACTATATGATGAAGCACAAAAATCTAAACAAGTGAAGTTAGTAGAAGAAAAGGAACTAAAAAATCCATCATAAGAGAAGGCAATTGTGCAGTCTAGCAACACATGTTTTGGACACCACAATAGAGATCAAAGTGGCTAACATGTTGGGAGCTATCCCATCATTACAAAAAGTTATGGTGGAAAGAGATACAACCTCATAAGGTGATGGAAATGCAGAGTCAACCAATTCAGGAAAATAAATGAAAATACCAATCCATGGATCCTATCATATTGATGATTGATATGGGAAAGAAACATGCATTAGTTCATATGGAGATCCTAGGGCACAAATTGACACAAGTTATTGTGGATAGAGGATACAGTGTCAATGTGCTACTTGAAAGGACTTGGATAGAACTGGGTACTCCATATCTATGGGCACCGAGCTTCTGACTTTATGGTGCTGACTAGTATGGTATCGAGACAAAGAGAGTCTTGATAGCACAACACATGGTGATAGTTGAACAAAATTTTATCTTGGATTTCATTGTTATTACTATGTAGAATCTTGCATATGATGCTCTATTAGGAAGAGGATGGCTACATGTAGCCAAAGTTAATCACAACTAGGAAAAGAATCAGATCACTTTCAAGAAGGAACAACACAAATATATGATTAATCTGACTAATAAAAAGGTCAGTGAGGATGTAGCAACGATCGACGAATCAAAAAATTCCTTAGGAGATGAAGGATATGAACCAGATGGACAAGGAATGATGTACCTGGATGAATGTAGTGAATATGAAGCTAGATCTAATAGCAGAGTTCTTCATTGGTAAATGGAGGAGTATGAAATATTTTAGCCCAACTACCTCTATATTGACTCAGAGGAGATCAAGAAAAAACAAGACAAAATCGAAGTCAACCAAGAACCTAAGAATGAGGTGGAAGAGAAATGGAAATTTCCAAAAAAAATTGCAGAATATATAGTAGGAGATGTGGAAATTGATGCAAGACCAGCACACCCAAATAATATGGAGAAAGAAGTGAGTGAACCAGAGAATATCAAATATGAAGAACCTTGGATAGTGGACATCAATCTAGGGACAGAGTATGAGCCTAGAATGATTCACTATGGTGATGATTGGAACCCTGTACTGAAAGTTATAACTTTTAAGATATTCATAGAATATAAATATGTCTTTGCATGGACATACAAGGAATTTAAGGGAGTACCACCGGAGTTATGTGTCCATAATATTACACTAACTCTTGGAGCGCAACCAGTAAGGAGGAGACCATATAGAATGAATCCAAAATATGTTGCATTAGTGAACACAGAGATAGAGAAGATGTTGGAGGTAGGAATAATCTTTAGGGTTATGACCAGTGAGTGGGTATCACCTATAGTGGTCACCTTGAAGAAGTAAGTGGAAAAAATCAAAATATATGTGGACTTTAGGAGTCTAAATGCAGTAACTATTAAGGACCCCTTCCCTATTCCCTTCACATATTCCATCCTAGAGGAAGTCACAGGACATGAGATCTATTAATTTTTGGATGGATTTTCGGGTTACAATAAAATAAGTATAGCCGAGGAGGATAATATTAAGACCACATTTATTTTGGATAATGTCATCTATGCGTACAATCGAATGCCATTCGGGCTCTATAAAGTCCCAACTACATTTCAACGCATCATACTATATATGATCAGTTGGCAACATGGAACTTCAAAGCATTTTTGGATGATTGGTCCATTTATGGGAAGATCAAGGAGCATCTTCCTACCCTCAGTGAATGTATGAGTAGGTGCAGAAATGCACAGATCTTATTAAATCATGGGAAGTGTTACCTAATGGTACCATATGGAAAGTTGCCAGGACACATAGTGTGCAATGAAGGATTGAAAACATATCTTGATAATTGTGTGATATTGCACATGGAAGAACCATATGATGTGAGTTCACTTAAAACCTTCCTTGGATTGATCGGGTATTATAAAATATTTATCAGGAATTATGCATTGTATCCTATCCATTGGATTCGTTAACAAAGAAGAATGTTCCTTTCAGATGGAAAGAGAAGCACCAAGGAGCCTTTGAGGAGTTGAAGACCAAGCTTGTCAGTAGCCCAATTTTGGTGTTCCCAAATTGTGATAAGGAATTCCATGTTCATATTGATACTTCAAATTTTGTAATCAGATGTGCTTTGGCACAAGAAGGACAATTCAGGCTGGATCAGCCTATTTTCTTTGCTAGTCGCCTACTGTCAAGGGTAGAGATAAACTATAATACAACAGAAAGAATATTTGGGAATGGTATATGTAGTCCAAAAGTTTAGGAATTACCTACTAGTGAGTCCCTTTGCTTTTTATGTGGATCACCAAGATCTGTTGTACTTGATAAAAAAACCGATGATACAAGGATGGGTAAATAGGTGGCTCATCACCCTACAAGAGTTTGTATTTCAAGTAGTAGTGACACCTAGTAAGAAGCATGTAATTACAAATCAGTTGTCTCAGATATGATCAGGAGAGCCTATAGGAACAGGGGTTTCGAATGAATTACCTGATGCACATTTATTGCCATCAATGTTGTTCCATCTTGGTACAAGCTAATTGGACAATACCTATCCACAGGATAGTTACCACAAAAAATGATGACAAATAAGAAAAATAAAGTGATTATAAATTCAACACCCTTCCAATTGATAGCAGTATTATTGTACAATATGGGAAGTGATGATATATTACGAAGATGTGTGATGGAGGAAGAAGTCAAAGTGATATTGAAAGAAGCTCATGAAGGATTGGTAGGAGGGCACATGGGACCAGATGCATCTTCTAGGAAAATATTACTAGCGGGATTATGGTGGCCCACACTGCATAATGATGCAAAATAGTATGTAAAAGCATGTGATACTTGTCAAAGGACGGGGAAGCTAGTAAAGAGGAAATTTATACCATTGCATCCATCATAACCCTAGGAACTATTTGAAATATGGGGATTTTACTTCATTGGACCATTGAAAACATATCTAATATGGAAGTGTAGATACATTATGGTAGCAAAATAATACTTGACAAAGTGGGTTAAAGCGAGAGCATTACCTAACAACTCAGCTAAAAGTACAACAAGATTCTTGTATGACCAAGTAATTACGATATTTGACATTCTGCTATAGATAACGAGTAACCGAGGAGGATACTTTTTTAATGAAATCATTAAGATGCTGACAACCAAGTTTAAGATTTTGTATTCATTGTCTAGTCCGTACTATCCCAGAGTGAATGGGCAGGTGAAAGCAACAAACAAAGTCCTGGTATCTACTTTGTATAAAACCTATGGAATAGAAGAAGAATATTGGGAGGAAAGGTTACCATCTATTTTTTGGGAATACCGAATAAATTTTAAATCGAAAATGGAGCATACACCTTTCCAATTGATGTATGGACAAAAGATAGAGGTTCCAGTTGAATTATTGATACCAAGTTTAAGAGTCGCGGTGGAGCATCACTTGGGTGATCAAGAAAGTTTGGAAGAGCGACTAATAACACTAATTAATTTGGATGAAATAAGATTCATGGCACAATGGAGGTAGCCCAAAAAATAAAAAAGTTATGGCATGATAAACACTTGAGAAAGTTGGAACTTAGTCTGGGTGACTTGGTTCTAAAGTTTAATGAAAAGCAGGAAATCAAGCCCGGTAAGTTGAAAATTTTATGGCTTGGCCCTTACAAAGTAGTAGAAGTAATAAATAATGGAGCAGTCAAGTTGCAAAACTTGAATGGGACTGAGGTACCCAACACTGTAAATGGCTCAAAGTTGAAGCCTTACAAAGTACAATGCTTATTAATTTCTTTGGAAGAGATTGAACGAATAAGATGAGTACAAGCTCAACGAAGAACTCAAGGTGAGCAAGTCCCATCATGGGAATATCTTGACACAGAACTCGCACACTTATTCATAGAAGGGGAAGAGACAAGACCAACCATAGAATAGTATGAGTTCACACCTTGAACTAGAGAAAGAAGAATATTGGGAGTGCATGTCATATTTGCAGATGGGACCGAATGAGTAACAGAGGAATATGAAGAGTGGATTCATCTAAATTAAAGAGGATATCGAGAGATAGTACTATTCACCAAAAATATGAAAAGGCAAGAATAAGAAGCCCAAATAAATAGGGACACGATGTATCCTTGGGTGGCATAGAGAACTAACCCAAAAAATGAAAGGGTGAAGAAGGATACAATTAATAGTATGATATGAAGATAAAGTGGAAACTTTTGAAATGGAAGTTCCAGAAGAGAATAGGAATGAGATCATCGATGAATAATTGGCTGGACTTACTCCATTATATCAAATAGGGCTATTAAAATAGAGAATGTGACTGCAGACTCAACAACTACAGGAGGAATATCAAATTTCAAGGATATAATGCAAGGTTGAGAGAACAAACCATCCAAGAATTGGATAGTACAATACGAAGGCTGGATGAACAAATAACAGCTAGGCTACAAGAACTGAAAGAGGAATTTGAGGATAATGAGGGGATAACTCCAAGGAGTGGTATAAGAAATGATGGTTCAAGCACAAGTTCATAAGTACTAAAGTGATCTTCCAATGATAAATGAATATACATAGATGCTTTGACGAGATATTGAGGAAGAAACCACATCACTTGAATCACAAGGTAATGCACGGGTGGATTTGAGTGACTCCAATGATGAAGGAATGCCTTGGCTACTAAGGGAACCTAGCACATAAAGTAGTGATGATGACGATTTCTTGGGGAGACCCTAGAATTCTTACGATGACTTTGACCCCCCAGCATGTACAACACTTCGATAACTAGGGAGATCACAAGAGCATCAAACCAACCTTGATCCACAAGCATATACAATAACCATAGACAATTAAGAATACAAAGGAGAGAATTAAGGAGATTGGAGATACTGATGAATTTAGGATATTGGAGATACTGATGAATTTATCAAAATATTGGCCAGAACAAACAGAAGATAATCAGAATGACTCAAGTTTTGAGATAGATTTTTCTGACACATATTGAGAGATATTGACAATATCATCTCAAAAAATATGCTTCGAGGAAAGAATATGGAGATATCGCTTAGTACATGCAGATTGTAGAATCATAGCACTACGATAATTATCACCAAGTGTAAGACGAAGTAGAAGTCCACTAGCCAACATTAAGTTGGTAGAGATAACTCCTGATAACCAAACAATGGGAGGAAGGAATAGACAAGGACCCTTAAGGCTTCAGCCAGGAAGTGGAGGAGGTATTCAACCATGGAATGAATGAGGACAAGGTGATGTTACAATTAGAGAAGGAATAGAACGAGGAAGGTTTTGACCTCCTACTACTAGATGGTCGATAGATGCACCATTAGCATGTATGAACTGGACAAGGAATCTATAAGGTATGCCAAGGATGAGAGGGATCTTACCAAATCTTATAGGGCAGTATCCATTGGGATGATCACCCCTAAATTGAAAAGGACTTCAACGAGTGGTAGGTGGTAGAGGATTACTCCAATTTAGGGAGGAATCACCATTGGCACAAGGAAGCCCAACGTCAAGAGGAATAGGATGGGGAAGACACTCGTGCGGTAGAGGCCTTACTAGTAGAGTAAGAGTGCATTTTTTAGATGAAAGAAACCAAGAAAAACAAAGGATATGATCGCCAAGTCTAGAGATAGAATTAATCCAAGGAGATAGACGAAGAAGTTGCTCAAATGATAGCAGAGTATTTAGGACACCGCTACCAAGGGATAAATCACCTACATGACAAGAGGAAGGGACACCAAGTGAAGATACTCCAACTTGCAATTGTACAATTCTAAATTGTACACATGGTAGTGGAAGGCCAGGGAACTCGGTAACATCACAAGTGGAGATGAATCACCCTATAGAGAAAGTGACACTAGATGACACAATCACTCGAAATGTCATGATCGAACCTCCAAGAAAAGAATCAGATGGTATCATACAAGTGAATGTCACTATGCGATTCCCACGACGGTAAGTGTAAATAGGTTAGGAAATGAAAAAAAAAGAAAAATAAAATGCCTTAGTTGTGAAAATCCCTCGAGATGCAATTAAGAAGGAAGTGGGTTGAAAATCCAAAACGACGGCCTCTTCAAGAGAGAAAATGGAAAAATTTCTCTAAGTGATAGATTGTACAAGTCAATTTTAAAGCTGAAAAAGCATAAGTGGGAGATCCTACAAGAAAAAATAGAAAAAGTACATGCAAAATCATACAAGGAAGCATGTTGTACAATTTAGATCATACAGAGTATGATTTCAAGCGCAGTTGTATGATTTTAAACTATTGCATTTAATGTTTACATGTGTGGAACGATGTGTTGTCAAAAAAGAGCAAGAAAATATAGAAATGCATGAGGAAAGTGATGAGTTTTCAATCATCTGGGCAAGGAAGATGAAAATACATGCAAAGTGGTACAATTTTAAAATTTGAGCGGTTAGGGTTTGAGAGCAATTTAAATATAGGGCTAACTTTAGAAATTTTGCAAATCGTACAAGGAGTAATTCAAAAAATTTAGGAGAATGAAGGTGAAAAATGTGCAACTGAATAGAATATACTACATAGGTTTTAAAATTCATTAGTGAACTACAATATTGCATGATCCATTTCTAAATTTGCACCAGGGAGACTTTTTGCATTCAATAAAATTGAACCTGAGAAGAAAAGCAAGGGTTTTGACTCCATTAAAAGTAGATTTCAAATTTTAGATAAGAAAAATGAGGGTTTGTAGCAAAAGGCATCCAAGCATGAACCAAATTATGGAAAAACGTATACCAAGGTTCGAAGAAGTTGTGGATTGGAGCCGAAGTAAATAAATTATAGGAGAAAGAATATTACAAGCCCTAATATGATAAAAGTAGCCAAAAATGAACTGAAGAAGGTAGAGGAAAGGAAGGAGAAGTCTGTATAGCCTACATTATAGCCAAAAAAAATTGTTTTTGGAGGTAAATTGCACCAACTGAGTAAAAATTGAAAAATGGCTCCATAATTGTATTGAAAAGATAGATCAAGATATTTTGGCAACTGGGTCGGTGAGAAATCATGGAAAAGAAGTGAAAAAATATGAGTTTCAGGTTAAAAAGGGTTTCAATGGATGTGTTGTACGATTTGGAGGGCATATTGTACGATCTAAGGAAAATATTGTGCAATTTCAGGTAAAATTGGGGTTGATTTAAGCTTTTTGATCAAATCATACAGAATCGTATGAAAGTGTATGAATTCAAAAAATAAGAGCAACTATATAGGGATATTATACGGATTTGTTTGGGTCCTGTATGTTTTGGTGCAGAAGATGTATGATTTGCAAAAGAATAAATAGTTGAGGTAGTTAAGGAGATTGTATGATCTAGAGGTGGTTGTTGAATTGGAAACCGTACATGAATGAGCTGGAGGGTGTAATGTATGATTTATAGTAGATTGTATGATTTTTAGGGCACTTCTAATTGTAGAATAGGTGATTTCCAAGTAGCAAGCTAACCAAAGGAATGGTAGAAAAATCATTTTAGCTGAAGAGTTCGGATATCGGTTAAGAAGAATTGCAGCCAGTAGAGTGAAACGGTCACTAGGACCCCTGCACGAGAGAGATTCACATCCACAGCAATACCAAGGATGACAATTTTAGTCCCATAATTGGTGTGATACTTGTCCTTGGAGGATAATAGGATACAGGCCATGGAGAGGGTAGAGGCATTGGAGGGCTAATCGGATAAGGACAGCACCAAGATTTTGAGAGGAGGACATGACACAGGAAAGAATCCCAAGGAGGAAGTTGCGCAATGAAGTACATTACCTAGATCAAGAGGTGGAAATAACTATGGAACAGACTCCACCACAAGAAAATATAAACACAGAAAGAGCACTAATGGAGCTTGGGAGAAGCTCTGGTCACCACTTGGAAGAAGAGGAAGAACAAACTCTGACAAAGGAATAACTACGAAGGATGCAAATAAGTTACCTCTTGGAGGTACTGTAGTTCTCAAAAGTTGAAATTGAGGAGGCAAAAAGGGTAGAAGACTAGGTGGAATATTTCTTCTCTCAGGTAGGCAATGCCATGGCTAGCACCAAATTATAGTTTTGTATTGGGCGAGTGGGAGAGTTGAAGCTATGGAAAGAACAAGTGTTTATCAAGTTAGAGAAGATAACAGAATGGGTAAGCAGTGAGGAGCATACAAGGAAAATTATGTATTTTCATGTACAACACCCATGGAAGTTATCCATGGAAGAGGTAACAATGATGTTAGGAAGATATGACTTGCTAGACGGAGTGAGAACCAATTATAGAAAGTATCTGAGGTTGTACCTGGATAGATCTATTATCTAACTTGTCCCATGAATACAACAAATTTGGAACATAAGAGGGTCACTACAGGATTGACTATCACTCTAAGGAAGTTGAACTTCCTAACACATTGGATAGAGTGGTTGAGCATAGGACTGGAGTAGATCTATCAACTCGAGGAAGCTCATAAAGAAGAGATAGAGGCCACTCGAAAGGAAATCGTTTCAATAGAAGAAGAATTGCAGAAGAGTAAGGTTGTGGTAGAGGAGAAACTAGAGAAATTGGAAAAAGAACTACTAAGTAAAAGGGCTGATTTTGAAGCCATAATTAGTTTGCTTGAAGGGGAGAAACGATAGGTCTCACAAACTATAGAAGACAAGATCAAGGAGTTGGAAGCTCAACTCAAAGTAAAGGATGAACAGTTGAGAACCAAGTTGGCCGAGAAATATGAGCAATTGGCAATACATAATAAGAAGATAGAAGAGCCCACATAGGACAATAAATGATATAATGATATGGTCCTAGATAGTCAAGTGCAATTGAAGGCTAAGGAAGAGACTGTTTAGGCTTTGGAGGCTGATTTTAATCACCATTTGTAGACCATTATAGATAAGAATAAAGAGTTATAGGTAGCAGCTTGAACGGCCAATTTGTAGAAGCTGAAGAAGAGTGCTATCGAGCATGAAAAACAATTGAGGGAACTGTTGAAGACTACCGAAGAGAAAGTTAATCAACATGGGATGAAAGCAGTAGAAATGGGCAACTATGTAGCCAAGTTGAAGAATCAATGTACAATTCTTCCCACTAAGGTGGAAGACTTGGAAGCTATAGTCAAATATTACGAGACACAGCTGAAACAGAAAGATGAGTCAGTGAGGACACCGACCAAAGTAAAGGGGGGGTAGATGTAGCCAATAAATCCACCTCCTAGAAGAAGAAGTGATAAGAGGATTTGTCCAATTTTGAAAAATTTGACAAGTTTTGGTAAACCATACAAGTAGGAGGAGCAAACCGTACAAGCAAGAGGTAAACCATACAAACT
Source organism: Wollemia nobilis (assembly GCA_028583015.1). NCBI lineage: Eukaryota > Viridiplantae > Streptophyta > Pinopsida > Araucariales > Araucariaceae > Wollemia > Wollemia nobilis. The sequence continues at coordinate 343,688 of JAQPPZ010005215.1, forward strand.
AAAGGGCAAATTGTACAATGTACAATGAAATGCAAGGGAAATGCAATTTGAGTTGTAATTGTGCATGAATTTGATAAATGATGTGTTTAGACTTAGTAAAAGGTATAATTATGCATTCCATTATGTGTGGGCAATTGTGAATAATGAATGGCCTCGAGAACCACTTTGGAACATCTTGGGGAACGTTATATAAGGAACCATTTTCATTTTTGATGGGTTGGTGAGTCTGGTTAATGCTTGTGATTTTTGGTTATGTTTTGATCTGAATAGTAGGAAGTATTTATGCATACCTATGATTGTTGAGTATCTTTTAGTGATTGTATGAAATTTTTGGCAAGTAATGAAGAATAATCATAATTTATAGTTTACTCTCATGTACTGTATGATTCTTGAATGGTAGAATAATGTTTTGTAGTTTATATTTGTTGCATGTACTTATTTATAGTTGTTGTTGATTGAATTAAACCAACACTGGTGTGAACATGATGAATGATCTATGATGACGATGATATCAAGAAGTACATCTTAAATCTTGTTGTACAATTTTTTTATATTACCATTGGAGAGAACTCTCTTAAACCTTGATGATGTATCTTGCATGTTGGTAGAAAGAGATTAATTATCATGTTAAACCTTTAAAAACTTAGCTGAGAGAGATTGACCTAGAATAGTATCCATATTGGCACTCTATTGCACTTTTGTTTCATACAAATCATACACTAGAGCTCTTACAAATTGTACAAAAGAAACCCAATTTGGTAGTTTATGCAATAGAGGAAAACTTACCCGATTTGGTAGCATTGGGAAATCGAACAATTCCATTACAAAATTATGTACGGTAGCTTGCAAAACCGAATCTGAAGGATTGGATGAGTGTGAAATCATACAAGCCCTATCACTGTATTATTTGGGATCGTACAGTGGTACGATTTGGGATCCGTACAAGTTGTTTTGTTGTCACAAATTGATAGTTGTGAAGACTGTACGATTGTACGATTTGGTCTATTAATTAGGAATAGTAAATTGATCATTCTAAGCCCTTGAAAACCACCTCCCCACTGGTAATACTGCACCCCAGTGCTACAATGAGACTTAATTTAGTAAATATAAAAGAACATAGCTTATGTTGTTAAATTAAGTAGTGAGACTTAATTTAGGGAAACATAGCTTATGTTGTTAAATTAAGTAGTGAGACTTAATTTAGGGAAACATAGCTTATGTTGTTAAATTAAGTAGTGAGACTTAATTTAGGGAAAAATAGCTTATGTTTTTAAAATAAGTGATAAAACTTAATTGATGGAATATTTTATAGATTAAAGGTATGAGACTTTGATTTATGAAATAAAGGAAATGTATGATTAATGAATTAAAGTAGGAAGACTTTAATTTATTAAGGAAATGAAATATTTTATTTTATAGATTAAAGGTATGGGACTTTAATTTATGAAATAAAGGAAATGGATGATTAATTAATTAAAGTATGAAGACTTTAATTTATTAAATAAATGAAATATTTTATTTTATAGACTAAAGGTATGGGACTTTGATTTATGAAATAAAGTAAATGGATGATTAATGAATTAAAGTAAGAAGAATTTAATTTATTAAGGAATGGAAATACTTTATTTCATATATTAAAGGTATGGGACTTTGATTTATGAAATTAATAAATATGGTTTACTTTATGAATTAAGTAATGAGACTTGATAATGGAAATAAAGAAATCTAATTTTTTTGGCAATTAAAAGTACGAGACTTTATTTTGCTAAATACATGGAAAGTTGGTTTGATTGAAAGTAAAACTAGTGATCTAAGCCATGCATGTTGAAATGACTCTCTAAGGACAAATGAGAGGGGAAAATGAAAGTAGTGAATCTTTTGTGATATCAACTATGCAGTAGATGGTTAGATATGTTGATCAAATTTGTATAGTTACAATTTGGAAAAGTGAATAGTAAATGCATTTAGAAGCATGTCTATCATATATCCAAGAGTTTCCTTGATCCCCTATAATCCTCAAATGATCAAGGGAGAAGCAAGGAAGACCGAATATGGCAACTAGAACCTTTACATCTGTTTGATTTACTATTGCAATGATTTACTTATGCTCAAATAGACTAGAATTGTAGAGAGATATCTCTATATGGAAATGATGTATTACTTTATTCTTCATAGTATGGAGGTTTTACCATACTTGAATGTAATAGATTTCAATATTGATGACAAATGTATCTTTAATTTATAATTGTGGATTATCAATGCTTGTTGTTTAAACTTATTTTTACATTTTAATACTTAGCTTCTTTTAAATGATTGTTTTATTTCTAAGTATCTCATGTATGTTCCTTTGAGTTTATTATGTGCTTTTTTGAGTAGATTAAGTTAAAATTGACTTCTTGTTAAATAAACATAAAATGGACTTGAGAAAATGAAATCTTAGGGTGAACTTAGAATGGACCTAAGAAAATGAAATCTTAGGGTGAACGTAGAATGGACCTAAGAAAATGAAGTCTTAGGGTGAACCTAGAATAGACCTAAGAGATTGAGACCTCTTAGGGTGAATATAGGAAGACCTAAGGGGATGAGACCCCTTAGGGAGAATATTAACTAAGAAAACTAATTGAGTACATCTGAGTTAAGATAGCTCATCATGGAGACGATATGGATAGCTTAAATTGCAATATGCATAGCATACCTACATAGATGGATTTGTGTATGGTATGGAAATGGGTGTATACCTTCAACTGTACTAAAGGTGATAAGTCTAGCTCATCAAGAGTGATGAGATAGATAGACTTATTTGCAAAAATACTTAGTATACCCACATAGATAGATTTGTGTAGGGTATTTGATGAGATGTGACTCAATGGAAAAGTTGGGAATCTTAGTAGTCTTCAACAATAAGTCAAACCAGATGGTAGTTAGGGGTTTAGAAATCTCTCACTACATTAAAAAAAATAATTTGCTCTTTTTGTGTGTGTTTCTTGTGCTTGTTTTGAGGTCATTACAATACTTTACTTGATTGGTGTTTTTAGTTGAATGTGTGTGTAGTTATAGGTTTTTGCTATTTTTTTTGCATTTTTAAGTCAATATCCCATTCAAACCTGGAAATGCACGAAGAATATAATGTTTTGAAGTGTGAAGACATCTTAAAATAGATTAAGACAAGTGATAAATGCGCCTACATTCTACTAATATTAGGGTGACTACTTCCCACAAGGAAGTAGGTGCCTACGTCCTGGCATAGGCAAGTGCCTATATTTTGGCAAAAAAAGGTACCTATATCCTGATGCAGGCAGACACCTATATAACAGTTGTTGGGGCTACTATTACCAAAGACTAGTTGAGGGAGAAATAACAATTTTGATAATTTTGTAGTATATATCCCAAATTTGTAGACTCTATGCCTAAGAAAAAAGTAACAATCTAAGATATTATACCAATCAAGCTTGGCATCCCTTGAAGTCACCATAAATGTAGTAGTTTGGTACTACATTTACAAATTTTTCTTATTATGAAAAAACATGCAGTAGCATAAATCAAATAGCAAATATCCAAAAAAATTCAAATTTTGGCTAAGTATGAATAGGGATAGATTTACCTACAAAATTTTGCCAATTGACTCAAAGGAGAAGTTTTCTCACTTAAGGGGATCGATTGGCTTAAAGGAGAGATTCACTCATGGAAGAGGACTGATTGGCTTGAAGGAGTGATTCATTCACTCAAGGGAATAAGTTAGCTTGAGGGAGTGATTTACTCAATAGAAGTAGCCTATTTAATTGCAAAATATGAATGAATTGCTCAAACAGTCATAGAAGTAAAAATTTGCATGGTCCCTAAGGTGAATCTTTTGAAAAGCAACTTTTTTGTATATAGCAATGCACTAAGCTATTTTTGTTGCCTTCTAACCCTATTAGAGGTATGATTAGAGGTATATAACATTTGGATGTGCAACATTTTACAAAGTTACCCCCAAATATTTACTTTTACTAAAAGTAATAATTTCTCACCCTAAGTAACTCAAGGGTAAACTTTTACTATAAATAGGATCCTGGATCGCTCATTGTAACTATCTTTTGGCCATGAGAATTTAAATATACAATCTATAAAACCTATATTGTGCTTTATACTCATGAGGTTATAAGAAATTGGCAAATGCTTGTGCATTCCATCAATGACATCACCCTTCTAGTTTACTAAGTTTACCACAATTATGACATGACCTTTCCAGTCCATCTTGTTGTTTGATTATCAATTTTATAACTAAACAAATGGATAGACATTGATGTTATTCAATTTCTAGTGTTGATTGATCACACACTTTCCTTGATATGATGTAAAAATCGTATTTTGTTTCAATTTCTCATACTCTAAAATTCTCACAATTTTATTTTTTGCACTTTATTTTCATGCATTTTCCCTTTCTGCACTTTATTTTCATGTATTTTAGTTTATATTTGTGATATAGATAAGGAAAATGGGAAGCTAGCCTAAATCTAGAGGTCAGAAGAAGCCATTGACAATCCTATCCAACCTTGTTGAAAATTAGATTACAGACACAAAACCTAATTTATAAGTCAAAAAAATTCCTTGGTTCAACAATACTATTTCTCATGGATATACATTTATATTAATTACTTTTAAGTAGTACAAATTAAAAGAAAAAAATTCTATAAAATATCCTATATTTGTATATTTATTTATATATGTGTCAAAACTAAAAAAGTTTAGGTCATTTGCACATGCAAAAGCATGAAGAATTTATAGTGGGATGGCTTGTTAGAGAAGATTACGTTCTAGTAGCTTGTTTGAGATGCTTGCAATAGAGTAGCTTCATTGATAAGGCTGTGATGACCATAAAATAATGGCATGTTTGAATAGTGAACAATGAATAATAAAAGTGACTAATGAGTAGTGAATGGTAAAAATGAAAATATCATGATCATGGTAAATTATTTTTGTCAAGTATCTTTATCACAAGGAGATACATTGTAAATAATAAAATATCTAAAAATCCAAGATAGTCAAAGGTTCTTTTGAAAGTATTATGTAATTATAGAAAAATTCAAAAGAAAAATCTCTAGAAGCATGTGATATTTGGACTATCTCATGTAATTATAAATTATCTTAGGAAAAGTCCAAGAAAGATATCTCAAATATCTTGATATTATTGAAAGAGTTTAAAAAGGATATATCTAGAAAGTGTTATCATGTGTCCATATATAGTTCTATATGCATGTAAAATATACCTCCCATGAGTCTATAAATAGGGGAGAGACCCCTCATGAGAAGCAATTCAAGCCAATTCAATCTAAGTTGAGCAAGTGGGACCTCAAGGAATTAATAGAGATTCTAGGGTGTGAGTGAGAGCTAGCAAGCTAAGATAGCTAATGAAGAGTGTCTCCTTATACAAGGTGTATCCAAGATTATCAAAGTGAGGGTGTGAAGCATAGTCATTGGGCAATTCCATAGGAGGTGGAGGCTCAATAGGAGGGTCATGTTCACTCACAAGAAAATCTAGGAGCATTTATGTCTTATTATAATGTGTATAGTACATTTTTTCTTTTTGTATTGTGACATCTCTTGTGCTTCCATAAACTTCCTATTTTTCATGATGTGCTAATATTTTCTTGTGCATGAGAGTTGTATGGTAACATACCATCACCAACTTAAGACTATGCATCTATCAAAACAACCATAGTAAGAGGAGGGATAAGGGAAGTGTTGTGTGTGTGTTGTAGTTCAACAAGTTAAACAAAAACAAACAATATTGATTGTACATTAAATAAAAAGGTTGCACTCATATAACAATTTGAGTGTTCCTAAAATTAAGGCTTTGGAACTTCGTATAGAAAATTCAAGGTTTAAATCCAATGGAAGATAGAGTTGTACACCATTTTTTAATAATCGTATTTTAGTTGGATAAACATTAATTGGATAAATAACATCCTTTATGAACATCATCTCATATAACCTATGGTCTTGTAGAAGTTAAAAACTACCTTACCTTTACTTTACAAGGGATAAAATAATTTAAAACATTTTTTGTAATAAATAATAATATCTAATATAAATATGTCATAGGGCTTTGAAGAAGATGTGGACAATTAGGAGATTCATAATATAAGTGAGTCTTCAAGCCCCATGGATGAAAGGACTAGTGAACCAAGTATATCAAGAAATGCTCTAATGATGTAATACAAGGGTAATTTGGTTCAATACCATATATCCCTACAAAAACTATATATATATATATATATATATATGAGAGAGAGAGAGAGAGAGAGAGGTCCCATCATCATGATCGATCAAATTATGGTATCACAATAGCTTAGTTATTATGCATGTATCATTTAACAAGATTCAAACCTAATGCCATTGAATATTTTATATTTATTTACAAATTATTATTTAAAAAATTTATTATATTAAAAAAATATAATAATTAACAATTTTTTCATATAACATATTAAAATTGTATATTAAAATTATATCATTTTAAAATTGTATATTAAATAAACCATATACCATAAACTAACAACTTCAAGATGCTATGTTCTTTCCAGCCTAATATGGCATATGATATTGATGGATTTTGTAATTATTTAAAAAAATGGGGTTTGTTGAAGAGTGATATTTTGGCTATAATTGAAGAGGATATAAAAAAGAAGAAGAATATAATAAGTGAGATCAGTGCCACCTTTATTGCATTGGTTGTCAAGAAAGGCAAGAAAAACTATTTTGATAGTTCTAGTTATTTAAAAAAAAATGACAAATAGATTAAAAACATTTTATATTTGTTATGTCAAAATATGAGGTCATTGGTTTATGGTAAAAGAATTCTTAATAACACATGAGGCTATACATTCTCTCGTTTTATGAGAAAACCAAGTATGTTTATAAATTAGATATAAACAAAACATATAATAAGATTTGTTGGAGTTTTCTACTTGATATTCTTAGAAGTTTTGGTTTTGATGGAAGGTAGTATAGATGAATTATGTGTTATAACACTCTCAAAAAAAAAAATTGAGTAATGAATCCCTTGTTGGATTCTTTAAATCATTTTGTATGAAGTTCAAATCAATATTATCATGTTGTGAGAAGGTTGCTAGACAATTGATTAGCACTACAAAATCTAGAAATTTTTCATTATTATTACCCCTAAATTTGCAATGAAATATTGTAAATATTTTAGGGTTTAGATTTGAAAAATTACCATCAACATATCTTAATATTCCTTTGTCTAATAAAATAAATAAAAAGCTTTGGTAATCAACTTTGGTTAGAAACAAATCTTGTTTGGCATATTGAAAAAATAAATTCTTGATCATAGAAGACTATAACTTACATTTCAGTCTATATCTACATATATGATGTAATTTTCAAGATTAATAGTATATATAGCATCTAAATTTAATAAAATGCCAGGAAAATTTAATTGAAAATGATGTGAGGAAAAATTTAAGTTTTCTATTTATAAGTCGAATAAAGAACTTATGTAGGAAAAAATATTGAAGGGCCATGATTTTAATATTGTAAACTTACAAGTTTAACAATTAGCACAAAATCTGGTTGGATATTATTCAAAGATTAAAGAAAAAATTGGGCAAAAATATTACTTCAAAAAGATATATGTTCTGTGGTTGCAATAAAATTGTTAAGGAAATTAATCCTACCTAGGGGCTCAAAAACATGGAACTTCATATTATAGAGTTTGGAGTTAATAAAAAAAACATAATAAATGGCAAGTCAACTAAGGGGATTTTGCATTTTTTTTTGTTTAATGTTTGGCTCATATTTCTAATAAATGACAACTACTAGCTCATAAATGTTTAGAATGTATAGGTTTAAAGGTTAAAAATTATATTAGATCAAGGACGCCACTTGATTGGTGATGTGACCCGGGTTCAATCCCATGGTGGATGTGTATAAGAAATATTACTCAAATAAATAAATAAATAATATTAGATCATAAATTTCTATTAGCAACATGGAAGAAGGATTACACATCAAACAAATAATGGAATAGTGGATGAGCTTCAAATTATACTTCAATGATTCTATTTGCCCATTGAAAGAGTTGATGAAATGTTGGATTAATTACTTTAAATATAAAACACTATTCATTGTGTGAAGTATTTGTCTTGCCATTGTTTGTTGGAATTTATAACTTGAAAGGAATAATATAAAAATGATGAAAATATATTTCAATTGAATGTAATTTACAAATTATTATTATTAATGCTATTAAGAAAATGGATGTATGAATAAATTATAAATTCACAAATCCCCAAGTGGGTAGTTAAAACTCTCTAGTTGAAATCGAGAGGCCTAGGTTCAAATCTCTCCCCTCACATGTTGGGGATATGCTATGTAAGAGTTCTATGGTGACCAAATAATAAATATTTACTCATTTAAAAAAAATTATAAATTCACAAATTATTTCTTGCTGCTGAAATGTACGTTGAATATTTTAATCTGGCTATAGATAAATTGTGATAAATTTTTGTATATATTTCCATTTTTATCTACTGATTTGGAAATTTTAAATAAAAACATAATGGGTAAACAAGAGGAAACTTTGGGTGGAACGTATGCAATCTCCTCTTTAAAAAAAATAATAAATATCAGCAAACTATATTATAGCTTTTATACAATTGAGAACTTTGCTCTTTACATTAAACTCTCTCTCAGGATCTTCACAAACTGACCACTCTGAGAGCGTAATAAACCAATGAATTCTACTACAAAAAGAATATTGATGCTTATAGCAAATACTGCCATCATTATTACAGAACATTACCACATTTACAGAGCATACCAAAGTAATAAGCTGAGAAAGACCGTTGCTAATATCAATGGTATCCTTCATGGCTAAGAGAATCAATTATTTCATCCATTCTGGACTCCTCTTTCATCTAAACTAGATCTCACGAATACTAAATTCACTTGCCCCATCTGAAAAAAAAAAAAAAAACTCCCATCACCAAACTATTTGATTGCCTAAAAGATTTTCCTTAGCCTCTATGTGCAGTGTAGCCATGGTCTGTTTGGAATTTGATTGAAGTGCTTATCTTATTTTCTCCTCGTTGTTCTCTGTTCTCATCAAATATGCGGAAGGATTAGCAGTTGATGCCACATTGTTTCAAGTCTGGCCCTTTAACCTTTACGACAAAAGGATTGACTCTGACCCAGAGAAGAGAGAAAATAGATGCCAGAAGAATAGACCAGATAACCACAATGGTGGGAGTCCTGTTCTGCCGACCCATAAGACCCTTGAGGAAGGGGTAGAGATGTGCAATGACCCAGAAAGAAAAGAAAAGCTTACCAAACAGAGGACCCCATGACTGGTACCCAGTGCTGATGGTGTCCGAAATTCCGGCCACAACCCCAACCAGGTTGATGATCAAAAGTGTTGTAGGAGGAATCAAAAGTGTGGTCCATTTGAATGCATAAAGCTCTCCAAACTCACCATCTTCTGATGCCTTGGCTGTGACTGTGAAGTTGGTGTCAATCCCTGCCAACACCTTGAGCAAACCTTGGATAACTGCAAACAGATGTGCAGACACGCCTCCAATAACCCAAAACTGCTCGTTCCTCCACCATTCCTCGATGCTCACTCCACTCCACCTCATTTCCAGAATACCAGTAGCAATAATTGACATGAATAGACCTATGAAAAAAAGGCTTGCAAATAGACTAATCTGCAACAACAAGAAAACAATATGGATGCTAATTGTTAGGAAGAAAGAAATAAATTCTATTGATGCTAATAAATGACTGGATTCAAAGGACTCCAACAATCAAAAATTAAAACTAGAATTAAGCCTAAAAAGCAAAGAACTTAAGTGAGAGGTAATGTACATGACAAATTTTGAGATTAATGGACAGGACATACCGAAGGCATTATGAATTTGTCAGTGAGCAGACAGACAGCTGGCAAAGTGCAGTAGGCAAGGAGTGGAATGGAAGTGAATGGGTAGACAATTGTGTTGATATAGGCAAGTCTCTCGAGCCATTTAAGGTGGCCATAGCTATACCAGATTGGGCAATGCCTGCTCAGGAAAATTTCCACTGATCCCAGAGCCCAACGCAAGACCTGGTTCAAACGATCTGATAGATTGATTGGAGCAGACCCTTTGAATGCAGGCCTTTTGGGCATACAATAAATGGACCTCCACCCACGGCAATGCATCTTGAAGCCAGTAAGAATGTCCTCTGTCACCGATCCATAGATCCATCCAAGCTGCATCATCACCAAAAAGATGTTAAGAGTAAACTTGAGCGTTCACAAAAATGTTATGGGTATCCAAGACCAAGCGAAAAAATCAAACAATTCAAACAAGATTAGAAATTGAACAAATTTGAATGGACACTAGATAGCAAGAAACTGAGCCTCTCGAGTCTGAACAACCTTTAAAATCAAAATTTGGATAGAAACCAGGCAACCTAAAATTACTTATTATCAAACTATTTAAATTGGGCGAGTATCGGATGGCTTGCAACCAAAGAATACAAATGTTGATGATTTACACCATACCTCTTTTCCCCATTCAGTTTTATCTTCATAACCACAGCTGATGACATGAATAGCCTCTCTCAACAATTCAGCAGGATCTGCTGTGTGAAGGACACCACCATTATCCATTAAAGTGGACTGAATAAATACAGAGGACTGGCCAAACCTCTTCTCAAAATCACTCTGTGACATTAACAGTGCTTTGTCGTCTTCGAATTCTGTAGGAAATAAAATCCCATCAAACTCTGCTGACACAGCAAATTCAAGAATAAAAAGAAATTAAAACTCCACTTGGCATAAATTTTATTTACCGTCTATTACATCAACCGCATCAGGATTGTAGGCAGGAGCTGGGATTCCTGCTCCATTTTTCTTGGATGACTTCCCACTCTTCTTGCGAGGACCACAGCAAGGGCAGCAATCACAGGTCACCATCTTGGGACGTTTTGGACCTCGAGGAGGCTCGTACCCATACAGAGCTTGCCTTCTAAATACACATCCTGTTCCCACATACATTGGACCTTGAAGTCCATCCAGACCTTTCATGTTGATCTGTAGCGACCACCATTTACATGTCATTTTCTTGATTTAAGCAATAAGAATCTAAAATTTCAACAAGAAAATAGTTTGCATTTTGTGGGGGGTTGGGTCTGGAAGCTATCAATTATAATATTTGCAATGTTCAATATACATAATATCTGGGGTGTTCAGTATGACCTAAGCATGTTTTTGAAGATTGGAACTTGCGGTTTGGGTTCAGGATAAAGCAGTGGCTTCCAAATGTATGTTGGTTTTGTAGACAGACTGAATGGGTTCTTCATCTATAATTTGCTTTCTACTCCTTTTGTCCCTAACGTGCACAAGGCAAGATGAACCCCCCTAATCGGTCAAGAAAGGTGTTTAGTACTTTTGGGTTTAGAAGGATTGACTTGATTAAAAGGTTAAAACTCTAAAAGGACAAAAATTTCCACCCAATTCGCGGTGTAGCTAGAGGCCTAAAAACCCATGAAAATTTGGTTATATTTATAATCCTTTATTCTACAGGTATCTATCGCTCGAGGTTGTACTACCATTGTCAGGCTGGTGCGCATTTAAGGGATTGGTGCACATTCAACCGATTTTATTTCAAGTCATACTACTACCTTTACAAACAAACTTACACCAAAATTTAAACTTAAATCTCTTCTTAATAAATACCAAAATTTACTAATCTAAACTTACTAATCTACTAATCTCACACTACCTGCAGCATGTTCAGTGATTATGTTCCTATGTCGTTAAGGCACCATGTTTGTGCAAACATTCCATTGCATAGAAAATATTTAATGATTTTTCAGTGTGGGACACAGCCAAAGATTTGGTACCTATCCTTCCGTGAGTAGTGAAAGGTAGCTTATAATGCTCTATCCTTTATGCAATTTATTTGAATTCATTCATATACCTCTGTTTTCGAAAAAGAAAAGAGAAAAACAACGCAGGTTAAGAAATTTCATACATCAAAGAAGACTGTGTTTCTATTGGCATAACGATCATGACGATCAATTCCATCGAATCTTTGAGGGAACTGGACATAGCAGACTTTCCTTCCGACCTGGGTATCCATCAGAAAGCACATTGCTTCTCTAATTGCTTTGCTGTTATTGATATAGTGATCACAATCCAAATTCAGCATGAATGGAGCATTGGTGAGCACAGCAGAAACTCGAACCTGCAAAGTTTGATTTTGTTGGTCAGGAAAGGCGATGGCTTTCCAAGAGCCTGGACTTAAATCAAATCAATAAAAGCCAAAGACAGAATGGAAGAATATTTACCAAAGCATTCATGGCACCAGCCTTCTTGTGGTGCTGGAATCCCGTCCTCTTTTCACGAGAAACATATACAAGGCGTGGAAGCTCATTGCCTTCTGTATCAAGACCTCCACCCTGTCCCAAGAACACTTGCAGAATAGCAGGGTGGTCACGGGTATTGTTACCAGGCCATGGAGTTCCATCTTGCATTATCCATCCTTCCTTGGGCACCTTCATGGCCTTTGCAACGAGTGCATTAATGCGCACCTTGAATTCTTCATATTCTCTCTGCATAAGCCATTCATATTGCAGCCTTTATAGTTCAGATTCATCCTGCTCAAATTAAAGTCTCTGAATTTACAGAGATTTTGCTTACCTTCATGGCACGGCGTTCCTTGACAAAAGTGGGCTGAACTTTGTCCTTCAAATAGTCAATTTTCTCGGAGAAATACATCTCTGGCGCTCTTGGTTCAATGTTAAATTTCTTGCAGAATGGTACCCATTTTCTTGCAAATTCTGAGGTCTCCGAGAGAGATTCAAATGTAAGCATTGAAGCTCCATCATCAGAGACATAGCAGGAGACCTTGTCTACAGGGTAATCCACTGCAAGAATTGACAAAACTGTGTTGGCAGTAACCAATGGAGGCTCCTTCAATGGATCCACTGTACTCACATAGATGTCTACAGGGGCAAGCATCGAGGGTTCGCCTTCTCTTTCATACCTGCAACAAGTTGGAGTTAGATGCAAATTCTACAAATAGGGATCAAATGGATTTATTGCAGAAGATACATAACAAATAATTAGAAATAAGAACTTAAATAACAAATTTCAAAACTAAGCGGGTAGATAACGAATCGGTTTTTCTGTCCCTTTCTTTTTTAAATAGCAAGTGATAAGGCTCAGGGCTCATTGGGTAACGGGTAAACTTTAATAAGACATCTCAATGCATAGCTTGCTTAAAAAGATTCCCCAGAAGAGGATACATCTGTCCTAGTGCAACTACAAAAGATGAATCATCATATGCTACAAATCGTAAAAGCGCAATAGTCTCACTTCTGTATATCAGCAACTACCCAGAAGAGTGTATGGAGCCTCTATGAAGACAATGTTTGAGCATATGGTACAAGTTTATTCTTAAAGATTGTGCCAGCTTATTTGACATTCCTATGTACACTTTCCATAGATTGGATCCTGCGCTGCTGTAGTTCTTTGGTATTCCTGCCTTGATGATAGTAGCAGGGATGATAGCTTTATTTTTCCGGTTGGCACACTTAAAGGTCATTGTGGGAGGAACTAAATTTCAAGCCAGCCATGACTTTACGTGTGTCTACGCAATGTGCAAGACATCTATGAATATGATACGATTTTTTTTACTCATATATTAACAAGTGAAACCATTAATTTCATGCAATTGAGGAGCAGAGTACCAAGAATTAGTATTCTCTAAATTAAGAACTTGTAGCTTTACCTCAATGTTAGCCGATCAAGATAGGTCTCTCTATTAATAGGAAACCATTTGGGGAACTGATCAAGAATCCAGGATATAGCGAACCAGATTTCACATATGATGGATGTCAACCAGAGACCATATGCATTCTTAACAGGATTCAGAATTCGATATCGAATGAAGAGTGAAAGAATCACCAATCGAAGTGCAATCACCATTCGGTAAGGAGCTATTTTGCTTGAAGGAATTGATACTTTTCTTGACAGTGGCTGCCTTGCTTCATCCATCCTGCATCAAAGATTAAAAGTTTTCCATTGAAAAACCCAAGCTGAAAAACAAAGCAGCATCCAAATCCTCAAGTGCTAAAGATTATCGATTAAGCTTGGACGTTCAGTCAAAGCTACTTTAACAGTAAACCAGTTACTTAAGTCTAAGAAACTGACAATGCGGACTTGCATAACAAATTCAGTCTAAAAAGGAAAAACTAAAAGACATTGAGGTATTAAGATATCAAGAGAGAAATTTACATCGACATATCCGCATCAAAATCCTCTGGCTCGTTCAGTGGAATTTCTCCATTTTGGTATCTCCCATCTCCCATTAGCAACTGCCCTGATTTATTTTCCTTGGATTTCCACCCATCAAGCCTTTCCTTCCAAGCCACATTTCCATAGCCATAAGCTCCAATGTCCTTGTTTGGTTCAATGGTGATCCTTGCACTTCCTGCTTCAAGGTGTCGATTTATCTCATTACAGAACGATTCTTCAAGCTTCAAACATGGAAATAATAAAAAAAAATTAAGAAATTCAGAAACTGGGGTTGCCTGGCTCAGAGTTTGCATATGGCTGTCCACGTCTAGCAAGCAGGTGGTTTTCTGGATAATATGTAGCTGGAATCTCCCCACTCACCACCTAACACAGGAGCCAGGACAAATTTGTTATGATTTCTACACAACTTTAAGATTTTGTACAAATTCTATGTATTCAAATCCGGTTATAAACTCTTTTCAAACTCAATTCATTTTCATTCTTTAAGAAGCAAAGCATTCACATTCTTTGTATACTCTAAAAGCAGTTTTGTAAGATACCTTTCCATATATCCTCCAGTAAAGTCCTCTCCTTTTGCAAATAGTTCTTTAAAAATTTAAGCACACTATGTATCGAATTCTTAGAATGAAACTTCTTTTTACTGGGGCAGATTTCTGCACTTTCTAGCAAACTATTTGATTGAAAACTTTAAGACATTCATGATGAAATGCTTACTATCACTGTTTTCAACAAACTAACGATTTAGTTGCAAAGGTTGCCTTACTGAGAGCTTAGAGGCCCGAATTAGCAAGCAGAGCCAGAAATTGCTACTACCGCTATTACAAAAAGCTGGCATAGTTGCACAATGTTTACCAAGGCCGGAAGTTACATCAGAACTGCGAGTTTTCTTATTATTGCGCCAAGTATTTGATTCGTGATTTAAATTTGGAAGCACCTTTGTAAAACAAGCTTTAAGAATTCCTTTCAAGATTTTTCCCCCATTCCTGAGCAAAATTTGCAGCAAATTCTCTAAGACGCGTGTGTATTTTTCAATCTGATATATACCGGATTCAGTATTTCTTGAAGCAAATTATCAGATTTGCTGCGGAATTTTTTAATTACTGAAGCAGAAGTCAGTGAACTTTGCAGCAAATTTTTAAAGAAAGAGCCATCGAAAAGTACCGAATGCCCTTTGGGGAGAAAAGGAGGACCGCCTGGAGTGTGAGGAAGTTGCGAATTCTCGTCTTCGCGTGCATGGAGCACAGTGTCGGCCTTCAGCTTTCGTTGAGCCTCCAGATTAAATTCGTGTTCTATGTCGTCCACATTATCCTCGTCTTCATCACCTTCCACTCGTGGACTACCTGCACAGAGTTCAAACACAAGCTCTAAATAAATGTCTAATAAATAGGTAAATTCAGCAAGAATTTTACGACACAATGGTAAGCACATCCTAGTTGCAAGGTAAATTTCCAGGATTAACGATAAATTTGAGCACAAATTACACGACTTCAGAAAAAATTCACAGCCGAAAATTCGCTGAATTGTTGGAAAGGAAAGAAGGCGTGATAAGCGTGGATTGCACGGCGGTGGCAAAGACCTCTTTACTGAAATCTAAATTTTCAAATTTTACGTTGCACTTTAGGGAAAACTTCAAAATTTGATCGGAATTCCGCAGGTTCTGAAGAACTTGACGACAACAAATTTGCCAATTCTCAAAAAGCTTAAGAAAAGGAAGGCAAAAGTGAACGTTATACTTATAGTATAACAGCCGGGAATTGAAATTTCCATGTGAATTTTCAATTCATTGAACAAATTTACCAAAAACTTGTACTTTAAAGAAATTCACGATTGCTAATAGTTCGACGCAAAACTTTTGTCAGATTTGGGAAAACAAAACAAATAAATTGCGAGCTTCACGTAAATTTTACGATACAGTCTCCAGGACATGGAAATTTGGTCATCAAAACTCTTCCATCATTTTGCCGAAAGCTTCAAAAGGGATTTTATTTCATGACTTCTGAAGATCTAGACGGCAAACACACTTTACAAAACGAGCGATTTTTTCTCGCTTACCTTTGAGGCGCTTGTACCGAGTGTTGCACTGCGGGCAGCACTGATTTCCTTCTTGCCTCTCGTACTCGTAACACGGCCTGCAGACGGGGAACCCGCACTCATTACACGCAACGAAGAGCTCTCCGTCCGTCGTAACCCCCACCGGATCGCCACAAATCTGGCAGTCCTGGCTGCTCAAATCCTTCAGAGGCTTCCGCTGCAATGAAACGCACGCACGCACACAAACAAACTCACTTCAAAATCTACATTTCAACTAAAACACGGAAATTTCTGTAAATTCTTCATTATGCATATAAACATTTAACCAAAGTAAGCAATGCGCCTATATTTCCAACTTCATAAGAATATATTCAGCAGAACGCCTACATGCCTGCAATTTTTCAACTTTACACGCATACTTTTATCCAAATAACGAAATCCTTCCAAATTCTTAACTCTCCACTAATATATTTCGGAAAACACGAGATAAAAACACGAAAAATCTCTGAACTGTTAAATTTACATACCAAAGACAAGCAGTATATGTAAGTTTCTAACATATATTTAACAAGCAATATATATTTAACGAAAAATCTATGAGCTATCAAAAGTTACACACCAAACACAAGCAGTATTTGTAAATTTCTTAGATATATTTCAAAAAATCGTGAAATATGTTCAAATTTTCAACTCCACGCAACTACATTTAACAAAAAGACAATTGCCTGAAATCTTAACCCGTAAAAGTTTAACCCGCACAAATACAAATGACTATAAATATTTAAGTCTGAAGAAGTGTATATTTTTATCCTACACAAATATGCTTAGCAGAATTACGAGACATTTTCAAGCTGTGAACCTCTAATTCCACACTGAACGAAACGACTAGACACATGTAAATTTCTAAATGTACGCAAAAATTTTAAATTTTGTAAATTTTCAACTAAACCAAATCATTAACCCGCATAAATATTTTACCTCCTCGTGTCCATGGATGACGACCAGCTCGTTCCGGTTATGAGAACCGGCGACCAGCCCGGCTCTAGCCTCCATTACTCCTCTCCTCAAAATTCACAGCCACACCTCCAATTTTTTTTCTTTAAACCTTACCAATGCAATAAAAACAAAAAGCCCGTTCCGCCTCCAAGCCAAGATCCCTGTATTCCTCTAAATTCTCCGCAAAGAGCCCGCCAAACATAAAACGTTCGTCTTTCAGTCCAAACGAAAGCCAAAGCTCAGGACTCCACAGAATTCGAGGAGTTAATGTCATCTCCGACCTTTGGAACTTCGTATTTGTAGAAGCAATGCCGTCATCCTCCATTATTTCTTTCATTCACCAAATTCAGTTCGCTCCGACGTCGCCATTGAATGGGCCAAGTTTGCAACCCACATGTTCAGAAATATCAGCTGTTCAGATATTAATTATTGACATTTTAAGCGTTAAAAAGCAATATACGTAAAGCGCTCACCAGCTGGAGGTTGCGAAAACAATAAAAAATGTTTTTGAGTTTGGTGTGTGCGTGGGGGCATCGCTTTTGTGTGGGTTTGAAGTATTTTAAAAGGTCAATGTTTGGTGGAATGCTTAGATGGTAAGGGAAGGGCAAGTCAGCGTAAGGTGAGGAGGAGGGCATTCTTTTACGTTAAGGGTTTTTCTCAACCGATTTTAGGTCACACTTTGCTTTTTGGCGGCTGGAACTTCAAATAGGCTCTCACAAAATGAATTTTTAAGTCTTTATGAGATATTGAAGTTGATTTGTCTTTAAATTTATAAATTTTGTTTGTGTTATATATTTTGTTTAATTGGGAAACAACTAGTGATTAAGATGAATATTTTGTTTATTAAATGGTATTAGTTTTTTTTAGTTATATTCCTTTGTTTTAAGAAGGACAATTACATTAGAATATCATTATGTGGTTATGATGCAATATGAGTATGATCTTAAGTATAAAAGAAATTTTAAAATAATATTATTTTTATTGTGGGATGAATGGATGAAGTAGAGTTATAAAACTACCATCAATCTTCTTGCACTATCAATTAAAATAATGGTGAATATGTTATACGTAAAATTACATATCCATATTATCTCTTAAGAATGGCTTAAATTTCATATTTATTTAATACATTCTAGTTGGAATGGAGGTACTATTTAAGATTTCCGAATATAAATCAATAAGTGGATAAGATAAGATTACATTATTATACTTGAGTGTGTATAATCCATACCATTAACATTAATAAAGACAAAATGTTATCCTTATAACAACTCAATAAAAATCAAAGTATTATTGCTACTCAAGATGATAGGATAATGTCTTGCTAGAGATGAACAATTTTATATTGCTATGATGTTAAAACTTTTGGTAAATAGCAAAAGCTATAGAATATTGAATGATAACCTAATTAAAAAGGTAATAAAGGAAGGTGTCAAGCTAACAAAGGCTCATTCAATGATGGTCTAAAGAAGATATTATTTTGAAGAAGAAGGGCATTACGAAAAAGTATGGTCTATATAAAGTTCATAAGATACATGTGCCTTGTAAACCATTTTGGACATGATTACCTCCCTAGTAATGTATCTTGTAAAGTATCTCTCAAATGAATTGAACTATTTAGTGAGTAATTTAGAGTCTTTTAACAATAATGACATGCATTTTTTGATTTTATAAAAAGTAAGAGGTTTGAAGATAGTAATGGTTTTAATATTTTTTATGTAATCTCCCTCTTCACCAAGATTTTGGTATATTATGCAATGGCAACAGATTATGATATATGATGCAACGACAGTAGTAAAAAAAGTTGAAGATCTAAAAATAAATGAACTAGTTGAGTTATACCTCAAATTAACTTTTTAAGTTTTAAGTTCAATAATTTATGAGAAAAATACATAGGTTGTAATGGATTTGACTCTTTCGCTATTAATAATCAATCTCTTCATGCATAAATTTGAACAAAAATCCCTACTAAGTTTTTCATTCATACAAAGATGGTAGAATAGATTATAGATCAAACCAACATGACCTACATATACAAATATTCTATATATATTTCAAGATAGTTTAAACATTCATGTAGCATGAGTACGTTCACCATTAACTTTAGGAAGTAATGTTTTACCTTTATTAGAGGTACTTTTCATTAAAAAGGTGGGTCTTGATCTCGCTATGCAAGTTTACAAGAAATTGACACAAACTATGCCTTACATGCAAAATCACACCATCATTTGCTATATTAGAAAGTTTTTAAAATGCTAACTAGAGCAATTCAGATAGCATATGCAAAACATATATTAAAGAATAGAATCCCTTCGTAGACATTATTGAAAAGAATGACTATTTATAATAACAAATCAAGAAGGTATTACAAAGTTTGACCAAACCACCACCATAAATAAAAATATCACTTTTAAAAGGGTCTCAAATATAATTGTAAACATATTAAAAAGGATGTTCTGCATTATCCTTTTTGATATATTAATAGCATAAAAATATTAAGGTACAAAAATATTATTTTAAAACCAAAAATATTTAGTGAAGTGTACAATATATCCCTTGCTCTTGAAATGGATCCTACATAAGGAGAGATAGGTTGCACAATCCAAACCTAGATAAACACATAAAATACCCAAAATATGATCATATTTCAATAAATCAATGATTGTGGATCATTTGGCATAAATCAATTACCTATTATGTTATGGGAACTCCAAATTCATATAAATATTTTTCAAGAGGAAAACAAGAGAATGTGTAAACAATTAGGCTCATTCCAACAATCTCAGCAAAGCATATGGGAAAATATTAAGTCCTTCTTTAGCACCTAATATAATGCAAGATAAATTGACAATACTAGAAATTACTACCTATAATGGAATGATACAACTTATAAAAAAATCAAAACTATGCAAATGAAATAGAAACCTTATATTATACATGGATAACTATATAGATGGTATTAGAAAGTAGAGATACATAGTGGCATAGTTGTTTTAAAAGCATCTCTAAGAAAATACCTCATACCTCTAATATCCTATGTGTGTTTTAACTACTTCATACTTCTATAACTACCTAACTAAAGAATGCATAACAAATTAACACTTCATATATTTACAAAAAGACATGTGGGATATATTTTGTCATCCCTTTGTTTTCCCTTCAACATCATGGTTATTACTTATTGGAACTCCTAATATCTATATTTTAGTGTAGCAATAGCTAGTGTTGGTATTGACACCTCTAGCACCAACTATATCAATTGCTAATGTATCCATTGGCCACCACCTAATATTGTTATAATTTATCCAAATTTCACTTTAGATCAATTACCTGTCCTTTATGAGTAATGAATTCCATTACTTTCTAGGTTAGATAGAAAACATCCTTCCCTCTATGACTATACATGTATCACTTCCCTCATTGGATAACTTAACTAGATTTATCAATGTTAAGAGGTGTCATGTTTGAAGTTTTAGTTTGTTTTATTTAATCTTTGATGATCTAGTCTAGTACTACTGAAGTGGTATAATCAAGATCTAACATTGACAGCTAAAGTTGCTCTACTCTAGTGTAAAGCAAATCTGGGAAGTAATATCTATAAATATCCATGTTGAAAAATGGGTGGAGGCCCAAGTAGAGAGAAATATTAAGCTCAAAGGCATTACCCTCCACTTGGTGCTTATATAAGTGTATGGAATATAATTTTGATTTTTTTATTGTGATATTAAAGTTGTTCTTTGTGAATGTGGAGCTAAATTTTATCTATAACTTGGAATTGTTGTGGCATCCAATGCTACTCATGATTTTATCTCTAGCTAGCATTTTTTTGTTACAATATATCATGGAAATTTTAATTTTATACCATAATGTTCAATGGATTTGTCCTCTTTATCTACTCCCTTCTAATAATAGAGGGTCTACCATTTCCACATTAATATTAAAGGAAAAATCATATCAATAAGTACCAACTATTAG
This sequence comes from Wollemia nobilis, assembly GCA_028583015.1. Lineage (NCBI taxonomy): Eukaryota > Viridiplantae > Streptophyta > Pinopsida > Araucariales > Araucariaceae > Wollemia > Wollemia nobilis. The sequence goes on from JAQPPZ010005215.1 coordinate 364,995, forward strand.
AGATTGATATACACTTGAAATGGTTTAAGACTTATAAAGCTATGATTATATCTATCATATTTATAGTAAACATTAGATGAGTAGTCATCTCACATGCACGAATTCTTGGAAATGTGTATTTAGATAAGATATGCAATTATGTGATGGCTACTTTTGTTTGTCCATCAATTTGTGGGTAAAAGATGATAGATAGGTTAGCTTTATATCCATCATGGACCAAAGCTTAAACTAAAACCAAATGCTTAAAATACTAGTTCCTTTGTCTAAAATAATATCCATAACAAGCCAAAGGGAACCCATACATGTTCAAAAAAGAGTTTTACTATATTCTATTAAAATATTATTTTTATATTATATTATGATAATCATATTTAAAAATATATCAACAACTACATTCACATAATTATTTCCATATTGATTTATTGGAAGTTTCTAGATAAAGTCCACCAAAATTAAGTTCTAAGGCTTGTTAGGTGTTGGTAGCATTATTAGAGTCTATGTTATTTGTACTAGAAGACTTAATGCTTACATAATTAACACATGACTTGGTATATTTTGTTATGCAATCATGATTTCTTTAGTAGAAGAAATACTTTTGAAGTATTGCTAAGATCTTGATGATGTCAAGTGTATCATTGTTCAACTATAATATGATTAGTAAATTTTATTTTTTCTCATTTATCTATTAGAGCATAAAATTATTTGTGAAAACAAAGGATTTTATCCTATAGATGATAGTTTATAATTTATATCCATGTAATCTATACTTTGTAGGAGTATGTAAAGTTAGGATCATTCTCATACCAAAGAATTTGGGTGTATGTATCATGTCCATTTTATTAAAAAACCATAAAAAGTTAAAATCAACTCAATCTATATCTTGTTTGTACATGATTTCATGTGCTTGTTATTCAAGTAAAATTGCTAGACATAATCAACCAACTTTTGATGTAAGTCATTTCATATTCAAATCTACATGTAAAGAAACTATAATAGTTGGTGGTCAATATTGATGACTATCATTTTCCAAGATTGAATGCTTCCATAGGTGTTATACTTGAAGGATGACAAAGATGTCTCTATTGTACATGAGATACCTACATCATTGAATGTATTATTTTTGTAAGTGATTGGATGTCCATACTAAGTGAGGACTAGATAGAGTTTATACTGTAAGGTGTCAATCTCAATCTCAAAGAAATATTATAGGTCTTATAATCTTAGAGTTTGAGCTTTTATTTTTTTGAGTGCATTCATTTTACAAATTACCTCTCAAATAAGTTGAGAATTTCATAAGTTATTTAAAGTATTTCATTAAGGATTGTGTCATTTGTAGATTATATCAAAGAAAAGATATTCAATTTTCATATAATCTCCCTCTTCACCAAGATTTTGGTCTTACATGCAATGGAAACAGTCAAATAAGTTGAAGATATGAATATAATTAGATTGGTTGAATTATGCCTATCATATCCTAAAAAATGTATTAATAGTAGAAAAGAAATCACATGGAATTTTTGAGTCATCGTTATAATTAATGTTATAATTTATTTGTTATTATTTTTTATGAAAAATGATAATGACTAACTTGCTCTCATTGCAAAAAGTGTTGATAAGTAACCCTCCCATAGCAGAACAAGGGAAGATATCACTAAGGAGAGGGTGATGGATATAGGAGACACAAATAGCTATAGATACATACACATACATGGAATATAATATTAAGTTCTAGAATGGGATGCATGGATTCTTGAATGCTTGCTAAATCTTGTTTTGCTTTGATAATTTAATATTTATTAAATTGTGTCTACTTGGATACTTAATTGATATTTAATTAAATAAATTTTCTTGTTGGAAAAAGGAGGGGAGATTGGTGAAAATTGAAAACAAAACCATGAGTTAAAAATAATTTATGTTTTCTTCATTGGCATGATTAAGTTACATTGTTGTTATTATCTCAAAGTGGCATGGGTAATGGGATGGGTCACATCCAACTTGGCTTTTAGTAAATGTCTAAACATTAGAAACCACTTTCCCTCATTTACATCTCTAGGCCAAACAAAATTACCATAGTTCTCTCACAATTAACTTCTATTTCTAGGGCATGAAGGGATTTTTCTTGGAGGTTTTATGGTTTTCTTAAGAGGAAGGTGGAAGAAGAGTGATAGAGTGAGGGTTTTCTCATCCTCCTCATGTAGAAGAAAGAACATTTGTTTGTAATCATAATTGATTTTGGATTTCTAAATGTAGACCTTAGACCCTTGGGAAATGGTTCAAGGGTATTTTTATTTACCATTGAGAATGGTATATAGGCTTATCCTAACCCATTCCTTAGACATGACTAGAAGGATAAGAATAAAGGAAAGACAACTTGGAAAGAATGCAAAGAAGATATATTAGGTCACGTATCAGACTCTTGATAAGCATAGTTGATTTTATTTTTTTATTTTTTATTTTTGCATAGTAAAAAATGTATTTGGAGTTTGAATCCCATGATAGGTATTCTTTATGTTGTTGCATTTGTGGTTATAGAGAATAAAATTCTATATTTTGAATGAATATAAAGTTTGAGTTAGCATCCCCTAATGGGTATTATGCATGTTGATATTTTACAAATGGGTACTCTACATCTCTTGATTTTGAATAATAGAACTCTATTTTTGACTAAATATGTAGATATAGTTTATATTTCAGAAGGCGTACTCTACATGTTACCTTTTTATAAATGGGTAATTTATCAAAGAGAGCTCTATATTTTTGAGTGAATATAAATATTGTAATGCAAACCATATATTGGATGCTTTGCGTTTTATCCTTATTCAAATGAATATCCTCTTCTTATTTTTGAAAAGAGAACCCTATCTTTTGATTATGATATGAAGGGTAGGCATGAATCCAATAATGAGTTATTGGTATTATGATTGATTTGTGAACTCTAACTTGAAATGCATATTTTACATTAAGACTAATATAGCAATGTTAAACTGGAAATGCATCATGGGTATCTATATTTTAGCTAAATCATGAAAGCTAAACATATTTGCTTAAAGAGTGCTCCATGTAGAATTTGGGAGGGATCCCTTGTATTTGATTAGTATGCTTGAACTTAGATTTTTGTTGTAATGTCACATTAGAAATCAAATTAGTTATAATACCATATTTTGGATGGTATCTCGAATTAATTGGATTAAATAGTACTATGTATGGAGATATTAGGAAGTGTAGAGGATTCTTGATTAATTGAGGATAGCCTATTAATCCTTATTTTGAGTAGAAACCTAAAATAGAATGATGCATTCTAGGAGTGTTGTGACCTGATAAGGACTAGTGTTATGTTTTCACAATCTTTATTTAAATAAAATAAACATATTTTAATTCCTCGATTGAGGCAACTATATGGAGTATAGTAAATTTTATTTTCTTGAATGATTGTACTTTTTTACTCAAACTACAATATTTTTGAAGGATTTCACTACTAATATAATCTATTGCATTGATTTTATAATTATAATATTTTGAAGGACTATATTACTACTATAACACATTGCATTGATTGTATGGTGCATCATTGTTTGCTAATGAATGAGTGAGAGGGAAAATTGGGGGTTCCAATAAGTATTGTTATTTCTACAGTCATGGTAGCATATTATACTGATTGGAGCAATTTTGTTGATGGACGTAAGCAAAAACATGAGTGTTAAATGAGTATAATCAATTGTCACCTCGGTGAAAAGAAAATTTTGACTATAGCAAAAAAAAAAATCATGAATGATAATGTAGCATTGTTGAGTATAAGCTACAACACACTTCTTATTATATGCATGGAAATGAAAACTCAAGTATAAGTGTGTTTCTTTTATCTCTTCATGGTATTTGAATGGGAGGACGAGAATATAAAATTGTAGTCATGTACCACATAAGAGATAGGGTATTTTCCTTTATGGATGATTGAATGCTACATTTTTCTTTTATGTAACTGAAGCTGCAATCATCTCCTTCCATGAGTGCTTGAATATAACAAGAATTTGTTGTAGAACTTCCCTTACAAGGATTGTAAATATTATAATTGAAATGATTTCTTGTATAGTGAAATGGTTGTTAATTAATAAGATTAGAACAAATTTTGTATGTGAAGTCAAAATATCCTTACTATGTGAATGTCAAATTTGACTATCAATTCTTATGAAGGTGAAATATTATAAATAAGTTGTCAATGCTATGCAAGAAGTTAATGAAATAAATTGTAAATTTCAATAATACATGTGTGCTTGCCTATAATATAGATAATATGCCTTGATACTTAGTATTCAACTTTATTTTTGTTGATGTAGAAGTGACAATTTAGCTACATTATAACATTCACTAGGATAAAAAGAACATTGAGACTATGTGTAAATTTAATTTGCCAATATAACTAGATAGAAAAAGGTCTAGTATCATGACTTGTGCACCAAGAACTAGGTATAATACATTGATTTATGCATTCATAAGAGACTATTTTTGTAGAATGGATAAAATACAATTTGTAATATATAAATGTGAAAGGGTATTATTAATAAATAATAGTTATATTACTTAAGTGCAGGTTTATTACTACACTAAAAGCTAGATCTAGTTATGGGTATATACTCACAATTTTTTTTAATGTTACATGTATGATTGATGCATCAATAGTAGTTGCACTAATTGAGTCTCTTTAACTAGAAAAGTTCTATGTATTTTTCCCCTTATGAAGGATCAAAAAATTACAGGTGAAGTTGAGACCAGGGTATTCATGTGAATACCATATGGTTGGGTGGTAAAGCACACTACTAATAGCTTACCTCCAATTGATTGTAGACAATAGGAAAACTTACCCATAAATTTAAAAACTTGTGTTCTATTATGGATATGTAACGTTGCTTCCACACAATATATTACATTGACAAGATGTTTATACCTATACTTGAAAGTACTTCATTGTACTTTAAAATGTCTAACACTTAAACTATAGTTATTGTCCTTGATCGTATAAAAAGTTATGTACTTTTGAAGGAAAGTAGTTGTATCATTTTGTAATATACTCTAAAATTTTGTAATAGTTTTATTTGATTTGTTTATGAAGTATATACTAATCCTTTTAAGATGCATAAACATTAATTTAAGTTTGGTTGTCCTATTTTTATATAGCAATGGTTAAAGTTATGAACCATAGTCTAAACAATAGACCATAATCATATATATTTTCTCATTAAAACTAGAAATGGATGAGTTATAATACCTCTACTAGTTAAACCATAGCACAAATATCTTATGCTCTAAAATAAAGTAGTAATATAATCTCTCTTCCATGGTTTGGTACTAAAACATGTAAACTTAAACATTCGTTCAAGTTATTGCACTATAGCAAGACTTGGTTAAACCATTTGTTAATAAAATACAAGTAATAGTATATGAAACTCTTATAATAGTAATACTAAGGGAATGACTTGGAGTACACCAACTAGTCCTAAAGAAGGAATGTTGAAGGGGGCTTTTAGAACATAATATTACTAGTTTCAAATAGAACCATTGATGGTAAACCATATTAGACCTAGTATAAACATTGGATATAGAAGGGTAAAGTAATTAATACACTTCAAAGGTTATCAAGGGATATAGGACTAAAGTACGAATGGAATTCGACTATTTCAATCCATGGAATGACAAGATCTTTGAAGAAATTTAATGGCTAGACTTTCAAGAGTTTGTTTTTTTATGAGTTCAAAAGAGGAACATGGAAGTGATAAACAAAATAAACCTCACCATAGAACTATGGAGGTCACCCTAATTTTGAATAATGATAAAGTTTGGAATCAAGTATAGTATGAAAATGTTTTAACTTAGAATTAAATTAAGGTGTAATAATAGCTTGTAAATTATTTATCTATATGCTATTTTTGGTAATATTAAAGGAATGAGATGTTACATATGGTATCAAAGTATAGTCAAGAAGCTAGGGTGTAATGGGTTCACTAACACAAAATTGCATTATTATTGATTAGATAAAATTGCTAAAATAGATCCATCAACTAAAATTAGTAAGGGGGTCATCATAAAATATTTGAGCTCATGATTCTAATGAATGAAATATGGGGAAGGATAATTGCATTGGAAAATAGGGCTATGGTAGATATGAAAGGGAAGAAAAGTCTTAATTTGAGAGGGAAGGGAATGATAAAAGAGATAATCAAGGACCTACCTAAGTGAATAAAGGATAGGATGATTATCCAGTGTTTAAAAAGACTTGGTTTGAGATATTGTACAAAGATTTGAAGAAAATAACTTTGTCTAAGTATGATGGAAAGTATTTTGAGCTATGCAATTTTATAAAGGAAACCAAGATGTTTGGGCAACATATTTGTTTATGGGTGAAGCAACCTCATAGTGGAATAAATTGAATGTTGAGAAAGATCAAAAAGCATAAAATGTCAGCTAGAAACAATTCATTACTTTATTTAAACAATAATGGTTACCCAAGCTATATTATGATCAAATAATAATAGAATTTTAGAACTTAAATTGGGGGGTTTTGATAGTCACCCAATATTGGAAAACCTTTATGAAACTTCTTAAATATGTCCTACAATACCAACAAGTTGAGAAGTTTAAAATCAAAAATTTATTATAGGAATAAACCCACAAATAGGGGCAAATGTAGATCTACAAAACTCTCTTACTATGGAATAGGTCTTTAAGAAGGTCATAAAGCAAGAGTAGAAAATACAATCAAATTCTACCATTCCATATTTCAAGAAGTTGTTTTGAAAGATAAGATATACAATGGGAGCAAAAGGAAGAATGGAAAAGGATATTTTTAAAAATGGAAATCAAAATGACCAGTAATAGTCTTAGCATAGGATACCATAAGAATACAAGAATAAGATAAAATGAGAGAAAAGACCCAAGTATGGCTGCTCTAATTGTAGCATGGACCATTATGCAAATCAATGTCCTCAAGGAAGTAATGGTTCAAGTTTTAGACCATATCTACTAACGACAAAATAACCACATCCATGCAGTAGTGGGCAATCATCAAGAAGAATGTTAGAACATTCTAATTCACACATCAAGTATGTTCTATTGAAGTCTTACCATTTTAAATGATACTAAAGTAACTAAAAGGTTTTTTATTTTTCTTTAGGTAAGATAAGTTGCTTATATATGTGATTATTGGATTGTTCAATATGGGAATTAGGTAGAAAGAAGAGTAGAATAATATCTTTGTATGGCTAAATTAGAGCTACCTAAATTTACCATTGAAATAGATCTATATGTAGCTCCCTTTAGATCCTATGATATCATCATAGGTATAGATTGATTATAGCAACATAGGATCAAAGTGTACTACCTTTGCAAGATAGTAGAATGTCTTTATGATGGGGGATATAATATCATCATTCAAGAAATCGAGAAATACATCAATCTAAGGAAAAAAATTCCATGTAGTAAACTAAGGCTTAAAATAAGGGATGTCTTTTGTATGTTATTCACATAAATGAATTAGAAGAGGAAAAATCTCCTAATTATTTGGATTGCCTCTTATTGAATGAATACAAAGATGTGTTTCCTAAAGAGCTATAAGGTTGTTGCCTCAAATAAATTTTGATATTTTTATAAATAGTCTACTAGAAATAGAACCATAGTCAAAAACTCCATATAAATTACTACTAAAGAGTTTTTTAAGCAAAAATTATAGGTAAATGAACTACTATCAAAATGGATGGTAAGACCAATTGTGTTACCACAAAGACACTAGTTATTTTTATGAAAAAGGAGGATGGAAATTTATTGCTCTATATTTATTATAGAATGTTGAATAAGGCTATAGTAAAGTGTTAAAAGTGTAATCTAATTCATGTCCAAATTCAATATTGTATGTTGTAATATTAGATAGGCTTAAGGGCATTCATTGTACAATGTATTGAATTTATTGTAATATTTTATTATGTAAGCCCTATGGATTGTGGTTAACCTTGTTATGGATAAACCCACCTTATAAAATTATAATTAACCTTAAATCCTTTCTTGTTATGTTGAATCAAGGAGTTCATTTATGTAATTGGGATTTTGTATTGGTATAAATACCCCTCCACTCTATAATTTGATCATCAAAGTATAGTGATTATTATATTTGAATAATACAATGTTTATTTATGGTGCCTATGAGAACCCACTAATCTATGTGTCTCTCTTTATTTCTTTCATCCTTTTTATGTTTTTAGTATAGGATTCGAGTGGATGAATTGCTTTTGTTTAGTTTGGAAAATATTATGAATTCCAACATAGTATCAGAGTAGGTATTGAGCAATATTACTTAGTCACACAGAAATTTGTTTCAAAGTCTCTAATATTTATTTTTAATTCTAGGTTAAATCCAAGAAAACATTGTTTATCTATTTAAATTTCTAGAATTTTTGAAATATTTTTGCCATATTTTCTTCTTGCTCTATTGTTATCAAAATCCTTTTGACTCTCCATCCAAAAGTTCAAATTTGATTATGAATTGTCATTTTTCTCTTCTATCTCAAAGTTATTGAAGATTTACAAGAAAATAAATTTGAATTTGAATTTTTATGCCACTTTTTTAAAATCATGCATGGCCTTATACACTTCATAGACAAAATACTCCACCTTAGAATGGTTCAACAAGATTTTCAAGAAAATTACTATCAACTTCAATAATACTAGAGTGACAATGAGATGGTTATGTAGAAAAATAGAAATACATTAGGGATTCTGAGTTTCAAATCCATATATAACTATTTTATAAACCCTTATTGTAGTGAAAATAGGATCAAACCTTGTTCAAGGATTTTTTATTGCCAATCAAATGCATGGCATAATAGTCTATATGGAAAGCATAAGAGTGAAGGGGATAAAAGACCCTATGTTCAAACCCTAATGGAAAACTCTTTTGTTTAAATAATATAACCCAAAGCACCTTTTATATGGGACTATAGCTAGATTTTTCTTAGAAAAGGAATGCAAATAGTTAGGTATGAAATGTAAGTAAAGAGGTCAAGTCACAATGCTTTTATTTCTTGTATTTTGTACTTTATGTTTGAAGTCATCTACATGATATTAGATTTATAAACCAAGGGACTTACTTGGTGGCTTGGATAGTCTAAGGGACTTAGGTGAATATTGGCTTAGATTTGAATCACTTAGAGGACTATTTTGGTATTTTTATAGGATTTGAGAAATTAGGCTAACTAGGCAACTGACATGGTCATCATATGCTCCATGTGAAAATATTTTTTACATATTTAAATGCACTCAACCAATTAGAGAAAACCAATTATCATATTAAACTATATTTAGAGGTGCTAAAGTAGTGAGTGATAAGTGGAAAACACTAGTCAATCATAGATCACCAAGTGGCAGTAGGAAAATGGATTCTCCTTCTCTAAGGTTTGAAGCTTTAATGTTTTTTTAGTTCCATTAGGGAAATCTTTAATAGGCTATAATTTTTACATATGGAAGTATTTTGATCCCATTTTGTTAAATTGTATGATTTTTCAAGCTCTATGCACTAGTGGCATCAGTTCATAGACTTTCTATAGTATTAGGGTTCATATTGTGTAATATGGATCATCAAGCCCTAGTTACTCATCTTAATGGGTGAAATTATATTATTTGATTATACCAAATGATTGGCCTATTACGTAGTAAGAACTTGTGGTGCATATTTTAAGAAGATAAAGTAGTAGCCCTTGATGAAGAAACTTATCACCAAAGAGAAGAAGAAGCTCTTGGTCTATTTTCCTTGTTGATTGAACTAGGATTTATTTTCCACATCAAAGAGGAAAGTGGACCCATCCTATTAAGATATGATCAAAATTGCATTATTTATTTGGAAAATTTAATACTACTAAAGTAAGTCACTTGGAATTAGATATTTCTTCTCTCAAATTGGTGAATTTTGATAACGTTGAGGACTATACTATAATATTTAAGGCATTGAGAATAGATATTGCATCTTCTAGAGGAAAAAATAATGATGATATTAAATGCATAAAGATTATCCTTGATAATCTCTACCCTAATTTTTAGATTTTGAACCTCATGGTTTATATAATTTTTATATTTTTGAAATCTCAAAACACTCTTACTCTTGATTATTTGTTTCTCTTCTAGTTCATTTTTACTTGGCAATGAGGAATTGTGGTGGCACTTTATAAACACAAACTCATGAAAAGGAATTCAAACCTAAGGAACCTAAGATCCAAGGGCCCTAGGTTCAAGCTAGGTCTTAAAAGATGTTTAAGACCATTTATGGATGCTACAAAACAGAAGGATATCTAATGAAGAATTGCTTACTAAAATTACAAAGAATTGAAACTAAGTTTCTAAAGATGGGTTAACATATTCCAAATGATGAGGGGGATTTAGATGGATCTACCTCAACTATAGAGGACCACTAGAGCATCCATTATGGGGGAAGATATTATTATCATTGATTTCTTCTCTCATTGGCCCCTTTGTTTATATTATGAGGGGGTGTTGAAAGAGTAAGCTAATTCATGGTCAAGGACAACATTGTATGATGTAATCTTATATAAGCCTAAAGGTATTAATTTTACAATGTATTGAATTTATTGTAATATATTATTATGTAATCCCTATGGTCTATGGTTAACAATGTTATGGTTAAACCCACATTATAAACATGTAATTAACCTTAAAGCCTTTCTTGTTATGTTGGCTTAAGGTTTTTGGTATTGGTATAAATACTCTACACCACTTCATAATTTAATCATCAAGAGTGTAGTGATTATCTATTATTAATACAATGTTTATTCATGGTGCCTATGGGCACCCACTCATCTTTGTATCTCTCTTTATTTCTTATGTCCTTTTTACACTTTTTGTATAACATTTAAGTGGATGGATTAATTAAGTTCATTTCTATATTGTAAATTCCAATATAAACAACATATACCCGCTCCCTAGAATTGATGATTTATTGATTAAATTTAGGAGGCAACTATCATTCAAAGATAGATATAAGATCGAGATATTACTAGAATAAAGGAGATATAATATCCTAAATTTACTTATAATACTAGGTATGGGCACTATGAATTTATTGTAGTAACCTTTGGATTAACCAATGCAACTATAAAATTTATAAATTTGATGAAAAATAGAATTATTTGGATAAGTTTTTCATTATATATTTCGATGATATCTTGATATATTCATACAATGAGAATGAGCATTTTAAACACATTAGGATGGTAATTAATTGAACAAGGGAGCACCAAATTTATAGAAAGTTATCCAAATACACTTTTTTATAGGAGAAAATATATTATTTAGGATATATTGTATCCACTGAAGGAATAACAGTTTATCCACCAAAGGTAAAATTCATTTTAGAATGGCTAGTACCTATAAGTATTTAAGAAGTGTGTAATTTTATGGGATTGGAAAACTATTATAGAAATTTAATTGAAGGGTTCTCAAACATAGTCAACCCCATAATATTGTTATAAAAAAATGTAAACATTTTGAGTGGACTAAGCAATGTGAATAGGTTCTTCAACTCCTTAAGGAAAATCTAATAACAACACTAGTTTTAAAGGTACCTAACCTAAATGGTGACTTCATGATAACTATTAAAACATCAAGGAAAGGTTTGGGGGAATATTAATATGACATGAGCAATGTGATATACTATTGATCTCACAACCCATGACTAGCGAGTAGAAATACACCTCCATGATGTAGAGTTGGTAATAATAATGTATGCACTCCAAATTTAGAAGCTTATTTTAATGGAAAAACCTTTTGATCTCAAACTTATCACTAATGTTTTAGGTACATCTTCATGTAGCCTAACGTAAATTCCAGGCAACAAATATGGTTGAAGTTTTTTTATGTGTATGATTTTTACATCAATAATATAAAAGAAAAATATAATAGGGTATCAAATTTCCTAAGATCTATAAGATATAATTTAGTTATCATCAACATGAAAACAATCTTCATGGAACACATTTTGAGATAGTTGGAAGAAGATAAACACTTTAAAATGGTTAAGGCTACTTTAGAAATAAATATAGGTTACCAAAAATTTGATAGGTATCATTTAGAATTAGATGAACTTCTCAAGCTTAATAAAAGCATTTATATGCCAAATGTTGGTAATCTGAGAGAGATTGTGTTGAAATAAGCACATTATGCTCCTTACTTAAGTCATTTGATAGTGATAAAAATGGTAGAAAACTTGAAGACTATACTATTAGCCTAGGATGAAAAGATATGTAACAAAACTCATTACCAAATGTTGGAATACCAACAAGTCAAGGCTAAACATATACACCTAACATGTATGTTATACCCCAATAATATATCTAAATGGAAATAAAAAAAATAGTATGGATTTTGTATAGGGACTATGTGCGTCTAAATATAAGCATGATGTCATTTACTAGTAGTTGATAAATTAACTATAACATCCTAGTTTGTACCTGGAAAATAAAAACGATGTCTTAGTCTTGACAAAAACATTTATCTAGGAGTCTTGTAGATTGCATTATACATTACAAATAATTTTATCAAATAGGGACACTATAATATCCTCTAGGTTTTAGCAAACCTTAACCACAACCTTATGAACCAAGCTAAACATCAATTATTTATACCATGTTAAGATGGATGGGTGATTAAAAGGGTAAATAAGATCTTGGAATAACTTCATAAAATGTACTACATGGAAAAACAATACCTATAGGGAGAATTTTTATCTTTGGTGAAGTTTTCATACTATGATTACCACCAATATAGCATAGGGATAGTATCTTTTGAAGCATGATATGCCAAAATATGTAGAACACCCATTATATATGATAGAATAAAATATAAACAACTTGTAGGACTAACATGCTAAAGGAAATGAAAGAGCAGGTCAAGATAGTTAAGCAACAATTGAAAGAGGTTGTGAATAGGAAAAAGAGTCACGTAGATAAAAATAGAAGTCCTAGGTAGTTTATAGTATGATACGAAATATTTTTAAGGGTCAAACCACCTAAAAGTTTTATTAAATTTGGTAGATTTGCTAAATTAGCTCCTAGATTTGTGGGACCTTCTAAAATAGTGGAAATGGTAAACCTAATTGCTTATAGATGTGTTGTACCTTATACTCTTTCTAGAATTTACAATGTTTTCATGTTTAATTATTAAAGGCTTATAATATGTCACATGTCTTAGATTGGCATGCATTGTAGGTTCATGAACTTAATGTGGTTTTGCTTGAACCATTCAAAATCTAGGATTCCTACAAATTACAACTAAGAAATCAAAAGCTTTCTTAGCCTAAGGTCTAATTGGACCAATAATTTGAGGATAATGCAACCTACAAAAATATGGATGAATTTCATAGACTCTTTCCTCACCTTTTTGTTTAAAATAAATGTTCATAACATAATTTTGTTACAATAGTAATATATAAATAATTGTACATGTATTTTATTATAGGAAAGTTCTTAGTAGTATTACTATAGCTAAATTTTAAGTTTTGCATGAAAATGATTATTTTATACTTGCATTATATAATATAATAGAGAGAGTTATATTGTATGATGATGATACAAAGATTATTGTTTGTAGTCATCAATATGATGACTCTTTCTAGAGTGGAAGTATACCACATCCCAAGCTCTTTGATCCTAAAATTTTTATTAAAATTATAAAAGAAATTACATGGGATGTCTTAGTCATGATTATAATTAATGCTATGATTTATTTATTATTATATATTTATAAAATAATGATAATAACTAACTTGCTCTCATTGTTGTAAGTGTTGACAAGTCAATAGAACAAGGAAATATATCACTAGGGAGAGGGAAAAGAACACAAGTGAAGTGACCAACTAGAAAGATATATGCACACTCAATGGAATAGAATATAAAATTCTAGAATAGAATGCATGAATGCTTGCTAAATCTTATTTTTCGTTGATAACTAACTATTTTTTTCAAATGAGTTTACATAGGTTTTTATGAGGGGTCTAGTCCCTTCATACTAAGAGGGGTTTGAACCTTGGACCTCTCAAAGAGAGGCCAAAGCCCTTACCATTGCAATAATCTTACAACTTTGATAACTAACTATTGACTGGATCAAGTCTACTTGAATATTTGATTGATCTAATTAATAAATTATTATATGTTTGCTAGGAAAAAAAAAAGGTAGATTGGTAAAAATTGAAAAGAGAACCCTGAATTAAAAATAATGTATGTTTTATTCATTGGTATAATTGAGTTACCTTCTTATTGTTTTAAAGTAGCATGAGAAACAAGGTGGTTCATCTCCACCTTGGGTTTTAGTGGATGACTAAACCTTAGAAATCACTTTTCCTCACTTGCCTCCTTAATGAAGGACCTTAGTTCTTTCAAATATTTATCTTCTATTTCTAGGGTATATAGGAGTTTTTCTTGGATATTTTATGGTTTTCTTGAGGAAGGTAGAAGTAGAGTGAAGGTTTGCTCTTTCTCCTCAAGCAAAATAAGCCACACATGTTTGTAACCATAATTTATTCTAGATTTTCATAACATAGACCTTGGACACTTAGTAAATGGTTGAGGGGCATTTTGGCCTACCATAGAGAATGGTTTATATGTCCACTCTGATCTATTCATTAGATATGAATGGAAGGGCAAGAAGAAAGGTAAGAATACTTGGAAGGAAGGGAAAACATATCTCAAGTCATGTATCAGGATTGGGATAAGCATAGTTAATTTTATATTCATTCTTTCTATTTTTGTAGCAAAACATTACTTAGAGTTTGAATCCCATGATGGGTACTCTATGTTGTTGTATTTTATGATTTGGAAGAAGGAAACTTTACATTTTTACTGAATACAAATTTTGAGATCTTATTCTATAAAGGGCACTATGCATGTTGTAATTTTACAAATGGGTACTCTACATCTCTTTATTTTGAACAAGAAGACTCTATATTTAATACTAAATATGTATATTTAGTCCATATTTTATAGGAGGTACTCTACATTTTACCATTTTACAAATGGGTACTCTACGAAGGGGAACTTGACATCTTTGACTGAATATGAATATTTTAGTACAAATTGTATATTAGATGCTTTGCATGTTATCCTTATGAAAATTAACATCCTACTTTTGGTTTTGAAAAGAGAACCCTACATTATAGCTAAATCAAGAAAGCTAATATAGATGTGCTTAAAGAGTGCTTTGTGTAGGATTTAGGAGGGATTCCTTGTATTTGACTAGTGTGTTTGAACTTAGCATTCTCTTGTATTACCACATTGGAAATCAAATTAGTTACAAGATCATATTTTGTATAGTATATCTGATTAAATAGATTAAAGAGTGCTATATGTGGAGAAATTAGAAAGTGTGGAGGATTCTTGGTTAATTAAATTTAGTCTATTGAACCCTATTTTAATTGGAAACTTAGAATTGTATGAAGAATTTTGGGAGTGTTGTGACTTGTTAAGAATTGTATGGCTAAATGGAGTATAATAATTGGAATTGCTTGAATGACTATATGCATCTACTCAAATTATAATCCTTTTTAAGTATTGTATTACTATAATTTATTGCATTGATTATAAAATTACAACACTTTGAAGGGCTATATTGCTATTATAGCATATTACATTGATTGTATGATTGTAGAATTATTTGTTAATACATTAATGAGAGGGAAAGTGGGTATTACAATAAGTATTGCTTTACCTATAGTAAGTATAGTATAGTATACTAATTACAAAAATTATTTTGATGCATGCAAGCAAAAACATGAATGTTAAATGAGTACAATAAGTTGTATTCTTAGTGAAAAAAAAATTATTATTACAAATTTGGTTTGATGCATGAGATTGTAGCATTGCTAAGTGTAAGATTTATAAATAGTATAATTCTTATTATATGCATGGGAGTGAAAACTTGAGTATGAAGCATATTTTTTCTAGTTCTACATGGTATTTAAATGAGATGAGAAAATTGGTAACTATACCCATGTACCAAAAAATAGATAGGGTCTCTTCCTTTCTAGATATTGAATGCTACATTTTTTCTATTATGTAATTGGGATTGCAGTTCTCTCCTTCCATGAGTGCTTGAATATGACAAAAAAATATTATTTATTACAAGAAGTTTAAATATTATTAATAAATATTTGTGTATAGTGACATGGTTGCTAAATAGTAAAACTAGAGCAAATTTCCTATGTGATGTCAAAATCACGTTACTATATGTATGCCAATTTTGACTACCAATTCTTATGAAGGTGAAATGTTATAAATGAGATATCATTGTTATAGAGGAGTTAATGAAATAGATTGTAACTTTCATTAATTCTTGTGTGGTTGTCTAGAATATTGATAATAGGCCTTGATATTTAGTATGTTACTTTCTTTTAATTGATGGAGAAGTGATCATTTAGCTACATCATAAATCATTCTTTTTTTTTTTTGGTAATTATTATAATAGATTAATAGTGGGTTTTTATAGAGGATCCCAAAACCTTATATACAAAATCAGCCTTGCTAAATAGTGCTTCATGCCTCTTGGTTGGAAGAATAAACCTGTATGCAGAAAAAAAAACAAAAAGCTGATAATTGCCCGAGGGCTACAAGTAAGGCATTTTTGCCTGATTATCCTGGAAACCATGGCCATTATAACTGGGAAAACAAAAACTAGCCGGAGAAGCTGGACCATCGGAAAGCAGAAGAAGACAACCAAAAAAACTACAAAAAATTCTCCCATACCTGGGAAATAACTTTCCACATTTCTGCTTCCCCGGAGGCAGAATTCAAAGCATACATGTTGGATAGGATCCAAGAAAAATGACTGGACTGAAACAAACCATTGAAAATCCTGCTGGAAAATTTTTGCCCTGGCCCAAATGGCCACTCCGTTTAGTCTTCTCACATCCAGGATTTCATCCGTACGATTTGAGGTTCTTCTTACTTCCCTTTCCCTGCTGGAAGGGAGGTTTTGGGATAAGCGCATCACCCATCAGAGAATCAGAGTCATCCTGAAATAGCAACCGTTGGGTTCCATTTGCAACATCAGCCGCAGTTTCTTTGTCTCTCTTTTCCTTGTTGGGGGGACGGCCCTGCTTCCTTTCACTACCAAAATCCACCCCTCGCTTTTGACTCCTCATAATTCGAGGGCTAATATTACCAGGCTGGTAACCTCTTCTTCCCAACAGGTAGTCTTCCAATAACTTTTGTGCCTCGGGAGAGTTTCGGTCATAAATTTTGGGTGAATCTGCTTGTGTGGTGATAAGGGGGGGCATGTTCCTTTTCCTCCTATGGTCCTAGTTGGGGGCGCCCACCACATTGCTCAGAGTCTGGATGGGTGGTGATTTCCTCTTCTGGTAAGGATGATTTGAGATGGTCCCTAGATGGACCTGGAGATTCATGGCCTTTTGCAAAAGGGTGTTTCGTCTGACCTTCACTGTGCTCTAGAGGGTTGCAAGGATCCTGCTCCTTCTTCATCAACTTTTGGAGAGGACAATTGGACTGAAGATGCCCTTGAGAACTACACTGAGGGCAAAAAGCTGGCCTATTCTCATAAACAATAGCTTGCTTGTGTAGAAAAGTACCCCCAGACCATAGAGTAATGGAGGATGGGAGGTTCGTCTCCAAGTCCGCCAAAACACAGAACCAAGCTTGGACAAATCTAGTTTGAGCTCCGGTGGGAGGGTCTAAAGTGATCAGCTCCCCAATGGACCGAGCAATACCTCTGATTACATTTTCATGCCAGCAAAAAAGGGGAAGACTCGGGAGCCTAACCCATATTGGAGCAATGTTGATATTCGGGGTATCGGGGTTAAAGTCCAAACCCCACTTCCTTAGAAAGAGACTCCTACGGCCCAAGAACCAAGGCCCTCCGACCAGGATTTTACAGTAGTCCTCCTTGTTGCTCAGCCTAATCGCAAAAAAACCTTGGGTTAGGGCAGCCAGCTCTAAGTGACCAGAGGTCCGCCATTTGCCAGACGCTCACTTGCGAATGGTCTCCATGTCGGGACGACCACCAATAAACTTACCAATGAGGGTAAATTTTTCAAAATCCACAAAGCTTGAGAGAATTTTTTCCAGGATGTCCAACTCGTCCTCGAACGAAAATAACTCCTTGGAGAAGAGCTCGCTTAGGGTTTCAGAGGTCGTTGCCAAAGCATATGACTTTCGAGGTCCATCTCCCCGTTTGTCTGGCGGATCCTTACCGTGACTTGGCAAGGAATCCTCGGCATCCCCAGACTCTGTTTACCCTCCCTCCACCCTGTCGAGCCCCTGGTTCGACCTGCCGACGCTCCCGTGCTCTCCCAGAACAGCCTTCTCGCCCATCATCATCCCCACCCTCCCAAGAAAACCTACATCATAAATCATTCTTTAGGATCAAAGAAATATTGAGATTATGTATAAACATGCCAACTCAACTACATAGAAAGAGGGTTTAGTATCATGACCTATGCACCAAGAACTAGAAATAATACATTGATTTGTGTATTCATAGGAGATTATTTTTGTTGAATGGATGAAATGCATATCGAAATATGCAAATATGGAACGGTATTATAAGTACATAGTAATTGTATTACCTAAGTGTAATTTGATTACTATACTAAAATCTAGATCTATTATTAGGTGTATTATCACAATTTCTTGGGAATGTGCATGTATGAATGATGCATCAATTGTAGTTGCACTTACTTTTTAACTAGATCAATTCTATGTATATGTCTCCTTGTGAAGGGTTAGAACTTTATATATGAAGTTAAGATAGGGGTATTCATTGATATACCACTTGGTTGGATAGTAAAATATTTGTAACATCTTCCCTCCACTTATTTTATAGGCAACTAAAAACTTAACCATAAATTTAAAAATCTTTGTGTTCTATTATACAAATACGTAATCTTGTTTCCATACACTATATTGTATGATTAACAATGGCAAGATGATTAGTCTTGTACTTAAAATAAGTTCCTTATTGTACTCTACAAAATCTATCATTGATATTGTAGTGGTTATCCTTGATCATTTAGAAATTTATGTACTTTTGAAGAAATGTAGTTATATCATCTTGTAATGTACTTTGAAATTTTATAATAGGTTTATTTGTGTTAGAGTATATTACATCATTTGGATCATGTAAATGTACCACCCTTGGTACATAACTAGAGTAGGAGATTAATTTAGGGTATATTTAGCTAGTTACTTCAAGGAATATAATAAATGCACAAGTGTCTATGTGCAAGATGCCCCCTTGTACAACTAGGTAGATTGTTGGCCAAGCAATCCATCTTTGTATATAAAGTCTCATAGTGAGTGATTACATATCGCTATAGGTAGTAGTAGGTCTATTGTGTGGATCACCATATAGATTGGTGATGGAATACAATGTAGTTCTTTAGTATCAATTCTAGAGTGTTCATTTCCTCCATAGTGTATTGTATCATTTTCATCACTTTCCATTAATAGCATATTTTTACATCTTGCATTTCTGCATATTTCATATCCTGTGATTATATTCTTCCTTGGCATACACCATAAAAATCTAACAGTGGTATCAGATGTATAGTATATCAATAGGAATAGGGAGAGTCATAAGAGAGCACAATTGCTACTGTAGGTTTGAACCTTACTATGTTTTTGCAAACCGGATAAACCATTGTGCGCCACTGTATGCAAACATCACTGTAAGGGATTGTTGGATAGGAAGAGTCATAGTAGGTTATTAGGAATAGGAAATCCACAAGAAATATTGAGAGGAGAAGCAAATATTAGTTTCAAAATTTTTGAAATTACATTTGGCTAGAGTCTTTCCACAGAGTTGTAGAAAAACTTGTGAATACTAGGACTCAATATTCATTCCACTAGATTGACAAATAAACTAGTGAAGATTCATCATTGATAATATTTAGAATCATCTTACTAATATATTGTTGCAAGAAAATGAAACTGAAGGAAGCCTTGTTGCATACCTTCTTATTGTAGAATAAAATGCCATAGAAGCCTTATTGCAGAAGAAAAGGCCATAGAAGCCTTATTGTAGAATAAAAGACCATAAAAGCCTTATTGCAAAATAAAATGCCACAAAAGCCTCATTGCAAAATAAAATGCCACATAAGCCTTATTCCAAAAAGGCCAGAGAAACCTTGAAATGGAAGATACTCCAAAGAAGATTCCAATAATATAGGATATTGGTGATCTTTGTTGAAGACTGCAAATTGCAGATTAGCTAGAGTCTTTTCACAATATAGCGAAGACCAAGACTCGGTACATAGTACATACCACTAGTTTCAAGAATAACTAGTGAAGTTAAAGAGGTCTAAGAAAATACCCCATTGGAAATAATATATTGAAGATCTATTTCAGAAGAAGTTGAAGAGACTCATAAAAATTCTCATTGAAGAACTTCTAATATTGGAAGATTGAATAAGGACTAGCAAGGTCCTATACCTAATTTTAGAAGTAGCAAACTTTAGAGATCCATGAGAGAGATCTCATTGCCAACACTTTTGTAGTTGAAGGTTGAAGGAAATGTCTCATCAAGAAGATCATAAAAGTTGTAAGATTGAAGACCTTGGAGAGGTCTCAAGGAGAAGGTTTGGAGAGCCTCATTATAGAAATTAGAAAATCCATCAAAGAAGTTCCTAGGAGAACTCATTGGAAAAATTCAATACAAAATATAGAGAAATATTTGGGACAATTATCGCCATCCGACAACAAGACCAAAAGGAGAAGAATTTGGCAAGAAGTGCCAAATCTTAAAGAATATTGAAGACCTCAAGACATTCAAATTCTTGAGAAGAAAATATTGTTTGAAGTTAGAATCCAAAAAAGAGGTTGAAGAACTCATACAGAAGATACCTTTCAGATCCAAGAAGGTTTAAATATTGCCCTTCATAGCTAAAGAAGGCACAAATAGAGATTTTTTGGATTCACAACAAAATACTAAAAGAGTTCCTGAAGGACAACATTTCAATGAATAGATTGACTGCTAAAGGGCAGAAATCAATATAGCATTACTAGCTATAAGACTTCGAAGTTCTAGGCCAAATACTAAAGGAGAAGTTAAAAATCATCTACTACAATTTTAGAGCAGTAGACTAGAAGCATTCAAAGCTGCGGTAAACCACCATTCCAGATAAGAGACTTGATGAATCAACTCAAATATTCATCATTAAAGGTAAGGAACTTAGGTGCAAAAGGTTCATTACTTGAACAATTATTCAGATTACTACTTAACTTTATTAAGCACCTTATTAGAATTTGTAAGTTGCAAAATAGAAGGTTGTATTTTAAGTCCTCAAATAAAGTGTAAAATATAGGTCTTGTTAAGGTTCGTTACCTACACATTCATTGGAGTTAGATACATTCTTTCTATTATCTAATTATTGATAAAAGGACTACATTAAGGAATTTGCAAATATTATTAAGTGTATTTGAAACTAATTTGAGAGTTTATTAATAGGAGTAATAAGGTGATATTATTAAAGTGCATTAATATTAGAAATATTATTGGTTCATTGCACTATACTAGTTGTTCATTAAACTAGTTACTCTCAAAGAATTATTTTGTGTCAAGATCAAGGGAACAAAAATCTATAAATAATCAAAGTGTCTAAAGACACTATTCAAAACTCAATACCTGCAAGGTATTTTGGCCCATAGAAACAACCAAGCAGATCAAAATTCCTCCAAGGAGTGGAGAAGAAGAAGGTAGCCATTAAATCAGTGATAGAAGCTAAAAATCGAGACTTGGTGAGTCTCATATTCAAGGTACACTAAAGAGCTCATTACAGGTAAAATATTAGTGCAACAATTACTCCTTCAAGGATATATTATCTATATGATTATTAGCTTGGATTCATTACTAAGATTAACCAAGAAAAGGAGATAGTTATATAGCAAAGAAGACAACATCAATCAGACCCTTCCTACAAAATATAATACAAACAAGCCACCATTAAAACCAATAAAAGAAGCTTGCAAAAGAGAAGGTGCAAATCAAGGTATTCTATTACAATTCTATTTACATTATTCTACACCATAACATCTTATCCTATGTAGGAAATAGGATAGAACTTAAGTGTATTAAGGACACATCCTCCACAAGTGAGGAATATCATACAAGCGGTTGTAGAGGAGCATAATCCGAAGCAATAGAGAAGAGCTAACAAAGAGCTCTCATTATGGTTTCCAAAGATACCCTTACAACCATGAAAGTAGGTGTTCCTAGCAACCAATATAGAGCACAAATTATTACAAAAGGTCATTAATCATCTACGTTGGTTGTCATCTATTAACCATTGCAAAGGAAGCATTTGAACTAGCACATTGAAAGCAAAAGGATAGATAGAAAGAAGCAATACCCAAAGATATTGATTAGAGAATACATCCACCATAGGAGCACTCAATTCATACCATCATAGAACCAAATCTAATCTCCTAAGACCTCCATCGAATCAAGAGCCAACTCATACTCATCTGGAATAAGTATAGAGGAATAAGAAACAACTAGATTTATATTGGCAAGTGAAATATATAGAAGAAGAGAAGCATTGGAGGTAAAATACATGCAATCGGCTATTTGTCATCATCAACAAGAAGTGCTCAACTCAT
This sequence comes from Wollemia nobilis, assembly GCA_028583015.1. Classification (NCBI taxonomy): domain Eukaryota; kingdom Viridiplantae; phylum Streptophyta; class Pinopsida; order Araucariales; family Araucariaceae; genus Wollemia; species Wollemia nobilis. The sequence continues at coordinate 387,644 of JAQPPZ010005215.1, forward strand.
CTCATTAGCAAACGCTCGAATTTTAGAGTGAAGGGAGTTACAAAATGACTATGATAGGAAGGAATATTACATCATCGTTATTTATAATTGGAGCCCATACGCCACTTGGAGAAAGCATTAGATTTAGCCATAAGCATTACGAAAGAAGCCCCATGTACGTTGGAGCATAGAAACCACTTGGACATCATTCAAATAAGGAATAAAAAACACCTTAAACGTTACTCAAGATGCACATACCACGTAACTATATAAGTGTTTAACTCCAAGGTGTAGACGTGAAGAAAAAATCAAAGTAAATTTATAAATTTCAAGTGAATAAGAGCACACTTAAATCAAATTCAAAGGAAGCAGCGAGGACTGTCATAAACTAGCATTAAATTCCTACGGTGATAAGTGCCCATTAAGGAGAAGACCAGGCTAAAATAGGCATAGTGAAAGCATAGAGCTAGAAGGAAGAACATGTAGGTCATTCGATTGAACAAGGTCAAAGCATCAGTCATACAACACCAAGATACATACCAATCAACCATCAAAGTACGTGGAGATACGTAGTGCATCAAGCCTCACAAAAGTAAATTAAACTTGCTTGCTTTAATTAAAATTGAAGTTATAAGGTAATATAGCCATTTTTTTTTTGAATTTACATGGTGGAATCGGTAGCCGCCACGAATCCAGGCAAGTTGTCCGACTTTTTATGGCCACCACAGTATTCTGTGTTGTTCACCCCATAAGCCGCCACACAGATCTTCGCGTAATCTACCCCTATAACCACCATGCTATAATCATTTTAAATATATTGTGTTGTTAAAAGCACCAGGAAAGGGACAAGCATTCAATCTAGCGAGGCCCGAGATTTGAACCTTGGACCTCTACCCCCTTACGGGGTTTGGTCGAACCAATTGGTCTACACCTCGGACCTAGGTAATATAGACTATTGCATTGTAATAAGGTGATATATTACATTGGAATAAATCTAACAAGCATTAGTAATTATCAAGCAAGCTTATTTCATAATATTGAATATTCATATTTGCAATTAACCAAGTAGGAGATATAAGGTTGTCAACTATTGGTTAAATTACTATTAAATTGTAAATAATATTATTTTTCTAATATACCAAAAGTAGGGAGATATAAAGCATAATACTTCAAATTAAATACATATAATTAAAGTTTAGAAATTTAATCTATTGGAAAGAGAATCAAATCAATTGCCTTCATATAGAGTTGGAAATAATTGGTAAAAAATATCTCATACTCATTCTAAGGAGATAAAAAAATCTAACCATTAAAGCATACTTCATTGAGATAGATAAGGAAAATTTACAAAGTTTATTCTCAATACATTACAAAATCAACTTATACGGTGAACTAAACATATTTCAATTATTAGGGAGATATAAGGAAGCCTACAAAACCTAATTCTAAAAATGTTTTATCAAATTAGTTCACATCTCTTAACTAGGGAGACATAAAGAATTCTACAAAACCTAAAATCCAAGAAATTTTTTTCCACCTAGAGAATCATTATGCACAAATAAATTCCTCCTTAGAGAATCCCAATTGCTAAAGGTCCCAAACTACTTCTCATAGAAAAACAAAGTGAGATCTATTCTGACATTTGAATATTTTGTGGTTAGTGTGATAAACCCCTATGACTATAAAAATAATTTAATAAAAATAATTTCAATCATTAAACAATAAATCAATTATTACTAACTATACATCAAATGATAAGAAATCAAGTAATTAAAAACATGGCTTTTTAAGGTGTGTGGTGGTTGTGTGTTAAATGTCCTATTGATAAGCATAGCTCTCGGCTTTACTAGGGGGTATGGTGGGTATGGTTGGGAGGAGACTGCTCAACCCTGTGCGTTGGTCATAGGGGTTTTTCACACTAACAAAAAAAAATTGAAATTATTTTATAGTATTTATTTTATCACCTATTTAATTTGGTAACAAATACAATAAATTTGATATTACATCAATATGAAGATCAAATTTTTATAATTTTGTTAACTAATTTTAAAAAATGAATATGTTAATATTTTGAACTTGAAAAAAAATTATAATATAAACCTTTTATTACAAATTCCAAATACTATTGGTTGGAAACAAGGTTAGATGGTTGTGGAGGTGCATAAATATATAGGGTGCAAATATGGGATACTTAGTATAAACTTTTAAATTTGATATATGTGAGTACAAATACATAAGGATATATAGGTGTGAAGGAACAAGGATATAAAGTATTTGAGACACACTTTAAAAGTATTTAGAGACTATCATAATGTACTTATATCTCATTGTGTAACCAATATATATCTTATTAAAATAGAATACGCATATAAACAACATTTATTAGAACATATTGAACTAATGAAATTAAGTTATCTGTTGTATGAATTAATAATATTAATTAAAAATTAAATTAAGAGAATCCATTGCATATAAAAATATCTTTGAAAATGCAAAAAAAATAATAATAAATGGTGAAGATATCCTAATAAGATGCATCATACTTATAATTGACACCATGGATAAGATACAAAGTTGGCATTAATAGCAAATGGCATTCATATTATAGATAAATATAATATAAAATGATTTATAAAATGTTGGGTATAAATTATCCCTTCACATTACAAAATGATGTGCAAAAAGATGTTTAATCACATAGTATAGGTTTAAGCAGGGAAAACCATTTATCCTTCGTATTGCCTTGTAGGAATACATGAATGAGGGTATTTATTCCATTGTCTTTCTACTTAGCAGTAGAAATTAGTAAATGAACAAAATAAACAATTTTTTAATTTTTTAATAATATAAATTTAAAATTATAAAAAATTATATTTATTAAATTAAATATTTAAATAATTATTAATAAAAATATAAGAGATTGTTGATGAGCTGAAGTAAAATTAACTGAGAATCCAATAATTGCTAAACCTTCTAGTTTACATAGACTAACACTCTACACTTTAAAAGACTAGAATTTTGACAATTTTGTTATGATGTATTGTATGTTAAAACTTAGGTTTTTTCATAAAATCAACTTGATTGCAAAAATCCTATAATATTGTTAAAGAAACGAAATTATTAATTTTGTAAAATAAAATCCTTTCTTATTTTTTACCGTGTCTACTGTTACTTCCCTTTATTATCTTTTGTATCTTTTTCAATTTTTCTCTTTTGTTTCCTTGTGTGCTCCATTCTAATTTTGTTATTTATAAATATAATTATAATTACGTGGTTTTTATTGGGATTTCTCTCTTCAAAATATCAAAATATTTTTTTAATTTTACACAGGTTTTTGAAGGGTTTTGGTCCCTTCATATTGAGTGGGATTTGAACCTTGGACCTTTCAAAGAGAGACCAAAACCCTTACCACTGCAATAAGCTTGCAACTCTTCAAAATGTCAAAGTATTATATTTATTGTTATGTCAATTAAACTATATTCAACATGTCTTTTTTTTATTTGTAGAAAACATCCTAAAAGGGATGCCACTTTCGGGTAAGACCCAAGGAGGCAGGGTAATTCAACATGTCTTTTTATTACAATTATTTTTTTTCTATTAAATATATTCTTTAGTTTTTGTTAAGTGTTGTATTTCTATAATTAGCTCTTTGATATCATTTTGATTAAGAGGTAAAATCTTTGTTGACCAATTACCCTTTGAAATTTAAATTTTAACAAGATAAAGATCAACGCCCCAATTGGCTAAATTATGTGCTATCTGTTTTTCTTCTTTATAAATATGTTCACATTTCTAATAGATTGCTTCCAATAAGAGATTATGAACATCAACAATGATATTATTTTTTTGAATCCTTACATCCATTTTTGTTGAAAACATTACTAATAATTTGTGAATCCTCTTCAATTGAAATATATTTCCATCATTTTTCTATTGCAAAGTTAATCATTGTAAGAAGTGCCCTAGCCTCTACATAATTGTTAGTTGAAGTTCCCAAGTGAGGAGAATTTTGCCATTATTATTTTAAAAAACACCATATCCACTATTATTATTGATAACTTTTATGTATGTTCAAATCCTATAACCAAGTTATTACCACTTTTCTCGCAACTGAGACTTCCTATAATTGCATCCCTATAGTAAAAACATATAGATTATGATAGTGTTAGCATCCCTATAGTAAAAACATATAGATTATGATAGTGTTAGCATCCCTATAGTAAAAACATAACACCATTATAGATTATGATAATGTTAGCATGCTCTTGAATTAGAAAAAAAAACTAAAGTTTTTAATTTTTACATTTGTTAAATATCAAATAACATTAGTTCAATTGATTATATTCCTCAACTTTAGAGGAGAGACTTGGATTTAAATCTTGTTAAATATTATATGCATAGTTGTTAAACTATTGTAATACCACTATGTGGTAGTGATATAATACAGATGGGTAACTTCAATCCCATGTAACCAATTTTAAAAATATTAAATTAAATATTTATTAAAACAACAATAAGATAAATTAGGATATTATAACCAATTAAAAAATATTAAATTAAATGTTTATTAAAACAATAAAAAGTTTTAAAAATAGCATGTTGACACTCCTTTGCTTAATTAAAAGGCTCATTTTGGATATAAAGGGTTATCTCCTCATCTTCCTCTGGTGCCTAAGCTCAATCAGTGTTGGAACTTATTTTCTACAAGGACTAGATGGAATTCTAGATTTCAGAATGTTTAGCCTACTTATGTTGAGCTCAAGCAATCTTTTTTTGCATGGAGGTTGTTGTGTCAAGACCTTCCCTTAGGGAAACGTTTGAAGCATCTTGGGATTCCTGATCCTAAATGTCCTTTTTGTGGTGTACCCGAGTCTTGTACACACCTCTTTTGGAATTGCAAAAGATCTAGGTAAGCTTGGGAATGGGTTCTTTTCTTTTTTTCTCCATTTACAACTGCAAAGGTTTCTTGGCCCCAAAATCTTCTTGGGGACTCGTTTACTTTGTCTCTCCCACTTTTTGAAGTGTGGCAGCTTTTCAATATTAGTCTGCTCTTTCATATTTGGAAGGCCCGTAACAGAATTATTTTTAAACAATATACACTTTTTGTCACATTTACTCATGTTGATAAATTAGAAGTTTTTAATGATATGTGGCTACAGATATGTACTCAAGCCAACAAAGTTGCTATGGATTTGGATCACTTGCAATTTATTCTGACGTACTGGACTAATGCTTCGTATATAGTCAATCGGATCCCCCCAAAGTGCTCTTCTCAGGAGCATTTTTGATCCTGCTCTCACCATCGGCCTTCATCATATGTAATAAGTGCTCCTGTATACAGATATTGGTCCCAGCCCTCACCAATTAAGAAGCAGCATAATGTTGACATTGCTTGTTCATCTCGTTAGGTTGGGGGTGGGATGATGTTCAACTAGTTTCACCTGGGCCAGTTGTTGATTTGAGTGATGTGGGTACTAAAGGCCTTAATCATGATGGAGAGGGGTGGATTCACATCCCATAATCACTAGAAGTTTATGTAGGACAATAAGCCAAGGCACATTAGTCCATATGATTGAGGCATAAAACTCATTAGATTATAGAAACTTACACAGGATTACATTTTATAGGTTTTAAAAAAACCTATTCTAGACATACACAGTTGGCTTACACTTTATTCTCGTATCAAATCCTAACAAGACAAATTCTAACTGATTTCCTATATGCTCTCAACCTAGAACAAGAAATATGCTAACCAATTTTAGCTACGTAGGAAATACAAAGATGCTAACCAAACTATCAAAGTCCAACATTCTCTCCCTTAAATTTGAGAGGGTTGACAAGACAGTCTCTTAGCTTTATATACTGAGCTTTAGCAACTACTTTGGTGAAGATGTCCGCCATGTTGTCCAAAGTGTTGCAATATCATAGCTCAATCACTTGTTTCTCCACCATGTCACGAATGAAGTGATACTTCATGTCAAAGTGCTTTGACTTGTTGTGGTGGATAAGATTATGTACCAATTATATGGCACTCATATTATCACAATATAATATGGTAGGGCCACTTTGTCTCTCTCCTATTTCTTCAATAACTTTTCTCAACCATAAAGCTTGGGTACTAGCATTTGTGATTGCTATGTACTCAGCTTAAGTAGATGATAATGCTACAATAGTTTGCTTTTTGGAACTCCATGTAATTAGCCTTGACCCAAGACTAAAACAATTCCCTAAAGTAGATTTCCTATCATATATGTTGCTGCCCCAATCACTATCACTAAAGCCAACTAATTTTATAGAATTACATTTGTGGTAATGGATCCCATAATCCAATGTACCCTTTACATGTTTCACTATTCTTTTAGTTGCTTGTAGATGAAGTGTATATGGATCATCCATATACCTTGAAACTAGAGAAACAACATACTGAATATCCAGCCTTGTGTTGGTGAGGAACATTAGACTCCCAACCATGCTCCTGTAAATGTTTTTGTCAACTTTTGGTACTCCATATTCTTTGCTTAATTTTATCCCATGACCTATTGGAGTTACAACAGACTTGCATTGCTCCATAGAAAATTTTTTAATCATGTCATGAGCATATTTATGTTGACATATGAAGATCTCATTTCATGTTTGATGTACCTCCATTCCTAGAAAGTAATGCATCAAACCTAGATCCTTCATTTCAAACTCTTTCATCATGGAGTGTTTGAAATCCTCATTCATTTTATCACTACTACCCATGAATATTATATCATCCAAATATAAGCACACAATGAGAATATCTTTACCTTGTTTCATGTAGTAGAGAGTAGGTTCACTTTTTCTCCTAGTGAATCCATAATTTTAAAAGTAGCCATCAATGCGTGAGTACCATGCTCTTGGTGCTTGATTTAGGCCATACAATGCTTTCTTCAATTTGTAGACAAGGTTCTCCTTACCTTGTTCTTCAAAGCCTTGATTTTGTTGCACAAAAACCTCTTCATTCAATTACCCATTGAGAAAGGCACTCTTAACATCCATGTGTTGAATTTTCCACCCTTTGTGGGTAGCCAAAGAAAGCACTAGTCTAAT